>JAVXUP010000156.1:0-385000 GCA_033070095.1 Escallonia herrerae
ACAAAATAGAAGACAGTTTACATGAAGAATATTTAGAAACAAGTTCTATAACAACAGAAATAGAATCCGTCAATACACAAATTACTACAAACAATACAAAATTCAATTTAATGAATGAAACACCTTACATACTAATGGATGAAAGTAGTGGTTCAGGAACCACTAATAATAGAAATAATGATGGAAGTACATTTTATACAACTCAACCAACTGCAAGACCACAATATGCCTATGGTAATTTACCTAGACAAAGTGCTGACATTGAAAATAACAAATTTGATAGGCCTAATTATAAACCTAGAGGAAAAAGACACCCGTTAGAACAAAACTTCAAAATACAAAAAGCAGCATAACCCTTTTTCTTAAATATAACTGCAGTAGACCCTCAACAAAGAAATAATTATATACAAGTATGGAAAGATGCCGTAGTAGCAAATTTTATAACAAAACAATCAGATAACTTAGAAACAGGAGAAGAAATGATCAGATACATGACACAATTCTTAGGCCCCATAGCTAAAGCCAATTTTGAAGAATTGCAAAAGGCATTCCAAATGAAAGAAATGGCAGACTTAGGACCTAATCCTTGTAATTTTGTAAACACAATACAATTAATTTTAACATGAAGAAATTCCAATACAGGAGACACCATAATACAAACTGAAGCAGCCAGAAAATTAGAACAAGTACACTTATACAATTGGCATAATATAAAACCCTTTATGCAAGAATATTATTATTTTGCCTCACAAAGTGGCAATATTTATAACCAAACAGTAGTAGATAAATTTCTAAGAAAATTATCAGGAGCTCTAGGAAGAGAAATATATGAAACAATAAAAAAAGCTTATGAAGACCCTAGACAAAGACCTTCTTTTTCCTTAGAAAGTATTTTTGAACAAGTTATAGAAATATTAGTTTCTAAATATACCAATATACAAATTGCTAGGCAACTTAAAAACGAAACAAGTTTTTGTAAAGAAATCTATACACCACAACATTATGGTCAAGAAGAATCTAGACCTAAATACACTAGGAAACCTTTACGAAAATACAAACAACCTAGAAAAACTTATTTTCTACGAAAGAGTAGAGCTAGAAAACCTTTTTTAAATCCTAGACATGTTAGAAAATATGATAATAGACACATCTATAAAAATAAAATTACATATTATTCATGCGGAAAATCAGATCATTTAAGCTCTAGTTGCCCTAGAAGACAAAATAACAATAATTTCAAAGCTATGATAGTTAATAATATCAATGAAGATCTTTTAGAAGTAGATGAAACTTTAAGTGATACAGAAAGCATATATAGTATTAAATCCATAGAAGAATATACATAATGTCCTTAAGTAGTGATGAGGAAGAAGAATATCTTCCGGTAGAAACAACAGATAAATTAGACACTTTCATAAATTCTTTAAGGGATTCTAAAATATACAACTTTATGTTTAAACCCTTAGAACATCAGTTAACTTTAGAAGAAAACTGTACACATTAATGAGAATTAGAAAAATGTCTAGATACAATTCCATGTTATATATGCACATGGTATCCTGTAATTAAAGTTAGATGTAAATGCAATTTATGCTACAAAGAAGCATGTACTAAATGCATAAAACAAAAATACAATATAAATATTACCAAGCCTACAAACTCTTCTAAACATACTACAAGTGAAAATACATATTATGACAAAAATGTCAATAGAAGACTAGAATAATTAGAATAGAAAGTTATACAATTAGAAGATACAATGTTAACGCTAAAACAAAACTATACCGAAACTTTAAATTTTAGAGAAAATAATAAACAATTAATACAGGATTTTAGCATAGACAAATTCTGTACTAAAACAAGATTTAATAATCTTATAACCACTAGAATACAAATAAAACACCATAAAAAACTTGTAGAGATAAATGCAATTATAGATACTGGATGCACAATTACCGTAATAGACCTTACACTAGTCAATCCCAACTACATTAAAAATTTAGACAAACCCATAACGGGAATATGATTTTCCAATACTCCTATCCACTACTCTAAATACATTACACAGGCATTCATTACTTTTTTAACACCTTGCAATACACAATCTAAACCCTATATTCTAAAACAAGCATTTTGTACCCCCGTTTTACATGAAGAAGGCAAAATTATCATTGGTATTAATTTTCTATTAGCTGATAATAAGACTTTAACAATTTCTAAAGACTTTATTCAATTAGCACAACCCGCTACACAAACACCTATTAATATCGACACACCATCAGAGTACGCTCAGAAGCGTGGTGGGACATACATAGAATATAACGACAAAAATAAAAATATGTGAAGAATGTAGCAATAGAAAAACAAACTGCTGTATAAAAACCATAGATTATTCAGATGAATGTCTTCATATAGAAGACGTTACTAATGATAGCGAAGACATTTATAATACAAATAGAATAAGTTATAATCGAATAGCCTGTTGCAGCTAAAAATTGGATCGGGAACCACACCAGAAATCAAGCCTAAAAAAGAGAACACGGAGTGATCGCCGGGTGGGGTTTTGGCGGGGGAACGTTCCGATGCTTAAGTCAGAGATGGCTAACAATGTAGAACTCTGAAGAAGCAGTAAGACACGATGTGTGAATCTTTTTTTTACCTGAGGGGCTTGACCCCTTTATATAGTGGTAAAAGGAGGAGTCCTAGTAGGACTGGGCTTTGACCAACTCTAATTAGAATCTAATTAGGATCCGGGAGGATCTCATGTCAATCTAAACTGATAGAGTCAGAGCCTCTTTAGGATTCTGCCCGGTGATTGATACGGTAAATGCCATATCAGTAATGAGCCAGTATGGGTTACGTGTCATAACTGCCACGTGTCGTCCGTAGATTGGAGGGATATTTTTAGCTATATCATATGCCCCCTGCTTTTACCAGCGTTTACGGAAGCGGGTGGAAGCACACTTTTCCCACTGGTGATAGCGAAATATGCCAAAAGCAGGATCGAATCTGTTTGCCCCCATTTCAAATATTCGAAGAGTTCTCTGCTCGAACATGGTTATGTTCGGACAGAGTTCTGCTCGGATGGAATTCTGCTCGGGCATGAATCTGTTCGGACATGGTTCTGCTTGGACATGGTTCTGTTCGGACAGAGTTCTGCTCGGATGGGATTCTGCTCGGGCATGAATCTGTTCGGACATGGTTCTGCTCGGACATGGTTCTGTTCGGACAGAGTTCTGCTCGGATGGGATTCTGCTCGGGCATGAATCTGTTCGGACATGGTTCTGCTCGGACATGGTTCTGTTCGGCATTTGTCACTCTGCTCGGGCAGAGTGTTCGGACTGGATTCTGTTCGGACAAAATTCTGCTCGGCCTTTATCACTCTGCTCAGGCAGAGTGTTCGGACTGGATTCTGTTTGGACAGAATTCTGCTCGGCCACGGTCACTCTGCTCGGGCAGAGTGTTCGGACGGGATTCTGCTCGGACAGAATTCTGCTCGGCCGTTGTCACTCTGCTCGGGCAGGTTATCACTCTGCTCGGGCAAAGTGTTCGGACTGGATTCTGTTCGGACAGAATTCTGCTCGGCTGTTGTCACTCTGCTCGGGCAGAGTGTTCTGACGGGATTATGTTCGGTCAGAATTCTGCTCGGCCGTTGTCACTCTGCTCAGGCAGAGTGTTCGGACGGAATTCTGTTCGGACAGAATTCTGATCGGCCATTGTCACTCTGCTCGGGCAGAGTGTTCGGATGGAATTCTGTTAGGACAAAATTCCGCTCGGCCGTTGTCACTCTGCTCGGGCAGAGTGTTCAGACGGGATTCTGCTCGGACAGAATTCTGCTCGGCCGTTGTCACTCTGTTCGGGCAGAGTGTTCGGAAGGGATTCTGCTCAGACAGAATTCTGCTCGGCTACGGTCACTCTGTTCAGGCAGAGTGTTCGGACACGATCTTGCTCGGGCAGGATTTTGTTCAGCCATTACCTTGGTTCGCTCCATGTGTCTCCTTCTCCATTAATGTCTTTGAGCGGGAATTGAGAATTTTCAAGTTTCTCTACTCTTCAGCTTGTGACACGTGTGTTGTGGATGAACCGTTGCGTTTCCCCAAAAACAGTTACATGGGGTTTCTCTATAAAAATGAACTTTCAGTTCATTTTTTCTTCACTCAAAATTTTTGGAAGCACACTACTCTTCAAGTAAGTCTTTTTGCTTTCTGTTCAGCACTAGTTTTTCATAGTTTCCTAGTTTGAGTAGAAAACATGTCCGAAACTTCAGCGTCTGTTTCCTCATCCGAAGAGAGTAGTTCATCTTCGAGTTCGGAACGAGTTCCAACTTCAGGAAGTGAAGTTGGAACTACCAATCCACAGTTACCACTAGCTTCAACTTCCCATCCATTCCAACCTTCAACTTCTCAACCATTACCACCTTCAACTTCTCAACCATTACCACCTTCATCTTCTCAACCTTCGCACTCTTTGTCTAGAAAAAATGCCTTAGGAGATGTAAAGGATCAAGCTGACGATAAGGCTAATCCTAAACCTTGGTATACTGCTGACGAGAAGTCAGGCAAGATGTCTACCAAAGATTTGCAGGATTTAATTCGGGAATATCCTCTTCCCGAAGGTTGGTATGCTCGTCTTCCTGGTTTGCAAGAACCAGCAAATTATGGAACCAAGTTTGAAACTGGGATATATGAAGAGCAGGTGAAGTCTGAGTATAGGCTTCCTCTCCACCCTTTTGCTCTTCATTTCTTCGAGCATTATCGCATGGCTCTCAGGCAGCTTGTTCCAAATGGTTGGAGGAAGCTTGCCGTCCTTATATATTTGGTCCAGACTTCAGGCTAGAAACCAAATGCAACAGATTTTATGAGAGTGTTCTTCAAAATCTGTTTCGTCAAGGGAGTCGCCAACTGCCCGGGATGGTATTACATTCATAGTAGGCAACGACTCCTGAAGGGAGGCCCGAAGTCAAATAAAGGTTGGCATTCTAGATACTTCTTTGTTGGCCGCCTGGACAAGGGGAGCTTCCATTTGATAGAGACTGGAATCCATTCTGTAAGGATTTCGAAAATCCTGGCAAGCCTACTCCCAACAATCTGACTAAACATATACTTAGTCATATTAAGCTTCGAGGTGGTCTTTGCATAGATGAGCCACTTTCGGAGGAGCAACTGGAGTGGGCGAAGATCATTCCTCCAAAGCCCATTCCAGCTGGTCTTCTGATTCCTTCTCCTCCTCCCGCTATTCCTAGCATGTCATCTGCCGAGACCATTCCCCTAGGTGTGTTTTATGGAAGTCTTTGATTTCAATTTGGTTTCAGTATTCATTCTCGTATTGATTTCTACCTTGATTGCAGAGATGGCTAGCGGAAGTGGAAAATCCCCAAAAGGAGGCTTTCTTGGCATTCTTCAGAAAGCTAAGGGGAAGCGCAAGGAGAAACAGCCCAGTGCAGAGTTGCCTCCTGTTCCTAAGAGGAGTAGAGTTACTCCTCCAGAACGTTCTCCACGTATCTTGGAGCAAGTGTCCATTGATGACGATCCTATCTTTCGACCGAGGTGGACACTTAGGTGCGATGACCTTGGGATGCCAGATAGCCATGTCTCGGAGCAGCATCTTCTTCATGGAATTCTACCTCGAGACAAGGAGGTCTTCCAGACTCAGACACACGAGACCTTTGCCTGCTCCTTTGCCCAGGCCGTCTATACGGTAATGTCCTTTGTCTCAACTAAGTTTATGTTTTGTTTTCAACTTTCATTTAGCTGATGGTTCCAATCTTCATTCCAGATGTACGCTAGCGGATCTGAGATGCTTTCTCGCTTTGAGATGGCGAGGCAGGTGGCCGCGGAGGAAGCTCAGCAGAAGAGGGATGCCTTTAAGGAGGCACAATAAGCTACTCATCGTGCTGAAGAGCTGAGTAATCGAGAGGAAGATTATCTTGCTAAGATTGCGACTCTGGAGAAGAGGCTGGAACGAATAAAGAGGAAAGCGGCAGAAGAGGTAACCAAAGCTCGAGACCAAGGCATCCGCGACTTCTTGGATGGAAATGCGGGGGACGAATAGCTGAAGAAGCGCACCGAAGATGGCCTTGAGATCTATGATCTTGGCTTTACAAAGGCCAAGGAGATGTTTGCTGAGCGCTTTCCTGACATCCCCTTGGAGGATTT
Source organism: Escallonia herrerae (assembly GCA_033070095.1). Lineage (NCBI taxonomy): Eukaryota > Viridiplantae > Streptophyta > Magnoliopsida > Escalloniales > Escalloniaceae > Escallonia > Escallonia herrerae. The sequence continues at coordinate 6,156 of JAVXUP010000156.1, forward strand.
CGTTCTGCCTGCGGTCGCTTCTCCATCTAGAGATACTGCTATGCCTTCAGAGGCGGGGGATGCCGCAGCTTCTCATCCTCCGGGGGAAGGTCCGTCTGGTGATGCACCCGAGCCCTAGATTTTAACCCTTGTATCTGGGCTTTGTTGTTCATCTAGACAGAGAATTTTAATGCCCTTGCAAGGGCTCTATTGTAAAACTCTTTATCTTTTATTTCATTTTGATCCTTTACTATGTGTTTCTTATGGTTTGTGTTTACCATTCACACAGTATTAATAATGTTTACTTTGACTCGAACCCTTTATTCGTCACTTAAAGAGTTGGCAAAAAAGTCGAGCACCCTCGCTCGGCCTAAACTTCGAAGAAGTAAAAAGCTTTGGTGGAGTGACGATGCCCCCATTAACTTTTGTTTCTTCACGGACTTAGATCTGTAGCTAATTCGTTTGGCCTTATCTTGTATTTTATAAAATCCAAGAGTTATATACTCTGTTCGGGCAGAGTGTTCGGCCATCACTCTGTTCGGACAGAATGTTTTGGCTAAATCGATCACTCTGTTCGGGCAGAGTGTTCGGCCATCATTCTGTTCGGGCAGATTGATTTTGGCTAAATTGATCACTCTGTTCGGGCAGAGTGTTCGGCCATCACTCTGTTCGGACAGAATATTTTGGCAAAATCGATCACTCTGTTCGGGCAGAGTGTTCGGCCATCACTCTGTTCGGACAGAATGTTTTGGCAAAATCGATCACTCTGTTCGGGCAGAGTGTTCGGCCATCACTCTGTTCGGACAGAATGTTTTGGCTAAATCGATCACTCTGTTCGGGCAGAGTGTTCGACTATCATTATGTTCGGACAGATTGATTTTGGCTAAATTGATCACTCTGTTCGGGCAGAGTGTTCGGCCATCACTCTGTTCGAACAGAATGTTTTGGCTAAATTGATCACTCTGTTCAGGCAGAGTGTCCGGCCATCACTCTGTTCGGACAGAATGTTTTATCTAAGTTGATCACTCTATTCGGACAGAATGTTTTGACTAAGCTTATATCACAACAATGCTTAGAAAAATAACTTTATTGCTCGAGAAAAAATAAAGTTTACATTGGATTGCTCAAAATCTTAAGACAATTTCTAAAAGATTGGGGTTTTGATAAGGTCTAGGCCCCTATCCCCCGGAAAAGAAGTGTCTAGCCTCGAGGCAAGATGCTATTGGTAGTATTTCCTCAAATTCTCAGCATTCCAAGTACGAGGGATGGGCTCCCAAGAAAGTGTTCCCAGTGCATAGGCTCCTGGTTTGAGGACCTTTATAACACGATAGGGTCCTTCCCAGTTTGGAGATAACTTTCCCGTTGCTGCCTTTGGATCTGAGACTTCTAACTTGCGCAGGACCAAGTCTCCTTCTTGAACCTGCTTGGAGCGAACTCTCTGATTGTAATAGCGTGCGACTCGTTGCTTTATAACAACAGATCGTTCGTGGGCTTGAGTTCGAGTTTCATCAAGCAAATCAAGATTGGCTCGTAATCCAGCTTCGTTGTTAACCTCGTGGAAGTGCAGCGACCATATCGTTGGAACTCCTATTTCAACTGGTAACATTGTTTCTGTTCCATAACAGAGTAAGAAAGGCATTTCTCCAGTGACCGAATGTGGAGTAGTTCGATAAGCCCATAATACTTTTGGGAGTTCGTCCACCCATGCGCCTTTAGCTTCGTCTAACTTCTTCTTTAGTCCTTGTAAGATGCTTCATTCATGTTTTCAGTCTGACCATTGGATTGTGGATGAGCGACGGAGGTAAATTTCAAATCAATCGAGAGATTCGTACAGAAGGTTCGGAAATTGTTATTATCAAACTGTTTCCCGTTATCAACGACCAAAGCTCTTGGCACCCCAAAACGGCAGACGACGTTTTTCCAAAAGAAATCTTCACACTTGGCTGAAGTAATAGTTGCCAGAGATTCTGCTTCAGTCCATTTGGTGAAGTAGTCTATCGCCACAATCACAAATCGTCGTTGGCCAGACGCCATGGGAAAAGGTCCCAGTAGATCCATTCCCCATACGGCAAAGGGTATTGGAGAAACAATCGAGGTTAAAGGAACAACTGGTGTATGAGAAATTGGTGCAAACTTCTGACACTTATCGCATCTTCTGGTGAATTCTATGGCATCCCTCTGCATCGTAGGCCAGTAATACCCTTGCCTTAAGATTTTCTGTGCCAATGTCCTCCCTCCAAGGTGTTGTCCACAAATCCCTTCATGGACTTCTTACAGTGCGTATATAGATTCTGACGGGCGCAGACATCTAAGGTATGGAAGGTTGAATGATTTCTTGTATAAAGTACCTTCTACCAAAGCGTACCGAGCGGCTTTGACACGAAGGTTCCTTGCCTCATGTCTTTCACTGGGTAATTCTCCTATGGACAAGTATGTGACGATCATGTCCATCCAACAGGGTTCTTGTTCTATTGTTTCAACCTCAGTTTGAGAACTGATACTGTGATCCTTGAGGAATTCAAGGTATATCGGGCGCCGGACATCTGTTTCTCCAGCCGAAGCAAGCCTGGATAATGTATCTGCCTGAGTATTCTGATCGCGGGGGATTTGGCGAATGGTGAAGTTTTGAAACTTCACAGCTGAAGTTTTAACTAAGTTGAGATATTGAGCCATTCTTTCGTCTCTGGCCTCGTAGTCTCCCAAGACATGATTAACCACAAGTTGGGAATCACTATGAACAGAGAGTGAGTCTATCTTCAAGGCATGTGCTAGCCTTATCCCCGCGAGACGAGCTTCATATTCTGCTTTATTATTCGAGGCTTGAAATCCAAAGCGAAGCGCGTACTCAATAGTAAAGCCTTCTGGACTTATAAGAATAAGTCCGGCTCCACTACTACCAAGAGCTGAAGAACCGTCTACATAAAGATTCTAAGGATCTGTAACCTCAGAGATCACCAATTGAGGTAGGTCTTCGGGTAACGTGCACTCGACAATAAAGTCCGCTAGAGCTTGAGCTTTAATTGCAGTGCGAGGTTTATACTGGAGATCGAATTCTCCCAACTCGACGGACCAGTTTACCAATCTTCCTGATGCCTCAGGGCTCAGCAATACCTTTCTGAGTGGTTGGTCTGTCAGAACGACAATGGTATGAGACTGAAAATATGGTCGAAGACGCCTAGCTGATATGATAAGAGCTAGGGCAATCTTGTCGATCTTCGGATATCTTGTCTCCACATCTTGTAAGACCTTGCTGACGTAATAGATGGGTTTCTGGACCCCATCTTCCTCTCTGATTAAAACAGTACTGACGGCAACTTCGGTGACAGAGAGGTATATTAATAAGTCTTCTCTAGGGAATGGTTTCGAAAGTAGGGGCGGAGAACTTAGGTGTGTTTTCAGCTCTTCGAACGATTTCTGACAATCGTCCGTCCAAACAAAATTCTTTGCCTTTCTGATGGCTTTAAAGAATGGCGAGCATCGTTCGGCTGATCGTGCCATGAACCTTCCCAAGGCTGCAACTCTTCCTGTTAACTCTTGCACTTGTTTGACGGTTTTTGGGGGCGTCATGGCTTGAATGGCTTTTATCTTTTCTGGGTTTGCTTCAATTCCTCGTTGAGAAACAATAAACCCCAAAAATTTCCCCGATTCAACTCCAAAAGCGCATTCGAGCGGGTTCAACTTCATTCTATACTTTTGAAGGATGTCGAAAGTTTCTCTTAAGTCTTTCACATGGAATTTTTACGAGCATATCGTCAACATAGACCTCCATGTTCTTTCCGATCAGGTCTCGAAAGATCATGTTCACCAGGCGCTGGTAGGTTGCCCCTGCGTTCTTGAGTCCAAAGGGCATTACTTTATAACAATATAACCCTCTTTCTGTGATGAATGAAGTTTTTGGGACATCGTCTTCGTGCATCATGATCTGGTTATAACTAGAATATGCATCCATGAAACTAAGCAATTCGTGACCCGAAGTAGCGTCGATCAGAAGGTCGATTCTTGGAAGCGGGTAGCTATCCTTCGGGCATGCTTTGTTCAGGTCAGTGTAATCAATACAAATTCGCCATTTGTCGCCGGGTTTAGGAACCATGACAACATTGGCGATCCAATCCGGGTAGTAGATCTCTTCTATGAATTTTGCAGTTAAGAGTTTATCTACTTCTTCTTCAATCTTCTCCTGTCTTTCTGGCGCAAAAGTCCTCTTATTCTGCTTAACAGGTTTTTTGGTTGGGTCGACATTCAGCCTATGGGTAATGATCTCAGGATCAATCCCCGGCATGTCTGCGGCTGTCCATGCAAAAATATCCGCATAGGTTCTCAATAGGTTCACGAGCTCGAGCTTGGTGTCTTCCTTAAGATTTGAGCCTATGCGAACCGTTTTGTTTTCTTCTCCGGGATATACTTCAATGCTCACAAGATCTTCAACAGGTTCTCCTCTTTGCATCTTTGTGTCCTCCCGGAGGTTCTCGATAATCAGTGCTTCTTTGTTCTTTGATCGGCATGAAGTCACGTAGCACTGACGAGCCGTAGTTTGGTCTCCTTTCACCTCCCCAATCCCGTGTTCCGTGGGGAACTTCATCTTGAGGTGATAAGTGGACACTACTGCTTGTAACTGGTTGAGTGCTGGTCGCCCCAATATGGCGTTGTATGCTGAGGGGACCCTTACCACCACAAAATCAAGCATGAAGTTGGCTTGTGCCAGAGGTGTGCCAATCGCAACTGGGAGTGCGATAATACCTTCGGCTGCAACCGGATGATTGGAAAATCCATACAACGGTGTATCCATCTTTCGGAGACGGTCCGTTGGAATATTCATCTTCTTGAATGCATCGTGGAATAAGATTTCTGCGGAACTTCCGTTATCAATCAAGACACGTTTTACATCAAAGTTCCCAGCTTTAATGGTGATGACTAATGGGTCATCGTGGGGAGTTTTTATGCCCTCCGAATCATCATCGGAAAAGGTGATCGTCGCTGCGAGTACCGTTTTTAGCTTCTTATTCGGGGGCGGACTCGTTACGCACACCTCTCTGGCATATGCTTTTCGAGCCTTACCTAATGAGCCTCCTGCGGCTATTCCCCCGGATATAGTGTTGATTGTACCCGCATTCTCTTCCCGATCTTCTCTTTCTTCCGTGGCCGGTGGTGTTTGTTGTCTTCCTTCTCCAGGAGCTACAAACTTTCTCAACTGGCCACGCTTGATAAGGGCCTCAATTACTCGTTTGAGCGACCCGCAGTTGTCAGTTATGTTGCCATGATCGTTGTGAAAGTGACACCACAAATCTGTGTTCCTCTTGTTTGGTCGAGATTTCATTCTGTCTGGCCACTGGAGAGCCTTGTTGTCTTTGATCTCGTGAAGAATCTGCGACGGCTTTGCATTGAGGGGTGTCAGATTAAACGTGTCTTTTTGACGTCGTTCATCACGTTTAGGACGTTTTGCTGACTTTCCTTCTGGAGGAGTTACTTCTCGAGATCGTTTCTTCTGTTCCGATTTTCCTTCTCCACGTCGGTCCCTGTGTGTCTCCAGGTATTCTTCTGCTTGAATATATTTGTTAGCCTTCTCGAGAAGGGCTTTCATGTTACCTGGAGGACTTTTGTTCACAGAGAAAGCGAACTTGGATGTGGGTCGAAGGCCTCGGAGGAATGCAGTATACTTCACGGATTCATCCAAGTTGTCAATTTCCAAAGTGGTTGCATTGAATCGTCCGAGAAAGCATGCCAAAGACTCATTTTTCTCTTGCACAATGTTTAGCAGACTCGCCGAGTTCTTCCTTCGGGAGCGACTGCTTACAAAGTGCTTTTGAAAGAGATCTGATAATTGGACAAAAGAGTAGATAGATCTTGGTTGTAAATATTTGAACCATGCGTGAGCAGCTTTCCTTAGGGTAGTAGGGAAGGCTCTGCACATGACAGTGTCTGAGACCTGGAGGAGGAGCATGTTTGTTTGAAACTGGTAGACATGTTCTCCTGGATCTCTGGTTCCGTCGTAGAGATCACACTGAGGCATTCAAAAATTGGGAGGCAACTTTGCTTTCTCGATGGCCTCGGATAACGGATATCCAGATTCTTCCCTCGGGGGAGATTGTTCTGGATAACGATATCTAGGGAAAACCTTCCAAGAGTCTCGTCCTCGGGTACGAAACTCAGGCTTCCTCTTTCGGTGGATAGATCTTCGAAGTGTCTCAGCTTCGGCGGCCTGTGCGGGAGAGGAGTTGGTACTGTCTTCGACTAAAGAATCACGACGGTAGCATGATCCACTCCTGGTTACGTAATCTCCACTCTTATCTTTATGATTGTAAGTTAGATCGGCCGTTGATTGGTATTTGCGACCGTAACTCGATCTGGATGTGAGACGAAGACGAAGATCGCCGGGGTCAAGATGAGAATGGTAAGTGGATGGAAGAGCCACCGCCATGTCGAGTTTTTGTTGAAGAGTGTTCACGACATCTTTCAGCTCGTGGATCTCTTTTGTAAGTTCGGCATGGGGTGTTTTGAATAACTTACGGTTCAGGCGATGACGAAGGTCCCCGTTTTTCAGAGTAGACGTCAAAGAGTGATTTCTTCGAGGTCTAACTTTTGATTCGAGAGTTGCAGATGTGACGTTAACGTGTGCATCTTCCGTAGAATCGGCATGACGACGTGAAAGTGTCGAACGGTGGTCACGACTGAGTCGACGAGAGCTGTTCGTTCGGGCGTGACGGTGTGGAGAACGACTATGTGAAGAGTCGCTAGAAGAATGATTGGCCATGTTCCCTGTAGTGGTCCCACGGATGGCGCCAATCTGTTGTAGCTAAAAACTGGATCGGGAACCACACCAGAAATCAGGCCTGCAAAAGAGAACACGGAGTGACCGCCGGGTGGGGTTCCGGCGGGGGAACGCTCCGATGCTTAAGTCAGAGATGGCTAACAATGTAGAACTCTGAAGAAGCAGTAAGACACAATGTGTGATTGTGTGTGAACCTTTTTTTTACCTGAGGGGCTTGACCCCTTTATATAGTTGTAGAAGGAAGAGTCCTAGTAGGACTGGGCTTTGACCAACTCTAATTAGAATCTAATTAGGATCCGGGAGGATCTCATGTCAATCTGAACTGATAGAGTCAGAGCCTCTTTAGGATTCTGCCCGGTTATTGATACGGTAAATGCCATATCAGTAATGAGCCAGTATGGGTTACGTGTCATAACTGCCACGTGTCGTCCGTAGATTGGAGGGATATTTTTTGCTATATCATAGCCCATTTTACAAGCAAACATGATATTCTTAAAGCAATAAAAAGACTACCCTTTTTAGGAGAAGATCCTATCAAACGATGAGATTTAAATAAAATATACTGTAAGTTAGATATTATTAATCCTGATTACATTGTCAAAATAACCAATATAGAAGCAAGTAGTCTAGATACAGAAGACTTTAAAATGCACATAAAAGAATTAACACAATTAGGAACAATTAGACATAGCAACAGCCCTCATAGATCTGCAGCTTTTATAGTTAAAAACCATGCAGAAACAATTAGGGAAAAAAGCAGAATGGTCATTAACTACAAAAGACTTAACGATAATATTAAAGATGACAGTTACAATATTCCTAATAAAACCTTTCTTTTAAGCAAAATACAAGGCAAAAAAGTATTTAGTAAGTTTGATTGCAAGTCAGGATTTTATCAAATTAAAATATAGCCCGAAGACATTAAGTGGACCGCATTTACTACACCCGAAGGCTTATATGAATGGATAGTTATGCTATTTGGCCTTAAGACAGCCCCAAGTATCTTCCAACGAAAAATTGATGATATTTTCAGACACTACAATGATTTTATATTAGTATACATTGATGACATTCTAATATGTAGTAAAAATGATGCAGAACATATTTCACACTTAGATCTAGCCTTTAAATTATTTGAAAAACATGATTTAATTTTAAGTAAGAAAAAAGTTGAATTATTTAAAACAAGTGTTAAATTTTTAGGCATGGAAATAAAAAATGGTAAAATAAAGTTACAAGAACACATTGCTAAAAAGATTCTAGATTTCCCAGACAAGTTAGATGGCTTAAAACAAATTCAAGCCTTTTTTGGTTTAGTAAATCAAGCCCGTATGTACTTTAAAGACCTTAGTAAATTATTAGGACCTTTATATAACAAAACACGTAAAAATGGCCAAAGACATTTTAATACAAAAGATATTAATTTAGTAAAGACAATAAAAGAAAAGGTTAAAACATTACCTGATTTATATTTGCCCTTAGAAACAGACTATTTGATTGTTCAAACATATGGCTGTAAAAACGGATCGGGAGCAATCTTATATTGTAAACCCAATAAATACACAAACAAGAAAGAAGAAAGAATCTGTAGATATGCTAGTGGAAAATATAAAGAAAGCAATCAATATTTAACTAGTCTAGATTATGAATTATTAGCAATTATTTACGAGATAGAACACTTTAAAGCACTCTTAATTAGTAAACATGAATTCTGTATTAGAACCGATTGTGAGACAATTGTTTGATATAATAAAAATAAAGACTCTCGCTATACAAATAGGTGGGTAAAAGTTTTGGCCACTCTTAGTAATTATAGACTAAACAACATAGAATGACAACATGTAAAAGGCAATGACAATTCTGTTGCAGATTTATTATCTAGAAAATTATTTCAGTAGGAAATACTAATTCAGACAGTTGGCATCAGAAAAGTTTATTTGTGCAGGAAACATGGCATCCTCTTCTGACGGACGTCAAAGGGTAAGCCATACACAAGCAAATTTTGCTAATCAGACAACTCCCGTATTTCCTGTTTTATACACAAGTTACGTAAATAACTCAGGCACTAGTTGTATTAATTACGACGGTAATAATTTAGCTGTAATACATATAGGAAGTAAGTTTCAGATAAAAGATCCTAAGTTAGGACCTTTTCCTTTAGACCAAGTAACTCTTTTAGAAAATTTATGGCAAGCTTTTATTCATAAAGACAATGGTTGGTTCATAAATATAATGAATGGACTGGCTGGTTATTTTCATAAATTAAGAGATACCAAAAAGTTTCATTTTTATTGTGTATTCAAAGGACAAAGGTCAGGCATATACAAACACTTTCCAGAAGCCATGGTTAACGGTGTTGGCAATCACACCAGACCTTGGTATAAAGGCACACTATCATACGAAGAGGCACATCATTTAATGACCACACACTAGGGGTAAATTACTTTGTTAGCCCTGAATGTACTGCATAAACACATACACTTCCTTCCACACCTGCTTCCCAATTTTGCAATAATTATGATGTTAATTGAACACTTTAATTTATTAAAAACTCGAACAAACAGTTTAGCATTAGAAAAACAAAGTTTTGAACAACAGGCACAGTTAAAATCTCATATACAAGTTTTAGAACTTGAAACACTGGACTGGAAAACAAAGTATTATAATCTTCTAAAATCTAAGTCCATACAACCCTCTACTTCCGAGGTTAAAGGAGTAGCTAGTCCTGTTTCACAGGCTACAGGTAAAGACAAGTCAAGTCCTGTTACAGCTGGTATTTTGCTCAAAAATACTGAAAATCCATCTAGTTCGGGAGAAAGAACTACTACTCCAGCCCCACAGGTAGCTGGTAAAGACACACCAAATCCTGAGAACCCTGTCCGTTTGGAAAAAATGGAAAAGAGACAAAAAAGCAACTCAAGGCAGATAATATTAAAACACAAACTGCTCAAGCACTTCTGAGTATTTTACAAGGAATGGACTTCGCACAAAGACCAAATACCAGCGAAGAAGGTAGAGAATTCCTAAAGACACTGGAAGACTCCTCTGGAGATTCCTCCACTCAGACAACAAGCACGGATAAGGACAAAGACAAAGATGACAACAAGGATACGTAGGCAATGACAAAATTGGACCTTTGACAAGCTCGAAGGCAAGATAAACAATAAAATAAAGGAAGGTCACATGACAACCCTTTGCAATTTCCTGGCAATTTCCTAAAGAAGACAACACGCGGACAACAACCAGAGACAGACGAAAAGCAAAATAGTTAAAAGTATCTCTTTAGCTGCATTATTAAAGAAAGTAGCCACAACTTTTGACAACAGATGCAACTTTTGGCACTAGCAGACAAGACGAAGCAAATGAAGAATAAACAAATTAGACAGCTGGCAGACAAGATCGCACTCTAATACAACAAGCAACTTCTTTACTTTCTGAAGAGCAAGAAAACACGTGAAAGAAAGAGAAAGAAAAGAAGACACAAAGGCATCTTTTACCTTTCACTATTTACACCTTTTTAAAAGTTTGTTGGAATGTAGTCCGGTAGTGGAAGTAGTGGAAGACACCTTTGTAAAAAGATATGACACCTGTACAAATGTAGTCCGATAGTCTAGTCCAGAAGGACACCTGTAAAGCTAGGATAAGCTTTTCTCTGCCTATTTAAACCAAGGCAGAATGCAATTGTAGATACGCTGGCATATGCTGAAGGAAATATAACTCTCATTTCTCTCAAACTTCTCTCAACCCTACTTCTTATGTTCTACAACTGAGATCGTTCAAAGCACACTTTCGCTCTTCTACTTTCAAAGTAAGATTTCTTAAGTCTCTACTCAGTTCTTTAATTATTCTGGGGTGAACACGCTCACGTGATGAAAAGTATTTCGTGGATTGAACGTAAAATATCTCAAAACTTAACATGCCAAAGAGCAGTTAAATATATGCAAGATTTAGAGATCATGTGACATTTACTTGACTTAAGAGAGACTCTGTCCATTTTATTTTTCAAAATGATTATGCTTACCTCAGACCCTTAGCTAGATTTTAAATCAATTATGCCTTCAAAAAGAACCCTCATAGTTCTCTTAATGGTTTTAAACAAAAGTGGAAGCGAGTCGTTTATGGTTAGTTGCCGAGTTATGGCTTTTGAAAACCCACAGACTAACGCATGCCCTGAGTTTTTCCAAAAAAGAAAACCCTGATAGTTCAACCCGGCATCCTGAGATTTAGTCTAGTTACAAGTCTACCCAGCATCCTAAATCTTTGAAAACTAAACGTGAACTCAGACTCTCTCCCTGTTTCCAGTTTCTGCCATATTTTTTTTTTCTAAATCTGCTCTCTATTTCGCTGTTTTTCTCTCTGATATGCTACCTTTTTCCAAAACTGGTTTTGGTCTAACCGGGGACTTGTTTTCGGCCAAACCCCCCCCCCCCCCCCCCAATTATTTTGTAAACACAATACAATTAATTTTAACATGAAGAAATCCCAATACATGAGACACCATAATACAAACTGAAGCAGCCCGAAAATTAGAACAAGTACACTTATACAATTGGCATAATATAAAACCCTTTAGGCAAGAATACTATTATTCTAAATATTCTAGTCTTCTATTGACATAATATGTGTTTTCACTTGTAGTATGTTTAGAAGAGTTTGTAGGCTTGGTAATATTTATATTGTATTTTTGTTTTATGCATTTAGTACATGCTTCTTTGTAGCATAAATTGCATTTACATCTAACTTTAATTGCAGGATACCATGTGCATATATAACATGGAATTGTATCTAGACCTTTTTCTAATTCCCATTGATGTGTACAGTTTTCTTCTAAAGTTAACTGATGTTCTAAGGGTTTAAACATAAAGTTGTATATTTTAGAATCCCTTAAAGAGCAGTCTGTGTTTTAATATTATCTGCCTTGAGTTGCTTTTTTGTCTCTTTATGAGACTTACGTCTCTTTTCCGTTTTTCCCAAACGGACAGGGGTATCAGGATTTGGTGTGTCTTTACCAGCTACCTGTGAGGCTGGACTAGTAGTTAAAAATACTTCCTAAGGAAAAAGAACGTCTTTGTCTAGGGTCTTCATAAGCTTTTCTAATTGTTTCATATATTTTTGACTATAAACAAATCTTTATTGAAAGCAATAACTACATAAATCCAGCAGAAGGCATATCAAGAAATAATCTAGGAACCCCAAATGATGAGATATTTTACGTTCAATTCACGGAAGACTTTTTACCACGTGAGCGTGTTCACCGCAGAATAATTAAAGAATTGAGTAGAGACTTAAGAAATTTTACTTTGAAAGTAGAAGAGCTAAAGTTTGCTTTGAATGATCTCAGTTGTAGAACATAAGAAGTAGGGTTGAGAGAAGTTTGAGAGATATATTTCTTTCAGCAAATGCCAGCGTATCTACAATTGCATTATGCCTTGGTTTAAATAGGCAGAGAAAAGCTTATCCTAGCTTTACAGGTGTCCTTCTGGCCTAGACTATCGGACTACATTTGTACAGGTGTCATATCTTTTTACAAAGGTGTTTTCCACTACTTCCACTATCGGACTACATTTCAACAAACTTTTAAAAAGGTGTAAATAATGAAAGGTAAAAGATGCCTTTGTGTCTTCTTTTCTTTCTCTTTCTTTCACGTGTTTTCTTGCTCTTCAGAAAGTAAAGAAGTTGCTTGTTGTATCAGAGTGCTATCTTGTCTGCCAGCTGTCTGTTTTGCTTTTTCTTCATTTGTTTCGTCTTGTCTACTAGTGCCAAAAGTTGCATCTGTTGTCAAAAGTTGCGGCTACTTTCTTCAATAGTATGTGGACCGCATTTACTACACCCGATGGCCTATATGAATGGATAGTTATGCCATTTGGCCTTAAGACAGCCCCAAGTATCTTCAACGAAAAATGGATGATATTTTCAGACACTACAATGATTTTATATTAGTATACATTGATGACATTCTAATATGTAGTAAAAATGATGCAGAACATATTTCACACTTAGATCTAGCCTTTCAAAATGATTATACTTACCTCAGACCCTTAGCTAGATTTTAAATCAATTATGCCTTCAAAAAGAACCCTCATAGTTCTCTTAATGGTTTTATTCTAAGCCTTGGATTTTAAAGTAGCGTCTTAAATTATTTTCTAATTTTGTATTTTGTTTTTCTAAACTGTCTATTCTTAGTTTAAATTTGTCTAATTCTTGTTTGTATTCTATAAATTGTTTAATTATTTTTTCTAACAAAATTTCTGCCTTATCTAGTTGTTTTGGCTTTCCTGCAAGTTGTTGTATAGTGTCGTTTATATAATATAAATTTTCTCTAATTCTTTTTAGACTTTTCGTGTCTGTTTGTAAATTAAGATATTCAATTTTTTCTATGCACATTTAAAATTCAAAGGCATTGTCTAGATTAGCCAGGGCTTCATCATCCCATGGATAATCATTATCGTTTTCATTATAATTTAGATAATCTTCATAGATATCTTCTTCATTATTATATATGATTAATTGTGTAATATTACTGTCATAATAGTCTTCATTATATATATCGTCTTCATTTTCATATGTATCTTCTGCCTCATTATCTAACTGTAGAGTATTCATGTTATGAATTATGTCTGTGGGTACGCCTCTAGTTCGGTAGAAAGAACTACTAGTCCAACCCCACAGGTAGCTGGTAAAGACACACCAAATCTTGAGACCCCTGTCCGTTTGGGAAAAACGGAAAATAGACATAAGTCTCATAAAGAGACAAAAAAGCAACTCAAGGCAGATAATATTAAAACACAAACTGCTCAAGTACTTCTGAGTATTTTACCAGGAATGGACTTAGCACAAAGACCAAATACCAGCGAAGAAGATAGAGAATTCCTAAAGACACTGGAAGACTCCTCCGGAGATTCCTCCACTCAGACAACAAGCATGGATAAGGACAAAGACAAAGATGACAACAAGGATACGTAGGCAAAGACAAAATTGGACCTTTGACAAGCTCGAAGGCAAGATAAACAATAAAATAAAGGAAGGTCACATGACAGACCTTTGCAATTTCCTGGCAATTTCCAAAAGAAGACAACACGCGGACAACAACCAGAGACAGACGAAAAGCAAAACAGTTAAAAGCATCTCTTTAGCTGCATTATTAAGGAAAGTAGCCGCAACTTTTGACAACAGTTGCAACTTTTGGCACTAGCAGACAAGATGAAGCAAATGAAGAAAAAGCAAATCAGACAGCTGGCAGACAAGATCGCACTCTGATACAACAAGCAACTTCTTTACTTTCTGAAGAGCAAGAAAACACGTGAAAGAAAGAGAAAGAAAAGAAGACACAAAGGCATCTTTTACCTTTCACTATTTACACCTTTTTAAAAGTTTGTTGGAATGTAGTCCGGTAGTGGAAGTAGTGGAAGACACCTTTGTAAAAAGATAGGACACCTGTACAAATGTAGTCCGATAGTCTAGTCCAGAAGGACACCTGTAAAGCTAGGATAAGCTTTTCTCTGCCTACTTAAACCAAGGCAGAATGCAATTGTAGATACGCTGGCATATGCTGAAGGAAATATAACTCTCATTTCTCTCAACCCTACTTCTTATGTTCTACAACTGAGATCATTCAAAGCACACTTTCGCTCTTCTACTTTCAAAGTAAGATTTCTTAAGTCTCTACTCAATTCTTTAATTATTCTGGGGTGAACACGCTCACGTGGTGAAAAGTTTTCCGTGAATTGAACGTAAAATATCTCAAAACTTAACATGCCAAAGAGCAGTTAAATATAGGCAAGATTTAGAGATCATATGACATTTACTTGACTTAAGAGAGACTCTGTCCATTTTATTTTTCAAAATGATTATGCTTACCTCAGACCCTTAGCTAGATTTTAAATCAATTATGCCTTCAAAAAGAACCCTCATAGTTCTCTTAATGGTTTTAAACAAAAGTGGGAGCGAGTCGTTTAGGGTTAGTTGCCGATTTATGGCTTTTGAAAACCCGCAGACTAATGCATGCCCTGAGTTTTTCCAAAAAAGAAAACTTTGATAGTTCAACCCGACATCCTGAGACTTATTCTAGTTATAAGTCTACCCAGCATCCTGAACCTTTGAAAACTAAACTTGAACTCAGACTCTCTCTGTTCGAGTTTCTGCCATATTTTTTTTTCAAATCTGCTCTCTATTCCGCTGTTAACGCTATCATGAGAAACAAATCAATCTTTTTATGTGAAACAATAAAAAGTCTTCCGTGTAGTAAGCATAAATTCAAGAAATAATCTAGGAACCCCAAATGATATAATATCTAGAAAACAAAATAATATTATAATAATGTTATTAATCACTTGCTTAGAAAAAATAGAAAAACTGGAACAACATATACAAACCAAAAAAGAAATTAGTTCAGACATAGATCAATTATGCAGTAAATTAAATAATATTAAAATAGACAAGCGTAAAACAGTAAAGACACAAGAAGAAAGGAAATTCTTAGTCTATGATAAGAAACAATAGTCATATTTTAGGTAGAGAAAATATAAAAGACAGAAATATGACAGAAGTATTAGCCACTAAAACTAGAAGACGTAATGAAAACACAGTCGGAAACCGTGTTCTAAGGTTATTTAGGAATTCACCTGCACCCATAGCCTCTCTAGAGAAAATAATAGATATTGATAGACAAATTGAACAGTTTAGGCAAAATATACTAGATTTAATTTCTCCACAAATTTTATATCAAAATAATGCCACAATAAGTCAAACAAGATTATTTATGCATTATCGTGAAACACAAAATTGATGTATAGGTGAAGACGTAATAAAGCATAAATTTAATACACCCAGATTCAGAACAAGATTTAATTAAAGGAAATTTTAATCTAACCTATATAGGATTAATAGTTATAGGAATTAAAGGCTTAACGAGAAGAGACACTGGCGCCAAAGTTTTTCTAGCCATCGTAGACGATAGATTTACTAGTGAACAAGCAATATTAGGAGCAATAGAAGTAGATATGAATAACAATTGAGGCATATTTTATTGTGCACCTGATTTTTGTTTAAATACAAAAGATTTCGCTCGAAACATTAAAATTAAAATTATGACAAAAGGCTATGAAGATTTTCAGCAAGGCAAAAATCTTTTAATTTGTACTACGTGTATAGGAAAATTAACACAAAATAGCCAAGTAGGATATCAGCTAAGCATAGAAGATACTGCTAAGTTTATTATAAATAGAGGAATCAGACTCTTACCACCCTACCGAATAGACCTATTAGAAAATTCAGGACAAGAATGGCAAGTAAACAAATTACTAGGTTCTAGTTCCAACAATAGCGTTATACCTACAGAAAGTCTATGGTATAGAAACACTTCAAGACGAATGTCAGTCCGCTTTTCTAATTATATTGAAGCAAATAATAACCTAGACATTCAAGATAATGAAACCGATGAATAATTTTGATCTTCTTAAAAACATTGATATAAAAATATTAAACCAAACCATAGGTACTACATCAATAGGAAGAGGAATAAGCTTTAAACAATTACAAGACTTTATGCAATTTACAGAACAAGAAGATAGTCTTGACATATTTAATCAACCAAAATATAATATACATTTGGAAAAAGACATAGACATAATAGAAAGCTTGGTATCAGAGCTTTCTATTATGTTTTCTATTTTGTAGTGTCTTTAAACACTACACAATTTACAAAAGTGATAGGACATAATTTATTGCTATAATTGATCTCTGTCTGAACTAATTTTTTTTGTATGTATAAATGTTTTTCCAGTTTTTCTATTTTTTCTAAGTAAGTGATTAATAACATTATTATAATACTTATTTTGTTTTCTAGATATTATATCATTTAGGGTTCCCCTCATTGCTCTAACTGTAGAGTATTTATGTTATTAATTATGTCTGTGGGTACGCCTAAATTTTCTAGTGCTGTTATTTTCGTCTCTTTGTCTAATTCTACGATGAAACTCTACTATAGCTAATGTGTTCTTGTTTATTTATTTTTTCTACCACAATGAATGGACTGGTCGGTTAACTTCCATCATTATTTCTATTATTAGTGGTTCCTGAACCACTACTTTCATCCATTAGTATGTAAGGTGTTTCATTCATTAAATTGAATTTTGTATTGTTTGTAGTAATTTGTGTACCCATAGACATAATTAATAACATGAATACTCTACAGTTAGACAATGAGGTAAAAGATACATATGAAAATGAAGACGATATATATATTACGAAGACTATTATGACAATAATACTACACAATTAACCATATATAATAATGAAAAAGATATCTATGAAGATTATTTAAATTATAATGAAAACGATAATGATTATCCATGGGATGATGAAGCCCTGGCTAATCTATAACTTGTTTCTAAATATTCTTCATGTAAACTGTCTTCTATTTTTTTTTATATCTTTATATGTGTCTATTGATAGTGTATCATCTAAGTGATCAATTTTTTCTACTAGATTATCCATTAATTTTATTAGAAAATTATTTTCTTCTTCTCGTATTACCGGAAGATCTTCTTCCTCCTCATCACTACTTAAGGACATAATGTCTTCTGTATATTCTTCTTTATATATGCTTTCTGTATCACTTAGAGTTTCATCTACTTCTAAAAGATCTTCATTGGTATTATTAACTATCATAGCTTTGAAATTATTGTTATTTTGTCTTCTAGGGCAACTAGAGCTTAAATGATCTGGTTCTCCGCAAGAATAACATGTAATTTTATTTTTATAGATGCGTCTATTATCATATTTTTTTTTAACATGTCTAGGATTTAAAAAAGGTTTTCTAGCTCTACTCTTTCATAAAAAATAAGTTTTTCTAGATTGTTTGTATTTTCGTAAAGGTTTCCTAGTGTATTTAGGTCTAGATTCTTCTTGACCGTAATGTTGTGGTGTATAGATTTCTTTACAAAAGCTTGTTTCGTTTTTAAGTTGCATAAAGGGTTATATATTATGCCAATTGTAATTTTAAGTAAGAAAAAAGTTGAATTATTAGGTCTAGATACAATTAAAGTTAGATGTAAATGCAATTTATGCTACAAAGAAGCATGTACTAAATGCATAAAACAAAAATACAATATAAATATTACCAAGCCTACAAACTCTTCTAAACATACTACAAGTAAAAACACATATTATGACAAAATGTCAATAGAAGACTATATATATATATATATATATAGATCCACACATCCGTCGTAAGACATTGTTTACACCTAATTTTACCCAAAGCAAGCTTAAATATGTCTTTCTGACTCAATGAGAATTTCAAATAATCGGCTTTTGTTATATTATGAGTATAATGCTTCACCTCCGCATTCAAATAACTATGAACCTCCCTAAGACCCCATGTTCAACAACCAAGAAAGGATAATTATGCTTCATTATCACACTAGCCATTTTTTCACAATAATCATCTTGAGAAATTCTTTTGGACCTCAATTTTACTAAATAATCTAACTGCATCTGTTTTATGACCATAAATTCTTTCTTTTACATGCTACAAACCTTAAGAATTTTATGCACATTTGAAGTCCCATGTGTACCCTTCATGCCTTCCCATCAGGAGTTGTCCCCGTGGCAAAACTCTTTTCTTTACACCAATTACACACAGCCTTATTTTTGTTATTCTCCTTCACAATATCAAAATTTTCCCAAATTTCACCTCTAATAGACTTTTCATCATCACTAATGGCATTAGCAACTTCATCAAGGTTGGTACAAACCTGAGCAGATTCCTCTTCAACATCAACAACCTCAACGTTAACATTCTCAGCAGGTGGATCCTTGTTTACATATTCCATAGATTCTACAATAGCCTGAAATAATGAATAAGAAAAAAAAGCGAGAATATACTAACAATTTTAGCAGATGCATATATAACATATATTATAAACCTTAAGCAGATGGATAATGCCCAAAGCCATAATTCATTCATTTTTTTCTAAATCCAGCACCAAATCCAAATCTAATTATTCCCATAATTTTCATTTATGGCAAAAGAATTAACTATGGACTGATTAATTTACTGCCCAAATCCAAATTCACCGCAATACATAATTTCATTCAGTGGTCTAAGAGCAATACATACAACATCCAAATCCAAAAAAATTCACATCCAACATCCACCATAATACTGCCCAATCCAACTCATCAAGTAAAATTCATATTCAACAATTCAAGAATTAACTGATCAACTCAAATTGCAGCAAGTTTGAGAGTGAGTGGGTGACTGACTAACCTTCAATGTAGAACTCTGTGTCAAACAATGTGAACAGTGGCACTGGCAGATGTGAGCTTCTCGATCGAAGGCTAACAGAGTTAAAGACTGAAGACTGAGGCCGTGGGGGGGCTAATTTGGCTGACAGAGTGAAGAGGTGAGAGGTGCTACTACGGCAGGTACGAATCAGTCTCGACTTTTGACTCTCGATGCTGCTACGACAGTAGAAAGATAGGGCCCGCTGGGTGCGGCGACGCGGTGACCTTGAAGCGTGAAAGGGGTGACGGACCTTCATCTGAGGGGGCTGACGCAGTGACGCCTGACAGAGTGACCTCTGGTCGCAGGTGGGTCTCGCGTCTCATGGAAGATAGGCTGTAGTGACAACTGTTGCGGCAGCGTGAGATGGAGAGAAATGTGTGTGAAAGACTGAAAGAGCAGAAATGTGCTAAGGGTATATATATATATATATATATATATATATATATATATATGTGTGTGTGTGTGTGTGTGTGTGTGTAGACACACACACCTATATATTTTGAAAAATGGGTAAAATCGGGTAATTCGTAACCCGAACTGAGCCTATCCAAAAATTTCGGGTCGTTCGGCTATGAGTCTGATTTTCATGGGTAGCATATATATGTACCCGTACCCGAGATTTTTTGACCGGGTATGGGTCGACTAGGAATGGCAATGGGGCGGGGCGGATGCGGGTTTTATAAGATCCGTACCCGCCCCGGTAGTCCAAGTACACAACCCTACTCCGCCCCGCCCCGCCATCGGGTCAGGGGATGGGAATACCATCCCCGATCCGATGGACTACAAAAAAAACCCGGCCCCACCTCGCTCCGCCCTAGCGCATGCAATCCAACTCCCAAACCATAGCCACCGTCCATATCTTCACCGTTTTCTCCTCCCTATCTTTTCCAAAAAGCTCAATACGTAATATTCATGATCCGTCGCCACCAATAACAACAAATCTCCACACACAGAGTCATAATCCCCACCTATTATGTATAAACAGTACAGTACACAATACCTATCAGCATGACAAAAATCTTTAAATTGAACAATCTCAATGCAAGTCAATCTAATTCAATACTGGGTGTGAGACACAAACAGAGAGAAGAAGAATCTGATTAATTTGTACAATCTAAAATGTCTGAAATGAAAAAAGACAGAGCCATGCAGAGATCGATGAAGGAGGGACTCGGTACGCTGCTACCGCCACTGCAGTCGGCGGCGAAGGAGATTCGCTGGCAAAGGAGCTTCTGCGGCGGAGAAAGAGCTTTGGCGGCAAGGGATTTTACTGAGAGAGTGGTGCGACAGACCTCATGCGGTGACGATGCGGCGGGAAAGAGAGGATCGGAGGTGTATGGAAATGGTAATGTTGCCGCGACGCAGAGAGAAGGTGTGTGGAGATGGTGGATGTGGCGGTGCATAGAGGAGGTGTGGAGATGGTGATGTAGCGGTGCAGAAAGGAGATGTGAGGAGCTGTGCGGCCGAAGAGAGAGAAGAAGAAATGTGTTCATTTGCTTAGGGTTTTCTCTCAGGTATTTATATTATTTAGACGAACGGCTGAGATTCCACAGACTTACAGTTAGGATAAAACAATATACATAAAATACATACAGGGCGGCTGCGGGTCACGGGGCGGGTCGGATACCAGGGCGGATTAGGCAGAATACCATACCCGTCCCGTACCCACTGTGGCTTAAAAAAATATATACCGTACCCGCCCCATAATCCGGTCAAAGTCGAAATAACCCGCTCCTATCGGTTCGGGACGGGTCGGAAATCTGCCGGGTGTGGACTAAATTGCCATCCCTAGGGTCGACTCGCGAGTACGAACAGAAAATTGGTAAGTCTGTCTAGGAGTACTAAAGACTAGATCTGGAACTGCCCATTGTCTGAGTCCTCAAGACAAGGGGATATAACGTTAGCCGTTGCCAGAGCCCTCAAGACGAGTTAAAGGATCGAAGGACAAAGTGATAGTAGGACTGGTAGCTGGTGCTGGAAATGTCGAAAAGACAATTGATTATTGGATGCGAAGAATTCAGTTAACTTCACAAGGAGATATACACCGTACAAGAGCTGTGATATAAAGCAATTGACTTGAAAAAAAGGGTAGCGAATCACCCAAGGATTAGATATAGGATTTGCAAGACAAGCGTGCAAACATATAAATGCTAGATAATAGCGCCTTCGGGCGAACGAACATATTTTAGGTGATAATGTTCAGGCAAGCAAATGCAAATTGATACAAGCACTCAAGCATGCATTCAATTCTTTTTTTTTAAAGAAAGTTGAAAACTAGCCGGTTGATCAGAATTGCTAAGAGATTTGAAAATACAAAATTTTAAGTCAAAAACTAGCCGATTAATCAACAAGTTTTTGAAAATTTTGAAAATTTGGCAGGAGAATCGGCCTGTTAGTCAGAAACTTTGGAATTTTTTAATTTTGAAGGATTGAAAATTGGCCGATTAGTCCAAGACTTTGACCGACTTAAATGACAACACTGGCCGGATTGGCCGCCCAGTATTGTGAGCGATTTTAGGGGTTTTTTTTCAAATACTTCTAATTTAATTCTACTCCGATCTCTCTCAGATTTCTTCTCTCTAAAAGTTCTAAATCTTTCATTTCAACCCTAATCACGCTCATAATATATAAGTACCACATATCTCTTCCCCATTTCTCTCAATTTCGCGCAACCATGGAAGATTATGTGAGAACTCGTAAGGGGCATGAGGGAGGCCCTCAAATAGGCAAGATCAATCGATTCCAACCCAATAATAGAACCGAAGATAGCTCGCTACTCACCTCGGAGCAAGATACTCATCTTAGTGCGCTCTATTTTGCGGAAGAGGTAAGTTTGCTCGAATTTTCCCTTATGGACACATGTTACTTCACCTTATTTCGCACACACACCATGCCCATGCACGGTAGGTCCCATGCCTTAGGGTTCATGCAATTTCTTCATGAACCGAATGGTTCCTCATGTTTTCTCTTTTGCTCTGTGAATTTGTAGCCCCTTCCTTTTGAACATGAGATGTAGGGGCTACCTTAACCTTGTGCGAGAGTGGTGAAAAAAAAACTCTTCAAACCCGTTAAGGATAGAGTCACCGCTATTGGCTTCCGTCCCTTCTTGAATAGATTACATGCTTTTACATAGAGTAAAAAACATCTTTTTTGTCTAGTCCTGTATTGGTAGGACTCCACCAACACTTTTCATATACCATTTTGGGAGGCCACAGTCACCCTTTTTTATTTCACAAACATCATTGGTGTCCGCTGTCGAGGGAGGCTTGTTCCTTGGGCCTATGATCTTGACAAGGATTGTGACCTTGTGGCCAGTTTGCTTGGTTATGAACCATCCTTCAAGAAGGGTGGTTCAATACTCTTGAGTTCCATCCAAAATCACTGTGAGCACATGAACTTAGGGGTGGTGGAGCCCACATCGGTTGACCAGTTTATCCATAATTTTTTGCGAATGTATGATTGGGGTACTTTTGCTCTAGCTTATTCGTATCGCTCTATGGGTGTTGTGTCCTAGAGGCAGTTGTTGAGCTTCATGGGATTTTGTGATATGTGGGAGGTATGCCTAAGCTCTTCAAATATTTTCTAATAATTTCGATTCTTATCTTGACATATGCTCATATGTGATCTGTTAACTCTCACAGATTTGGGCTTTTGAGGTACTCGGTTCTTGCGCCCCTCGTTTGGCGGAGGCAGAACCTGTTGTGACTGCACGAGCAATGACCTAGTGTAACCTTAGAGATGAGTGAGCTAAGGTCTCGAAGTTTGTACACCGAGACAGTTTCAGTAGGCTGAGGGAGCGCCCGGTTAGTAAACCTATTTATTCATGCAATTTTCCTTCCAAATATTGACTTCTCATTTCTCTTCAATTCAGGAATCTTTGTTCGGTGGTGGCACAAGGTTGAGGAGTATGCTAAGGAGTTGGCATGCACTCGGTGTCAAATGCTACTGGTGGGGCACTCGGTGTCAAATGCTACTGGTGGGGCCTCACAGGAGGAATTCTACATGGGTGACAGGATACTTCCTCTGCATCACCTAGAGGACATGGGCTTCAGGATATCGGCAGCTCCTCTTGAGGAAACATATCAACTGATAGAGTTGGATAGGGGTTTGAGGTAGACTTTGATTAGAGACATCTCGGTGTCATTGCTACGGTGACCGAATGATCCTCTGACATATTGGGTGTTCGTGTGGGTAGATTTGGTGCTCTCCCTAGCGTCTGAGATACTGAAAAAGATTCACGCGAGAAGGCAGCTCAGGATAAGAAAGGTAAAGGGAAGAAGACGGAAAATGATGTGGCCGAAGGCCTCCCCTTTCCTCAATGGAGGGTGTCGTATCACCCCAAGGGTAAAACTCTTAAGTATGAGCCCATTCCAAGACCAGAGTGGGATTTTGAGGTTTTTAGCCTCAAAAAGTTGGTTCAGATTCACACGATAAGCCCTAACTGGATCTCATTTTATTTCCTCATATTATGTCAACTTGGATTCTCAACTCAATGTGTTTTCATTAATGCAGGTACCTTGCACTCTACTCTGAGATGCTTATCAAATGTTAAACAGCCTGAAGGGTTTGGTATCGGGCTATCATGACATGCTCTCTGTATATAAGACTTTGGAGGGAGGTACCGAGACGCCTACTCTTACTCCTTCGATGACATATTTAGGAGTTGGGTCAAGCATTAGGTCGAGCTCTGCAGAGCCTCTAGCTGCTGTTGTTGCTACTAGTACCCCTAGGGTGGCCCCAATCGTTCCCAAGGGTAAACGCGTGAATAGTGTAGCAGTGACTAGGAATTCGCAAAAAGAAGCCTACACCAATGCTGGCACCATCCAAGGACAAAGAAGTAGCTACGAGAAATAAGAGAAAGGCTTCAGCTCCTCCTTTGAAGTGAAGGCAAAATCATCCCGGATCGTTGCGGTCTTCTGACATACATACAAGAAACCTTAATCGAACGGGATAGTAATAGTGGAATCCTCCCCCGAGCTGGAAGAGGAAGAAATTGAAGAAGAGAGTGAAGGCAAGGCAACATGGACCAAAGCTACTCCCGAGAAGGTTGAGGAAGAACCCAGCGATGAGGTTGAGGAGGAAACCCAGGAGGCCTCGGAGTCTAGTCGAGAGGTGTCACTTAGCCCCAGAAAACCTTAGAGGAGGACATAATGATTGCTGTTGTTAGCTTTTAGGTCTAAAGTTAGGCCTATATGTTAAAGTATTGGTTAGAGTCCCTTAGGGACTTAGATTCAAATAGTGGTGCTTTGTTAAACATTTATCTCTTTGTGATTTTTAGAGGTGTCAAATGGGCCGAGCGGCCCGTGGGCTGGTCTGACCCGGCCCTTAAAAAGCCCGAGCTGGCCTGGCCCTAAAATAAATGGCTTTGGACCTGGGCTTAGACCAGGCCGAGGTTTCACCCAAAACGGCCCAGGCCAGGGCCAGCCTGAAAAAAGCCCGAAATTGGCCCGCGTGCGGCCTGGATTTTGGCCCTTTTATGACCCTAAATTAGGCCCTTTTCTGGCCCTAATGTGGGCTGGCCCACTTATTTTCAAATTTTGTTTTCCCTCCCTAACGGCCATATTCCCAATAATTTCAAAAATTTCACTTTTACCCCCCAACAACTATATAATGGCTCGTTTGGGGGGGGTATTTTAGTCCAAGTTAATTTTTACAAATCTTTTAAGATTTTTTACACTTTTACCCTCCTCAACAACTATAAACAGGTAGTTGTAAGGGGCAT
Organism: Escallonia herrerae; assembly: GCA_033070095.1. Taxonomy (NCBI): domain Eukaryota; kingdom Viridiplantae; phylum Streptophyta; class Magnoliopsida; order Escalloniales; family Escalloniaceae; genus Escallonia; species Escallonia herrerae. The sequence continues at coordinate 30,912 of JAVXUP010000156.1, forward strand.
TTTGGTCTTTTGTGGACTTTGAAAAATTTATAAATTCACACCAATCTTTTTACTCTCTCTTATCTAAACATTCTACATTTCTACAAGCTTTGCTACTATTTTCCTCTCCAATTGCTACTCTTGCTAGTTACTACTCTTGTTTACATTAGTATTCTTGCTACTATTTTCCTCTCCAATTAGTATTTTTGCTAAATTCTAATTACTAGCTACTCCTCTTATTCATTTGTTCTCTCTAATTATTTTGTTTACTAATTAGTTTTTAGTAAATTCTTATTTATTAATTACTATTACCAAAAAAAAATTAATTACTAACTCTCTCCAATTCTGAATTACTAATTATTCTTATTCATTTGTTACTCTTTAGTTCTTTTTAATTGTTATTTCTAATTACTTATTACTGTTCTAGTTTTGTTTTCCAATTCAGTAAAAAAGTTTAGCGTCAAATATGGCTGGATTATTGAAGAAATTGAAGCGTGGATCATCATCACGAAAAACACATCCATCACAAGCACCGCTACCAGCACAAGCACCACCACCACGGCCATCACAAACACCAATCCAAGCACCACCACAACCATTCGTTCCTGGACGAATGAGTACAGGCTGTATGATAGATACCCAAGCCAATTGGGAGTTCAATCAAAACATTCCAGATTTTGAATACACGCCTTCACAAGACCCCCCGCATTATAGTCAAGGACGCAGCTCGGTTGGCGAAGCTACTACTCCGTGGCATAATCTTAACCTATGCCTGGTCATGATGAAGAAGGGCCGAGCAATGCCTCCGGTAATGAGCCAGAAGTCCAAAAGGGGAAAAAAAAAGCCGAGTGTTGGAATCATTTTGATGAAGTTATGGTGGACGGCATCCGAAAAGCTCGATGTAAGTACTGTGCTAAATTATTTTCTCTGGTAGTGGTAATGGACATCTTAACAGGCATTACCCTCAGTGTGCACCTCGACAAGGCCACGTCGAACCTACCCAAACGCAGTTATCTTTTGACGGTAAGTTATTTGTTTATAATCAGCGAGAGCAAAGAGACGGTCTCGCTGAATTTGTTATTCATGATGAACAAGCCTTTTCTTTTGCCGATAATCCTAAGCACTCTAGATATATGAACACATACGTTCAACCTTTGTACAAAAAGGTTCATAGAAACACAACTAGATCCGATGCACTCCGACAGTATAATGCTGCTAAAGCACGTTTGATCGATTATTTCGATAATTTTGACGGTAAAGTTAGTCTTACTTCTGATATTTGGCAATCTCCGTTTACTTTTGTTAGTTATGCTTGTGTGACAGCCCATTGGATTGATGCAGATTGGGTTATGAACAAGAGAATCATCGCTTTCGAGCTATTTCCTTTTCCGCATGATGGAATGAACATTGCTAGTATTATATTAAAAGCATGTACCACATTTAAAATAAAGGATAAGATTATGAGTGTTAGTTTTGATAATGCTTCTAATAATAAAGTTGTTGTTGCAGCTTTAAAGGAGACCTTCAACCTGTACTTAATGGTAAATTATTTCATGTTCGCTGTGTTTGTCACATTATTAATTTAATTGTTCAAGATGGTTTAGCTGCTGCAGGAGATATTCTTCTCAAAATGAGGGGTATGACAGCGTATGTTAATAGTTCGAGTCCGAGAACACAACAATTTAAAACGTTGTGTGTTCAATATAATATGCCTCGCAGGAGAGCAGTTACAGATGTGGTCCACAGGTGGAACTCTACATACCATATGCTTTTACACATTCTGGCATACACAGAAGTCTATACGCATTTTCTACTAACCTCGTTCCCAGCCGGCTTGCCAACTCAAGAGGAATGGCAGATGGCCACATACCTAGCTGAATTTTTGGAGGTATTCTACACGTCTACCAATTTATTGTCTGGTACGTACTATCCCACCTCTCCTCTCGCTGTAATAGAAATTCTCAAGATGGCTACAATGTTAACAAAATGGAGATATATAGGACCCTTTTAAGGAAATAGTAAAAGTGATGGATAAAAAATTTAATAAATATTGGAGAAACTGCCTGTTATTTTTGCTGTGGCTACTTGTTTAGATCCTAGGTTAAAGTTGCATGGCGTGAACGTCTCGATACAAGAGATATCGAAATTAATGTGCTACACATAAGAGGACACAACCGCACTCACAGCGAAAGTGAGCAAGAATTTGAGGATCTGTTCAACCTCTATCGTAATTCTGCTGACGTGCGCGGGCGAGCTTCATCATCGACTGGTGAGAGGTATTATGCGCCATACCTTAAAGGCTTTGAACATCTAGTAGCAAGACAACTACCAGGTGAAGGTACTTCTAATTCGGCAGGTTCGTCTACTTTTTTCTCTTTTAATGAGATTGGTGTATATTCAAATACTGATCATTATTCTGATTTATCAATGCAAGAACATGTTAATTTTAATTTGTTAAATTTTTGGAAACAAAATCAAAACATGTATAAAACTTTATCCCAAATTGCACGGGATGTACTGCCAGTGCAAGCCTCCACGGTTGCTTCAGAGTCGGCATTTTCAGCGAGCGGGAGGGTTTTGGATGACAGGAGGAGTCGTCTTAACCCCGAGTCGCTCGAGCTATGTGTATGTTGGAAGGATTATCTTGATGCGAAATACCGCGAGCAAGATAAACCGATTGATGATAGGAAGAGCAGTGACTCGGATATTGAAGTACTTCTGGATGATTAGGTAATTTCTTTTTATTTTCCATTTCTCAAGTTTTTAGAATAAATTTTTTCACAAAATATAGATTTATATATGTAATATATGTATTTATATATAGAATTAGTTTTTACAGGCAAGATATATATTTTTTCATAAATATAAAAAAAAATAGGTAACTTTCCCTGTTTGTTTACAAGCCGCCGGTCCCAAGTCCGGATAAAAGGAGGAGGGCCTATGAATAAATTTATCTTCAATTTAACTCCATCAGTTTGAATATTTGAATGTTAGAAATATTTATTGTATACACACATATTACTGCATATATGTGTGCGTGTCTAGGAATTTTAGGTTATTTTATTTACTTGTATAAACATATATGTGGTAATATGTATACATATATTACTATATGTGGTAATATGTGTTTTGTATACACTCATTATTACATTACAATTTGCTAACATAATTATAAGATATTATGGCAACTAAAGTATTTACCATGAATAACAAGAAATTTTTTTTTTAAAAAGAGAGATATTGGGCCTGGCCCAAGCCCGGCCCTAAATATAAGGCCTAGGGCCAGGGCTTAGACTGGGCCTAAATATTCCATTATTCTGGCCCGGCCTGGTTTGCTCTGCGTCTGGCCCGGCCCCTGCCCTTTTTCGCCTTTGGCTCTCTGGGCCCGGCTTGACATCACTAGTGCTTTTGCAATTAAAGACCATCTTAGTTTAGAGGGTGTTTGGGATTGATTAAATCTTGGTCAAACATGATTTAATCTAGATTAAATCAGATTTATGGGTGTTTGGCAAAAGAGATTAAGAGATTTAATCCATCTTCAAAAAGTTAAAAACTGATTTAATCCATAATCCTCAAAAGTAAGGATTATGGGATAATCATTTTTTCATAATCAGGTTTGACCTTTTAATTTACCATCCTATCCCCATGTTTTTCAGAAAAAGACATCTCATACCCCTTAATTAATTAGATAATTTCTGAAGGTTATCTCTCATATTGTTAATCTTCTCCTACGGCTAACAAAGAGGGATACAGCCGCCCTCTTCAATTCCTCCACACCAATTTCTGTAAGTTCTTTTATCTTTTCATATTGTAATCTTTTTTTCTATTTTATTGTAATTATCATGCTTACCTGAATTGCATATTGTAAATCTACTTGTACTATAATCTTTTCTTCTATTTTAGCCATGTAGTATTTGAATTGCAGTAACATGTTTAGTATCAGAAAGCAATTTCTGCCCCTGTATACACAAGATCAAAATGTGGCCGGATTTCTTTAAGCGCTGAATTTCTAATATCCAAGTAAAGTTATGTTAACTTTACTTGGATATTAGAAAACTATTTATTGAGTGTCCTCTATTGTCATTTTGTCATAGTGAAACTGATTTAAGTATTTTTTATCCAAACACTTTTTATAGATTTAATCTAATTTACAACTACTTTTGTCAAACAACAAACTGATTCTGATTAAATCAGATTTTGAAAATTGATTAAGATTTAACCAGAATCTGCTTTTTTTTTAATCAATCCCAAACGGGCTCTTACTATATTAAATGTATGTTACAAATGTATGCTCAGACCCATGCACAAAAAGAAGGAGGACAAGACAAATACTGGAGTTTAAAGTTTGAAAATTGAGAGTTGAGACTTGACAGGTACGTGGTTTGGCCTAGAAGTAAGCAAACCCTTCAAAATTTTAACACAGACTAATTAATCTGGCGGTTAGTCAGTAGATAAAAATATTCTCGAAGAAAACCAACTGGTTAATTAGAGCCCAAATTCAATTTTAAGGCCAAGCTGGACGGTTAGTTAGTGGGCAGTTCGAATTTTAAGCCAAAACTGGCCGATTGGTCAGAAGGAAATCAAAATTTTTGAGAGAACCGGACGCTTGATCAGAATATGGACCATCAAATATGCAAATTAAATAGAAAAATCGGCCGATTAATACAAAATCAACCCGTATTTTCGATAAAAATTTATGAATTTTCATTTCCTAACTTTATACAAATTAGGGCTATTCGTCTATATATTTAGGAATCGTCCTTTTAGAACAAAATTCGTCCATTTCCATGCATTTCATGCATTCGCGAACTCCTTTACCAAGATTCCTTTACCAAGATTGATTGAACTGATCCATATGGAGGGAAGTTCAAACTGAAATATGTGATGAGCTTGAAGGGCATGATGCTTCATGAAGACATTCTCTGTGCCGTTTGCAATTCTGGGATGTTAAAGATCATGTTTTTCGCTTTGGTCTAACCGAACTCTGCCTTACTTTCGAAGAGTTTTTTACACTAGTTGTAACATTCTGGAAATCCAAAGCTCCATCACCCCGAACTTCCAAAGTGTTAACCTACTACATCACATCAAACTTGTCAAACCCTGTTTACTGACACATACTTCAGAGTATCTAACTAGCCATCAGGTCAAGTTCTTCATAATATAAGATTACAAAACTGCTTAAACTTAAACTATTAAAACTTAGGTTCTTTACAGAACGACAAGGTAACAATGCTGACCCACGCAGGGATCTTACTTCACAATAATGGTGGGCTCTCCGAATCAAATAAAGGGTGAGCCTTTGAGAACTCAGTAAGGTCGTTAAGGACAATCGAAGGAATTAAAAATGACTCAAGAGTATATTCGATGACAATTTTTCAAAATATTTCAAACGATCATAAATAGTTTGATAATTTCTAAAATGATCATAATCAACCATAAATAGATACCAAAATTAACAATCACAACAAGTTCCAAAACGATCATTAACAATCATAAATGGATACTAAAACAATCATTTAAAACGATCATTTAAACATCATTTTCAAAGCCATCATGTTAAAATGCAATGATAACGATCATTTAAAGATCATTTTCAAAGCTATCATGTTAAAATGCAATGATGAATTTCCAAAAGATTTTAAAATGAACACATATACTTTAAAGGGTAATAGGGGAAGGGTTTCATACAGTCACAAACAATTTGATCACAATATGGGGAAGAGTTTCCACTCAATCTCCTTCAATCAGATAACAAGACATTCATTTGAACATAATTTTTCAAAATAATCATTGTAGATGCAACGTAAGCAAATTCAAAGATATTGATCCTGGGCAAAGGCAACGCCATTCAAGCAATGCCCAGAGTACACATGCATGATGTACAATAACTAACCCTTTCCATCGATCAAGAAACTAGCCTTGCATAATTAACCGAAGTCAATTATAATGCCTCCTTACAGAACAGATTCAGACCTCTTATAACGCCTCCCCACAGAGCAGATTTTCAGGTCAACACAGAAAACAACAATCATAGAATCAACAAGAAATTCAACGCTTGACATGCAATAAAAATGAGCATCAACATGAATTCAATTAACCGAAATCAATTAGGGTTTCGATGACATTTAAACATGCTGATATTAATTCATCATTCAGGATTCAAAAATAGCCTTAAACAAATAGCAAGAATAAACACGAACAATTATCAATTTTAGGCACAACAATTCAGAATAAAAAGTGCAAACAATTATCGAATTTGCTCAGCATGCAATAGCAGGCGAGCATCGGTAAGATTTCCAAATAACCGATTCAAGTTTAATGTTGGGGTTTTCTCGGCAATAACATGCTGATATCAATGTAAATCTCAGTGTTCGACAATAGCCATAAGCAGATCGAAAGAATACTTACGAACACAAGTTATCAAAATTAGGGTTCAGACAGAAGTCCTTACCCAGGGTTCAGATAGAAACTCTTACCTGGATCCGAAGCTAAGTTAGTCTATCCGGAAAGTTTTTTGCTGTAACCTAAACAGAACAATCCAATTATTAGTATACAATGTATACTATGATATTATGAATTCAATACTAACTCATGCATACTCCCAGAACAAATCGCCCTCACCGAGCATGTAAAATTACAAAAATGGCCCTTATGTGTAAAATTACCAAAAAAAACACCCCTCATACTTGAATCACCAAAACAGCCTTCCCATAAATAAAATCACTAAAATATCCCTACCGTATGTGAAATTACCCAAAAATACCTTTTATAGGTAAAGTTACTAGAATACCCACCTTTGGGTGGCAAATTATCAAAATATCCCTCGAGATTTTTGCACCGAAAAAATCTCAAAAACACTTCAAAACACTATTTTAAACATCCCGAAGTCATTTATGGACTCAAAAGTATTTTAAAAAAATTTTGCCCAAAAATCTCGAACCTGTGTCGGGACCGAGCACTTAAAAGCCGATTCTGCTAAAAATAGCTATCGACCTTAGAATGGCACAAAATGTTAGATACTAAAACATATCAATAATATAAGGTTTTTCTAAAATTTTCAGATTAAAATGACCTGATTTGGTATGCTAAATAAATCAAGAATTCCTTTTACTTGATACCCTAATTTAGCATCCTTCGCGGACACCAAAAATTCTAAATTTTTTCACAGCATACACCTCGTAAAATTATTGGGAGTCACTGTTTTGAACCTTGTCAAATTATGATCCTAACTATTTATAAAAATTTGTATAAAACTGCCTAACCTACCCCCATTTTAATGACAAAAATAATCACTATTCAAATCAAACATACACACTATTACACCTAATCCACACATAGTCTTCATCTTCTCCCCCCTCCCAGTCGAGGCCCCCCCATTTACACACACACAACTCATGTATATATGCACTGCCATACACATAACCAGGGTCAATTGCACTAGGCACCCCGAAGTTTTCACGCGGTGGCGTGCTGCACCACAATTTTTTTTTTAACTATCTGCCACCCCAAAATCGCATAAGTGTGGCGCCCAACACCCTCCGTCCAAATTCCGGCCAATAGCCTCACCAGATAAGTAATTAAACTTAAACAAGGGGCATTTTGGTCAGAAAGATTAAAAAAAGGGTCAATCGCAGTAGGCACCCCGAAGTTTTCACGTTGTAGCGCGCTGCACCACAAAGTTTTTTATAGCTATCTGTCACCCCAAATTTTCATAAGTGTGGCACCCAACACACTCCTTCAAATTCCGGCCAAAAAAAATTAATAAGCTGAACTTAGGAGGGCATTTTTGGGAAGCCGTTTGCGCTGCCAACCCCCTTGCATCGGCATCTCATGTTGGTGTCCCCCCTCTTCCGACAGCGCCCCTTCCCCCCGTCGGCGACGCGGACCTCGTCCCCTGCCTTCCTTCCTCTTCTCTCCCCCTCGCCCAGCGTCCCTCCTTCAGCATCTCACGCCGGCAGAGTCTCTTCCCACCCCATGGCCGCAATAGCCCTGCTCCGCTGTCCCTTGCCCCTCTTTCGCATCTTAGGCCGGTGCCGCACTCTCTGCTGGCAGTCCCTCCCTCGTCAACGATGTTGACCCCCCAACCAGTCCCTCCCCCGTCATGGAGTAATGCATATCAATAGCCAAGAATTCGTGCCTGCAACAGCCGCACTCTTCGTCGGTAACGTCCCTCCCCCTGTCAACGATGCTGAGCCCCTATCTTCCTTCCTCTTCTCTCCCCCGCCCTCCACAGCAGCAACAGCCTCGCGCCGCCGCCTGACAAACCCATTGCAATCTTCCCTCCTTTTTTTTAATTATTTTGACCAAAATGCCCCATTGTTTAAGTAAAATTACTTATCTGGTGAGGCATTTGAACGAAGGGTGTTGGGTGCCACACTTATGAAAATTTGGGGTGACAGATAGCTAAAAAAAACTTCATGGTGCAGCGCGCTACCGCGTGAAAACTTCGGGGTGCCTAGTGCAATTGACCCAATTTAGAGATTAGGGTTTCTGTGATGTTCCAAAAATGCCCTCATAAGTTCAGCTTATTAATATTTTTTTTGCCGAAATTTGGACGGAGGGTGTTGGTGCCACACTTATGCGATTTTGGGGTGGCAGATAGCTTAAAAAAAACTTTATGGTGCAGCACACTACCGCGTGAAAACTTCGGAGTGCCTAGTGTAATTGACCCCACATAACCACACACTAAAACATTTACATAGTACACCTAAAACACACATTAGCGCATTTTAAACACACCCACAATTACACACTCATACACCCATTCGAACCACTCATGCACACTGTTGATCAAACACACTTCACACACTAAAAACATACACTATCACACACCCACATACTCTCAGAAACACATACTAGCAGTACTTCCCTTATTCTCTCCTAAACACACACACACACACACACACACACACACACTAACAAACACATATACACAATACACACACATAAATACGCACAAACTCCCCCACCTGTAATTCACACACTGCAACACACATAGAACACCCAACGCACGTCCTAATTTCACACACTAATACCCATGGCACCCAATGAAACACACACACATATTCTAAATACAACTGAACACACTCATACATGCTAAAAACACACCAATTACTCTCCCTAACTCCACACTCGAAGCACCCACACACTTAAATGCACACACAACACACACAATGAAGAAACACACACTGAACACCGCTAAACACACACTAAATACGCAAAATACACACTAAATTACACACACATTGTAATGGTTAGAAAGATTACCCCTTGAAATTCTCTCAATTCCTCCCCTTTTCCTGATTTCTTCTCCGTATTTATAGTTCTTCCCATTGCCCTGTGTTTTACTTCATCTTCTCTATTTCTTCTTTTTCTTTTCTTTTTTCCTTCCTTTTCCTCCTTTCTTTTTATTTCCTTCTTTTGTTTTCTATTTTATCTAATCCTTTGTTTGATAATTAAATTAGATTAGTCATGCTAGATTAAGTAGGGGTGGTACTATCTTATGATCCTTTTTCCCAAAATTTGACACATAATGCCTAACTTTCAAAAATTACAATTTAGCCCCCAAAATTTTACAAAATTACAAAATGACCCCCAAGAGTTTTCAAAATTATATTTTTGCCTCAAAATTAAATTAACATTTCATTCTCTACTAATCTCCGAGCATTGCTCAAATTATTACTCGTTTATTTTTCGAGTCACAAATAATTTTTTTTGCTAAAAAAAGTGTTGGATATTACGCTGGTAAATATCCCAGCTAATCTTCCAATTGATGTTCCCACCGTTCAAGATGGTCATGTCAAGTCCCTCAAAACTCTGTTGAAGGTCTTGAAGGAGCGCTGCCGGTTTTTCATTCGAGGTGAAAGTATTCAACTCTCTCCCCTTATTGTATATTTTGTTGTTAAGCCTACCAGTCGTGATGAACAATATGCCCATGGTCGAGTATCTGCCCTGGTGCTACCCTTAGTAGCCAAATATCATACCTTTTCTGGTCTTGGGATTGCTGATGTAAGGCTAGCTGATGCTCTACTTCAAGTGTCCACCCGAGGTAAAACCCTGATCGCCTTAGTACTAGCTAAAACTTTACTTGGTATCATTGATGTCCATAAAGACCTTGATGTTTCATTCGGAGGTAGTTCCTTGTATTTGTACATGTGGCTACTGGACCATATGCATTTGATAGTTAAACCCGCTATAGTAGGATATAACCCCAGTGCTTTTCAATCTTGGCCTTTACTCTTTGAAGGTCGTTCTGGCATAGACGAATGGACTCAATTTTTTTTTTCTGTATGTGAGAGTCCAAGGATATCCGTTGGTACTGCAGTCGTGAGAACAACTAAATAGCCATGTGTTTATCTCCTGGGATTGCGTAACACATCCTTTTATTTTGTCTTTTGGATCCTGAGATAGTTTGGTTATGAGCGGGTGATTCTGAAAGTTTATGGAGAGTTTGTATGGGAACACGCCTTTACTCTTTCCATCATTGAGGCGGTGTTGCGAGGCTGGGGCTTTCTGCCTTACACCCATAATTTTGTTATTACTCCCTTGTTGCCTAATGCATACATCTATTGCTTTGAGCCTGTGTGTGAGAAAATGCGTTTGCTCTAGAAAGCCAACTAAGAATGGAGCTAGATTGGGACTTTTTGAGTGCTTGTAAGATACAATCTCTAGAGCAAGCAAAGGGGGAGGCTCATGCTGCTATTGGATTGAGCCCGGAGATATCTAAGTCTGCTAGGTCTTCTCAAAGTGTAATACAAAGTTTCCATCGTTCTTAGACTGAAGATGAAGTTCATATTACTTGGATCAGGCTCTCTTGGATTGTTCCCAGATGTTCAAAGAGAAGTTTGATGCTGATGGGAATCCGATACGGTCTTTGCACATGGATGAGCCCAGCAACATCTCACTATGCTGCTAAAAGAGAAACCACCAAAGAGGAATCCGACTGTCAAAGCTACTGAGAATCGAGAGGTCAGAATGGATGCTTATCTCGATGGTCAGTTTGACAGTCTTGATTGTCAGTTTGACAGGCAACGTAATAAAGGAAAAAACAAAACGACTCAAGAGGTAAGGCTGTAAATGAACCGAGCCGTTCGTTCTCTACAAAACCCGTTCATGTTCATTCGTATAATATACGAACAGAACATGAACAAGTTTTTAGGGCTCGTTTATTAAACGAGCCAAACATGAACACTCCAAAATGTTCACAAACGTGCTCACGAACAGCTCGTCTAATTAATAAATTAATTATAATATGTTTAAGAATTAATATTTACATAAACTATATAAATCAAAATTTAAACCTGGAGGCCAGGCCTTAACATGAATTAGCCCAAAACCCTAAGCCCACTTATATAGAGCCCAACCTCTAAATAAATTGAAGCCTAACATGAAATCCTAACAACATATATAAACTAAAAGTCAAAAACCTAAACCTAATCTCTCAAATCTTCTCACGGCCGCACTCTTTTCCCCCGTCTTCTACGTCGTCTCTCTCTCCCTCTGTCTCACTCTCACTTTCTTGATTGCACAACAACCCCCTCTCTCTATCTCTCACACACAGAGATCGCACATAGGCCCCCTTCTATCGCTTCACAGATAGTAATAACGTTACCCATCTTCGCCTCTATCATCGCCCGTCGCCAGATTCAACATGCGTCACAAGATTCAAGCATGTTTTCGTACTGCAAAGATGAAAAATCAAAGGCTTGAAGAAGAAGAAGAAGAAGAAGAAGCTGATTCATAGAGCATGCATCGCCGATCGAGATTTCATTTTATAGTGTTTTTATTTTGCATCCTCCTTGTATCTCTATCGTGTTTTTTATATGGCTTATAGCTATTTTTATTTTTCTTTTGTTAACAGGTTCTTGTTTTTTATATTGTCTTATAGCTTGATTACTTGAATGATTTGAAGGATTTGTGTAAATTTAGGGATTTGAGTAAATTTAGGGATTTGATTGAAGTTGAACACGAATCCAAGTCGAGTTGTCGAACTCAACTTGAGCTCGGCTCATATTGTTGAACGAGCCGAGCCCGAGTTTCACCGTCACGAAATCGAGCCGAGTTCGAACATTGATGTTTTGGCTCTTAACGAACTCGAGCCGAGCTTGAACATGCCAAAACTTAAACGAAATGAGTTCGAACACACCCATGTTCGGCTCAAACTCGGTACGTATACAGCCCTACTCAAAGGCAAGCTTTTCAAACGGAAAAATTGGAAGATGTGATTCTCGTGGACCAGAGGGTAACTTATAAGAAAGATTTGGAGACGTGAAAGTTAGTCCTGAATGGCGAGGAGAGTTCGGCTATGAAGAAATTTAAACAGATATCGGATGATATTCCATAGGCTGCGGATAAGATTTAGAATATTTCTTACCCATACTTTTGCCTAGGCCGTCCTTTAAGGGGTTTTTGTCCTAGCGGGCATTTTTATTTTTGGTAGCATTTATCATTTTCATTTCTTTTGCCTTAATTTTTGCCTAGGCCACCATTTGCATGGTTTTCATCCTAGCGGGCCTTTTTGTTTTTTCTCAAGTATGTAGTTAGTTTTTCAGCCAGTGGAATAAAACAATTTCATTAAAATGTGACCGCACCCGAGTTAACTTTACGGGCTGCCTACGTACCTTCATCTATGTGTTATATCAATTTGTGTATGCTAAAAAATGTTCTTAAGGAGGATCAGGTCATTCGTAGTTCAATTACAAAATTCGCTCAGGCATGATATCTTTTTGATTAGTCTAGATTGACTAGCTATGACAACTCAATTTCGTCAAAATCGAGTAGGAGTGCTGCACTCTCAGTCATGATTTATTTGATCATATTGGGACCTGACCAGTTGGGTTCAAATATTCCTCACGGTTTCTGAATTTGTCCAATATTCTCCTTTAACACCAAATCTCTTTTTTGCAACCCGCATCCTCTGACTCGCTTGTTGAATGCTCGGGTGATCTATTTCTGGTAACCTTGAACATGATAGGGCATCGTTAACCTTTTCTCGTCTGCTAAGGCCAATTCTTTAAATCTGTGCCTCACCCAGTCTTCTTCTTTAACAACAACACTCTCAGGGATTGACTTCTAACTCTACTTGGAGCACAGACTCCATGTCGTAGACCAATGAATATGGGGGTAGCCTTGATTGATGTTCTAACCGACATTTTATAGCCCAGAGTGCGTAGGGAAGCTTGTCTAGCCAACTCCTACACGAATATGTCATTTTACCCAACATGCTCTTAATGTTTTTATTGGTGGCCTAGAAAACCCCATTAGTATGCGGTCTGTATAGTCACGAGCGGTGTCGGGTGATACCATATTTCTTTGCTAAGTCTTTGAATTCTCCTTCAAAGGATAACCCATTGTTAGAGATAACCTCTTGAGGTACCCCATATCTGCAAATGATGTTCATCCGAATAAATTGAGCCACCTTCATAGCATTGAGCACGGCATAGGAAGATGGTTCCACCCATTTCGTGAAATAATCTATGGCTACCAGTATGAACTCGTGTCCATTTAAGGCCCGGGGACTGATCTTCCTTGTTATAATTATTCCCCAAACTGAGAAAGGCCAAGGGAAGGTCATGTTAGATAACTCTCAGGGAGCTAAATGTTGCAAATTGGTGTACATTGGCATTTGTGACATCTCCTCGCATATTCGACACAGTTGCATTCCATGGTACTCCAATAGTATCCCTGACAGAAGGCTTTCTTCTCTAGCATCCGCCCCTTCGTATGTGGTCCTCACTTTCCTACATTTATCTTTTCCATGATTGACTACTTTCTCTTTTGGTTACATATAATAGGTGTTCCCCATTGTAATGTCTCTTGTACAGTCTCCGGTCACACATGATAAACTGTATGTGCTGCCCATCTTTTCAAAGCTACTCAATCTTTTGCAAAACACCCCTCTGGATACTTTTCATCCCGGATAAGATTCTGTATACCGGTATACCATGGCTCGGCTACTTCGTCTTTCTTTATGTGAGCTATCATGAAACAGTAGGATGGTTGGTCTTTCTTATGTATGATAAATGGTTCTATCCATTGTCCTTCGGGTATGTCTACTATGGAGGCAGGGGTGGCTAGGGCATATACATATTTGTTCTTGGCTCAAGGTAGGAAATGGAATTCAACATCTTTAAACTGGTCTACAACTTTCTTCAAATGGGCATGATATGCTTGTAGATGCTCATCTCTGATTCTCCACATACCCTAGATTTGGTATATAATCAGCACCGAGTCTTCATACACCGTGATCTCTTGAACTCCTAGGTTTGGGGCCATCTCAAAATCAATGCTACAAGCTTTGTATTCGACGGTGTTATTAGTACTGTGAAAAGTCAGGTTGATATCTATGGGCGAATGGGCTCTATCTGGTGAGATCTATAATATTCCTACTCCAAAATCCTTGTTGTTCGCGGCTCCATCAAAGTATAATTGCCATCTCATCTGTATGTCCATAATGCACACTCCTTCATCTGGGAACCTCAACTCCCATCGACTAGTGTCATCTGTCGGACAATCGGCTAACATATTGGCCACGACATTCCTAATTGATTCTATATGACATAGGTGATATCAAATTCGGACAACAACAACATATATTTGGCAATGCGGTTTGATAGGACAGGCTTCTCAAACAGATACTTTATTGGGACTATTCTGACCAACAACCTGATGGGGTATGCTAGGACGTAATGTCTCGACCTTTGAGTTATCTAAACCAAAGACATACATGTTTTCTCTAGGGTTGAATAGTTTGCCTTTCCTTGGGTTAACTTTTTACTCACATCCACCAATGAGTTCTCCAAATGCTAGCTAACATAGCTCTGGCTGCGGTGTCAATCATGGTCAGGTATAGTAATAAAGGGCTCCTTCTTGGTTTTGGGAGGAGGCATAACAACTATGGCTTTGACTTTGGCTGGGTCCACCTCTATCCCTCTTTTACTCACCATGAAACTTAGCAACTTCCTGGCTGTAACTCCAAACACACACCTCTGAGGGTTCAATCTTACCTTGTACTGCCTTAACCTTTTGAATTATTTTCTCAACACTGTACAATGGTCTGCCATCTTCCTTAACTTGATAATCATATCATCCACATACACTTCCACCTCTATATGGATCATGTCATGGAACAGGGTGTTAGCAGCTCGCTGGTACGTAGCCTTAGCTCTCTTCAGACTGAAAGGCGTTACTATATAATAGAAAGTACCCAAGGTGATGGTAAAGTTTGTCTTTTCTTGGTCTTCTGGAGCCATTTTTATCTGGTTATACCCCGCAAAACAATCCACAAAGGATACCAACTCATGCTCGACTGTGTTATTTATGATTAGGTCGATAATAAGGAAGGAGAAATCGTCTTTGGGAAAGGCTCGGTTTAGGTCTCGGTAGTCCACACACATCATGAGTTGATCAGAAGGCTTGGGAACGAGTACGATATTGGCTAGTCAGGTAGGGTACTCTATTACTTGGATGAACCAGATATGAAGTAACTTCATCACTTCTTCTTTGACCTTGAGGGACCACTATAGTTTAACTTATGAAGTTTTTATTTGATGGGTTTGGCTTGGGATAGGATAGGCAGGTGGCGTTCCACGATGGATGGGTCTATACCCGACATGACACTATATGACCAAGCAAACACATTCATCCCTAAGGAATGCAGTTATCTTTTCTCTCTCTGTCTCATCTAGACTAGCTCATATATTAATTTCTTTTATGTTTTCAGGAGAGCCTTTGTTCACTTAATTATTTCCTCGGTCATTGGCTTGACACGACTAGATTCTCGATTTTTAATTTCTTTTAACATTTTTTTAAATATTTTTGTCTTCTAAAAGTGCATTAGGTTTGACTTATCACTAACCGAGTTGATTAATTCATCATAGCCTATATCAGCAACCAAGGGATAATCGAAATCAAGCATTATATTATCGATCAAATAGTCTGAAAACACATAATAAATGAATAGATTCAAGTTAGCTAAGGTGACATAGGAATCCAGGTCTTTTGATTGTGGAGCATCTTTGGTAGTAAGACTTTCTTTGGTAACCTCTCTCATAATAAGATGTCCGAGTGATTAGGCATGTTGGGTCTATAGTCTAGTCATCCACTTCACAGTTAAGTGCTGATGCAAACGTATCTGTGAAACTTATGTCATTACTTTCGGATCCATCGAACCCATCCAATCTAAAGCTTCTTCAATATCTGGCTCTGTCTGCATTGGCATTTCTTCATCTTCAACCCACTCATAGTCGAAGAATATCTCCTATCCTTTGATCTATTTTTTGGTCTCAACACTGTAAATTGGCTCTGAAAAATCAAAGAAGGGCCTAATTTCTCCTTCCTTGATGAAGTGCCCATTCATAGCAGAAATCTTGGTTATACTCATGTGCTTTTTACCTTCCTTATTGCTCTTGGCGTGGGTGAGCTTCCAGGTAGCTTCTTTCTTCTCTTTTCTGGTCGGTTATACTCTAAGCCGAACTGAACTTTCTTGTTCTCCAGATACAGGAAGTTAGGAATTCCTTGACAGTTTTGGCCTAAACCTTTTCTAGAAAAGTAATAGAACTTCCTTAACATGGGGGGCACTGTCATACTACTGTAAGGGGCAAAGGTTAGGAAGTTTTCACCATGACAAACTTCCTCAAACTTGAGACACTGAACCGGGTGATCCATCCTAAATCCACTGAGCATAATATCCAAGGAATTGTGCGGCACCTGAACATTTTCCTTCTTGACTTGTCTGATCTATGGCAACTATGAATCTCCCATTACGGTGAAAAAAACATCATTCAACACGAACTTGTCCCTTTAGAGCAACATAGAGAGAGGATTGCACCCACATATGTATCCAAGGTCAAACCAACAGAAGATTAAAGGTGGCCATAATATCCAATACCTGAAACTCAACATCAAAGCTGGCGGAACCCACCCTTATAGGAAGCTTTACTATACCAATTACTTCTATTCCAGTGTTATCGTATGCTCGGACGGCTTGGTTGGAAGGAGTGAACTCTGATTGGTCTATTCCAAGGGCATGAACAGTGCGTATGAGACAGACATTTAGAGCTGAATCATTGTGTACAAGGATTAAAGGAATCCTTTTATCAAATGCTTGCATGGTGATACATAGCAGGCTACTGTGGCTCGGTCCGATTTTGGGCAGATCAGTATTAGAAAATATGATAACATTTTCGTATTGTATAGCCCCTAGCACTTAAGACAGGTCTTCGGGCTGAGTTTGGATTAGTATCTGGGCTTTGCTAAGAAGTTTGATAAGGGCCTGGAAGTGAGAGTATGAGGCTGATAGTAACCCCTATATAGAAATATTGGCTTGGGTCTTTTTCAACTGTCAAAGGACCTCATCATCTAGAGGTTATGGAGAAAACAATGGGTCAGATGTAGCAGGTTGGGGTGGGGTTTGGTACACTTGCCTGATCGGGTCAAATGAGATACACTGGCATTGGGTCAAAACATAAAATCGGTTTCTTCATAATATTCTTCTTCCATTGTGAAAGTTTCTCTATCTATCAATTATTCTCCAAGTCATCACATCACAAAACTACGGTAGAGGCTCATAAGCAGACTTTGTCTTTGAAACTGGCTGGCTGGTATGAACAATAAAAATAGCTGGGTCCATAACTGACTGGTCATCGTCAATACAGTTAATCCCATGGGTAGGCAAGGGTTCTTTTTGGACATTTGGTCAGACAGGAGGGGACACTTCACCCTTGTCGATGAGGTCTTGTATGGCATGTCAGAGGGTGATGCATCTCTTTATGGGGTACCACTTTTCTTAATGGTAATTACAAAAGGCATTCACATCAATCCGTTAGGTATCACTACTGGTGTGGGGGTAGGCGGTAGCTTGAAAATCATTCCTTTCTTTATCAATTATTCAAAAACCTTATAGAGCAGTGCGTTCAAGGGGTGAACTTTCATCTGGGCTCTATATCGGGTTCCATGTCATTGCTCGAGGTGCTTGTCCGGTGTTAACATTATTGGTTGTTGCTGGCTTAGGCTGTATATTATAACTCCTTAGACTGCATCGTATGCTCCTGGCGGTTTCGATTCGCGAGAAATGGTCCCCTTGTTGATTGCATATTCTATCTAAATGAAGGATCCTATGAGAGCTTTGAACGAAGTGTGATATTGACCAAAACTGTAATCGTGGTATTCTTCTCACAATGTTCACTTGCTTTTCCTCCATCAGGTGATTCACCATTGGAGCTGCCTTGTTCTTCCATCTCGTGATAAAAGCTAAAAGGATTCTCTCGACTCTTGTTTCGTAGTTTCCAAATCTCTACGGGTGATAGCTAGGTCTGCATTATATTGGTATTGTCTGACAAACTCTCTCACAAAACCTTCCCAAGTGCAAATTTAGGCTTCATCCAAAATGAGCAACCATGGGGAAACGACTCCGATTAAATAAATATATCAACTGATTCTGATCTACTCTATGTGGGGCCAAAGCTTGCATGTACATCTTCACATGAATTTTGGGATCTATGGTCTCGTTAAACTTATCCATCTCTGACATTTTGAACTTGACAGATAACCTGTCCTCAGGGTTCATATTAAGGCACTGAGGTCCAACGGGTCATCAGCCCTCCTCATTCTAGTAATCTGGTACTCAAGTACGGCTAACTTATCCTTCCATTTCGGCATGGCAGTGGGGCTTTTAGTTTATTCTTCCTCGGACTCATACATCCAGCCAAACTCCGGAGCCTTCTTCATATCATCTTTCTTCCCATCTTCTTCCGAGTCTTTCTACCTCTCCTTTTGAGGTTATCCAACTCCTCGATCGTTCATGATTGTTGTTCAATTAAGGTAGTAAAACCATTCTGGAAATTCTTCTGGAGTTCACTGATGATACAGACTAAGTAGGAGATTTGCAGGAATTCTTTGGCCATTGAAGTTCATGAGAATTTTTTGGATTAGTCTCGTTACTAACTGTATAGGAAAAGTTGTCGAAAATTTAATAATACATTCCACATATATCGAGCTGGCTGGCTTATACCCTGTTGGGGGGGTAAAAGGGATTTTTTCTGGTTTAAAGGGTATTTTTGTGATTATAAAAAAAGGGGCTAACTTACCATCCAGTTATCTGAAGAGATGATCGACTGGTTTGTCAGTGGGATGAGACTTATTTTTCGGGAAACTTTTTCCGGAGGATAAGGCTTTCTGACTAACCATTCAGTTATCTGGGAGGATAACCGGCCAGTTAGTTAGTGGTTCGAGGGAATTTTTCTGGGAGTTTTCCTAAAGGTCAAGGTTCTTGACTAACTATCTGGTCATCTAGAAGGATCACCAACAGGTTGGTCAGTGGGTTTGACCAGAGTATGAACTAGATAGTATCTAAATTTTAAAGCAAATGCATATATTGACTAACTGTCCAGTTGGGAGTGTAGATAACCAGCTAGTTAGTCAGAGTCTCCCTCTTTTTTTGACGAAATTACCAGTTTAGCTTCAGAATGCTGGTGGTTTCCTGCCAACATGCCGTAGGCCAATACAGGTGTCCTCCCAACAAAAGGGTAGAGCATTGAATAGTCTGGGTATAAGTGTTTCTCCTTATAACACTGATGTAAAGGTCACTCTATTAGCTCGACTGTACCATATATCTCCTGCCCATAACTATGAATTTAATTATGGACAATTACTAGTATGTATACGAGTCGTTTAATATACCAAGAAACCAGGAAGAATCTTTAGTACAAGGCATGTGGAGCTAAGAACTTGATCGAGAGATTGCCTTGAACCTAGAAGGACCAAGGGCCTCGAATGTATCGCTCTCAACTGTGTGAGGTATGGAAATAAAAATGCAAGTACCACAATTATGTCACATTGTACATACCACAGAAAAATAAAAGAAAATACAATAAGGCCAAAATCACGAGACACTTTTCAAGTCTAGTCCTCTTAATGTGTTTTAATCCCTAACGGAGTCGCCACTATGGTGCACCGCCTTAGAAAAATAAAAAAAAATTACTCGAAGGTGCCCAAGAAGGACGACAAATCTATTGAAATCAGGAGAGGGGCTCGAGGACTAAATTACACAACGGGAAGGTGTTATGCACCTACCACGCCCTTTTGGTCTCTACTTCATTTGTAGTGATTAATGGCCTTAAAAATACAGAGCATGCAAAATTATGAAAAACTAACCCTACGTTAATTTTTATTTGGCTTGAACTCGAGAACTGGGGTCAAGTGGTCTTCACATATCCAATCGGACTAATCGAAATTAAAACCACCATAGTTTGACACTGGTCCTACGGGAGGTAGTCTATAATTCGGGACTTAGACTTTAAACAAAGAAGATGAAAATAACCTCTTTTGCTATTTTTGGAATGAAATGTGACTACGGGGAATGGATGACAATTTATATGCTTTCTATCCAATGAAAGCTTGATAAGAATTACCTCGCGATGCAGCTTGCTTTAACGATTTGGGAATGCTCGTTGTTGGATCCACGATGCAAAAGAACAAAGTGATTTTTTTTAGAGTATTTGGATGGCTAAGATTCTCGAGAGAGGTTGGACGTTACTTCACGAAGAAATGACTTGCAAACTCGAAGGAGAACAAGCTCCTAGACTTAAAGTCTGTCAGAGATGTACCTGATTCGAGATAAGTTATCTCTTAGCCATAAAAATGGATTTGATTATCACATCAAGGATAAATCAAGGATTATTTTCCTAAGTCATTCTAGACAAATTGCCTCATTTAAAATAATCTAGATCATGAATTGGACTAATGCAGGGGACTGGATCAACAAACCGGACTGGACAATTAGACTAGACTAGGCCATATTAATTAAACAAACTAGACTAAATCAAATATTTAAAACATATTACTAAGCCCAAACTCAATAATGCCTTAATTAATAATGATCCATTATTCAATTAATCAAAAATACCTACAAAAAATGGGGTGTTTACACTTATAAAAACTAGGAAACCAAGTGTACATCTTTTAAAACTCAACTTTTTTTCAAATCACAGTTTATAATCACCTTTATTGTTATATCGTAATAATGGCCGACTAAGGAGATTAAATGTATTGTACTAAAATAGAATTTGACTAATTGCACCATATTTTATCTACATATATTTTTCTTTTTTTTTCTCTAACAAATTGTGCCCGCAACTTGGACACTCAATTATATATCATTTGTTAAGGTACATAGTAATGTGAATAAATGTTTTTGCACCAATTTTTTTTCCATAAAAATATTTTAGTGACATTAGCTCACATGTGTGGTACAAATATGGCAATAAACTGCAAATATAATGATAATGATATTAAACTTAATAATAATAACAACTAAATATGTGTAAGTGCGTGCTCGCGTGCGCGCGCACACACACACACACACACATATATATATGAAAAAGTAAATATAATGTTAGCATCAGGCAACTTGCCTAAGGCTAGCATTCAAAACTACATAGTTTTGGATAGGAAAAACTGATCTTTCTTTTCATTTTCCCTATCTCTCTGTCGCCACCCCTCAGAACCCACCATTTCCGTCTAAACTTTGCCTGCTCGATAGCCAGCCTCCATTGTCGGCAACCCTCAAAAATCATAATCATGGACCACCCACCAACCCACCATCAAAAACCACTGCCACCATACATGAACCCAAAGTTGCCAGTGCTTTCCTTCCTTACTACTTCACAAAACCACCAACCATCATCTCGCCAAATTTTTGGCCACCATCGCCGACTAGGCTCCATGGCCAGTGACCCCAGCAAATAACAGTCCAAGGCCACCGACCAAAACCACCATCTCAAACCACCACCACCATGCATGAATCGATCACTCCCGTGTTCTCTATCGCCGTCGCATCTCACAAAAATCCAAATCAGTGCAATTAAGTTGTTAAAATCATAAAGTTCCATTTGATTAAACTCTAATGTGTAATGGTTCAAAAGGAACTGAATTGATGGTTTTGCATTAGATTGATTCAAAAACTCGAACTTTCACTTCACTGTAACAAAAAACAAAATGAGTTTTGGGTTGATATCTCTTGAGCATTTGAACATAAGTACATGATGCCCTACCCCGGCCTCCATCACCAGCTCCATTGCCGCTGACGATGGAAGTTGATTTCTCTCAGGTATCTGGGTTAATTGAACGACCTAAAGATCTCATGTCTCCTTCTCCTTTCTGAAATCTGATCATCACTTATTGCCTGGTTGATGGCAGAATTGTAATGGTGAAAGTAGAGGCTGGTCGACGATGGTGGCCGTCTGGTTTGTCTGCTCTGCAGCCATGGTAGGTCAGCATCGTGAAGGTTGTTTGAGGCGGCAATGGGCCATCTCGCCAAAGTAGAGAGGCATAGCGATGGTGGATTAGTGGTTTATGATGGTGGGTCATCGATACAGATGTCGACCAGTGACGGTGGCTGGCAATGGGAGGTCCGGTTTGGCTGATCTGACGAAAGAAAGAGAGACTGACGGGGAAAGAGAGTGTGACGAAAGATTGGAAAAAGCAGAATAAGAAAGTTAGATCAAAACGACGTAGTTTTGGACACTAGCCTTAGGCAAGCTGTCTAAGGCTAGCAACATATTCGCTTTACCCATATATGTTCATATATAAAATAAGAGTTATGCTTTGGTTATGCAACATATGTCATTTTTATTCTCTCCAATCTGGTGAAACCTAACTCTTTGTAAACTCTATTTGATTATGTTATCTAATTTTTCCAAATACATCACGTTATAACCTGTTATGATCATATATAGTCTTAATTACACTAATTGATTATATTTTTTTATTACATTGTGACACTGATCGACCAAGGAGATTGACTACATTGCACTGAAAATGACTTTTGACTAATTGTACCAGATTATACCTACAGATGCTTCTCATTTTTCTCTAACAAAGTGCCTTAGTAAGTTACATACTCAAAGATACACCATATATAAAGGGGCATAGTAATGCAAAGATATGTTTTCTCACAATTTTTTTCGATGAAAACATTTTAGTGATATTAGCTCATGTGTGTTGTTCAAATATTGGAGTGAAATAGCAAGCTAGAAAGTAAAAATACAATTGCCTTTAGTACTAAAAACGATATTCAACTTTAAAGTGATAGATATAAGGTGGTATCACAAGGTATTTTCATATGAAAATATGTATATAGCTTTTCGTATAACTTCAAGTTTCATCTCAATGATATTAATAAGTTTTGCATGTCAAAAGAAAAGCATGCATGCTAAATTCTGTATTCTGTGTGTTTATCATCTCAATGATATTAATAAGTTTTGCACGTCTAAGAAAAGCATCCATACTAAATTCTGTATTCTGTGTATTTAATAATGTTTTACAACGCCTTTTCCTTTTATACAAGAAATAAGTAAAAAAAAAATCCAATAGTGTTAAATCTCTAACAAGGTTATTATGCCAAAATTCTTTAGTATTTTTTACTGATCACATGTATATGTTCCATTTACATATTACCTATGCTGTGGAGTATCTTATAATTATGTGTGTTAGTTGTACTTATGACCTTCTGTAACATCCTGGAATTTTCCGGAACGTTAGACAATCGATCGATGACACTAAGACAATTATAACCCCATAACCAAATGGATAGTCATCATCAGAGCACCTAAACATTTAATCAAACAATACTCTCAGTAGGATTTCAAAAATGATACATCAAACTAAGTCCAAATTTTTTTAAAATAATAGTCATTACCCGCACAGGGGTTCTAATGATCAATACCAAAATCTAATTCCTTCGCTTTCGCTTGCTTGGTTCTAATCCCTATTTAGGTAACCTACTGCTGGATGTCACCTGCGGAAAGGAAGTCAAAGGAGAGTGAGCTTTTGAGAGCCCAGTAAGGTCGATCAAAGATTTAAAATCACAAAACGATTCGGACAAGTTTTCATATAAAACTTTTTGAAGAGTTTTTTCAATGAAATACAACATTTAGACAAAGATGAACAAAACAAACGATTTTTTACATTCAAGTCCAATAACATCTTTTTGAAAGGTTTTACTTTCGATAAAATCACTACAATACGATATAAACATAGGAATGAGTATTTAACTCAATCCCTTAAATAATAGTCATTTTAAAACAATTCAGGTGCAATCAAATAGAAACAGGAAACATTGAACATGAGCAGTACAGAAGCAAAGCCACCCCGGCAGTGCTCGATCGCTTTACATATGCATATGTACACTGACTAGTCCATCTAGGTACTAGTTAAACCCATCCAACAGACCATCCTTATAACGCCAACAATATAGACCATCCTTATGGCTCCCAAGTTACTAACTCATGTCAACATTGAGAAACAATAAATAGAATTCAAAACATTTTATGATAATTGAATCGATAAGACAGATGAAAATAAATAAAGAATTACAAACGATCGCTTAAGGTTCAAGTTAGGGTTTCACTGGCAGAATCCAAATATTTTTAGGAAACTTTATAGAACAATAGTTCAATAGTTTTTGCAAAACCATTAAGATTAAAGCATATGAACTGATGAGTAGGGTTCAGAGAGAAAATCCTTACCTCGGTCCAAGCTAAGCGATGCTACCAATCCTCGATCAATAATCTCTGAATGAACCTAGATTGACAATTTATTTGTTAGAACATAATCTATGTCTGATATAATATAATCTAATATCCACTACCCAAACGATGCTCACTTCTAACTCCGAGATCGCTCAACCCAAAGCGCACCTCGCACGCGACTAACCTAACTGAAATCCCTATACACTCTTTAAATGCGCAATGATACTCCAAATACACATTAAATTATAATAAAACACTTTTATGACTTAAAACATTATAAAAAGTCAAAATATCAATTTTCTGAATTTTTGAATATTTTTTAATTAAAGTAATTTCTTTAAATGCAATAAAAACCCATAAATTCCCAAAATTACTTCCAACTGCAAACTAAGTCCCATACTTTTTATAAGAACTTTAAAAAATATATATAAAATTTATAGAAATTAAAATCAGAATTTAAAAGACATAATTTTATTTTTAGATTTTTCGTTTTGTTAAAAACAATGCGCTATGGAAATCATAGCAAAACAACTCCAAAAATCATGAAATTCAAACTGAGTCTTTATTATACTATAGAAACATTACCCTAATTTTTCCCAGAACATTTTCAGGGCTTAAGGTCTCCAAAAATAATTTTACATTTCTAAGTTTACATAAAATATTAAAAATACATATAATCTCAGAAAATTATGAACTTTTACCAGAAATTATAATATAGCCTAAAGTATTATACTATAAAATTTCACACAATTATAATCACTGTATGTTATCTCGTGTATGTATCCTACTTAATGCTAATCCGATAACCACTAATTGCATACTCAAAACCCACTTCCTTTCTTCTCCCTCACACCTCTGTCCAAACCCAGAAGTTACTGTTCACGCAGCTTCATTTTCACCTCCATCTCCTTACTCTGTAACACTCCAAAAGACACCACTTTATGGATATATATACATACCCACATAGCATACTACACCCACTTTCATTCACTCACTAAACACACATGCAAATATATGTATATATTCACACACAGGTTCATACAGAAGAATAAAAATTCCACCCACTCGTGGCTGTTCTATCCCTCTCATTTCCTTATCTTTTCCAACCCACTCCATCACCCATTTACACAAACCTTCATGCATCTCACCACCTTGCAAACCCATTACTTAGATACATGATTATACACCTTGCATAACTCCAAATTGCACCGCTTACACAGCATCCACATTTCCTCCAATTTCAACATCATTTACACAACTTCAAAACAGAAAGAAAAAACTCAGGTTCTATCTTCCATTTGCACTGCTTACACAGCAGCCCATTTTCACAGGTTCTATCTTCCATTTCCCACATGCACACACACAGCTCTCACACAAACACACTCATTCACCTGCACAAGCCTATGAGTCCAAACCCAACTCTCTCTTTCTACGTTGCAACCTCACACAGAGCACATATGAACCACCATTCTCTAACAGAAAATAGAACACTTGTATACCCATTTCACTCCATACGCACACACAAACACACACACATGGCAGTTGCAGTGCTCTCTCTCTCTCTTGCCTTTCATAACCACAAACTCTAAAAAATCACACATATTATTCCCACCTTCTCTCATCCGTCCTTCATAGACCAACTTCACCCAGTTGCCCCCTCCTTGGCAGCCTCACACACTTACATAATCATGCACACAACACTCACACAATGCACTCACATAGCTCACTCACTCACACACTGAAATTTCACATACCCAAAACACACGCACACACCTACATACGGGGCTGTTTGGTAGTCCCTCATTCACCTCACTTACATTGTCACACACACACACACGCACATATACATAGCACACAAGCACCCACAACACCACTAAATTCACACTAAAAGTTATGGCCATGGTGCCCTTGAACCCACAAAGTTTCCATGCTTTTCACATTATAATACACACACTCACTGCACCACTTCTACACAGCCACACTCACATCAAATATGTGCACCAGTAGAAGCAGAAACACACACAACTGCATCTTCTCCCTTCACTTTATTTACACTACACCAAAACCCATCAAATAAGCACACTGTGAACCCAAGATTCTTCCAACTACGTATCCATTAAACAGAAGTACATAACAAGCACACACCCACATAGATATAGGCTGTTCTTGCAGCCCCCTTAAATCACAGAAAACACACATTTGTTGTATAAAAATTACACCAATGGAAACCCATGTCAGTTCACTCCCTCTCTCTCTATCTTCTCTTCCTCTAAACCCACAGGCACACAAAGCACTACAGCCATGGCAAGCCTACTGGGCAGTCCTCCTTCGTCAATGTGGTAAAGACCCACGACTCCTTCTCAGATTAATCCCAAACCCATTTACATACCTCACACAATACTGCCCTACGACAGTCCCCTTCTCACAGTCATAAAACCCACACACTCACGTATACACACACGCAACACACACTCACGGCAGCTTGGTTGCACATGTACAAACCCTCCACCTTTACCCAGTAATGCACACATGCATCCACCTGCAACAGCCCCGCACACAACCCATTTCACACCTGAATCTTTTACCCTCCCTTTCACGGCTTCCTCACTCAAAACAATATACCCCTCACTCACGCACATATGGCTTCAATCCTTGTCCCTTAATCCCATAAAATATTGAATAAATATCAGAGAAAAGGATTAGAAAAATCTTACCGGAAGACCTTACGCAAACTCGTCGGAACCTCGTCGGCCAATTACTGTCTCCTTTCTTCTATTTTCCTTTTCCTTCTCCTCCACGAGCAAGCACCTACAGATCTTCCCATAGAATTTTCTGTCTCTGCTTCTGCTTCACCCTTTCTCTTTCTCAGCCACTTTCAGAAAAATATGGATGAGCCATTAGGGTCGGCTACCTCTCAAAGCTACATATATATGTATATGTAACCCTAATTTTGGAAAATAACTAAAAGTTCCCCCAAACTATCATTAGTAGCATAAAATTTTTCACCCGAAGCGTTTATTTCTGCAAAATGGGCCAAAATAAATGTTTACGATCATTTATGCGCTAAGAGAATTGTTAACGATTGTTACGCCATCCCATTTCACACATCGTTGCTAGAAAGTATACCGAAATTAAAAGAAAATTTTAATTGTCGCTAAAAACTGCTAATATGCTTAAAAATATATTCGCCTCTAAATTTTTATTTTATATCATTATTAATCTGTTAAAAATACTGAGGCGTTACACCTTGAATTTAAGAAATGACAAACGGAGGGAGAAACAAAAGCAATCAAAGCATATATTATGATAAAAGCACTTGTAGCTTCGTCGCAAAAATCATATAATAACATTTTTTAGAACATGTACCTTTTCAATATTTATGTTTATCTCAACAAAGAAGTACAAGGCACAAACTAGTCTTTTCTTCTTCTTCTTTTTTATTGATAGTGAATGAGCAAAGCTTAATTAACAAGAGTAAAATGCACCGATGGTCATTTAATTATGACCCATTTTTCACTAAAGTCACTCAATTTGTTTTGTGTCATTTTGGCCATTATACTCACAAATGTGTTCAATATGACCATTCCGTCAGTCGCAGTTAAATTTTCTCCGTTAAAGGCTCACGCGGTGCGCACATGACCCTTCAAGTTAGGAGTACTTTTGTCTCTTTTACCTAAAGAGACACATCCACAAACAGTGAGATTGCAATAAAATGATAGGTGAAAGTGTAGAGAAGTGCTTTTTAGGGAGGTGGTCTCTGCTCTCCATGTTTGTAGAATTGCAATTAACAATATGTGTTTGTGGATGGTTGTACGTGAACTGTGTGTGTGTGTGTGTGTGTGTGTGTAGAGTGAGAGAGTTTGAAACATGAATGTGAAGTGTGAGCTGATAATTTGGAGGAAGTGTGGAAATGGCGAGAGAAGAAGGGGCGTGGAGGTGGGGGAATTTATAAAATGAGAACTGCAACCCTGGTTGGTTAAGATAACCTCTCTGTGGTTAAAAGAGGATGGGCAACTGGAGTGAGGCTGGTGCGAATGTAGTTTTGTGTCATGGAGGTGGTCTCTGCTCACCATGTTTGCAGAATTACAGTTAACAGTATGTGTTTGTGGAAGTGTGTGCATGTGTGTGAACTCTGTGTGTTGTGTGTTTAGAGTGAGAGACTTTGAAACTTGAATATGAAGTGTGGGCTGATAATTTGAAGAAAGTGTGGAAATGGCGGGAGGAGAAGGGGTGTGGAGCTGGGGGAACTTATAAAATGAGAACTGTAACCCTGGTTGGTTAAGATAACCTAAAATAAATGGGCATCTCCATTCTAGCTTGAGTAATGTGTGTGCGAAATTATATTCATGTACAAGGCTTTTTGGGAATATATAGAAAAATAATAGAATACAACATCTCCGCAAATCCTACTACAAACAACTCCAATAAAATAAATAGAGATGTCGCACAACACATTATTGTCAAAAGAACTTGCTTAAAATAAAAGTAAACACATAAACATAAGTTCATTTTGAATGCCAATCTAATATTCATCCATTTACTTAAAACTAGCATGCTCAAGTAACAAGTTAAAAGGTAATTAAATGGATGAATAAGCCACATTTTTCGTTCAAAGGAAATGAGCAACAAGGCCTTGAAATAATTAGTTTAAAAATGTGTGGGCTAAGCAAAGCCCAACAACTATACCATCAACAAAAAAACATAATTAAACCATAATGCGAATCAAAGCAAGCAAATAAACAGAATTCATTTATGTCATATAGCTCTAGAAAATATTTATTTCTGCCCACGAAGTGCAAAAGTTAATATTTGCACATTATTCTTATTTTTCAGATCACAAAAATACCATAAAATACTCAAAAATAGTCCAAAAACGAGAGATAAATTCTTAAAATATGACAAACAGTAAATTCTATCCTAATATATCCTCTGATAGTTTGTAGGGTTCAGGAATTGAAACCCCTCCCCTAATTTAGGTCTTCTGGGTTCATTGCTGCACTTAGATTGGCCATAAGAGGGCTCTAGGTAGTGAGTACGCCATTGCCTCGAGTAAGGCTTGAAGAATTGCACTATTCATCCTCTCCTAAAATCCTAATTTTTCCAACGGCCGCCATGCGGTGAGGCCAACTTCGGGAGGCCATATCTCTCTCTCGTTTTTTAGCCAAATAATGCTTGCCTTATGTCGTTGAAAAACTTTTGTGACATAGATTAACTTTGTACTGACCGATCATGATAAAAACTAAATACCGTGCTCTAAATTTTAGCATAAAACCTAAAAAAATATATTTTTTTGCAAAATAAAATCGTGATTTCTCTCAAACCATGCATTCATTGATCACAAAATTTTATGGGGTTCATCCTCAACCATAGGGGAACAAATGCTAAATTTTTTTGAATTTTCAATATATATATATATGTATGTGTGTGTGTGTGTGTATCCCAAAAAAAGCATAACATGTACATAATTTTTACTAACATGTTAAAAGGCGAGTCAACAAGTAATCACGCTCTGATACCAATATTAATAATTAAAGATATCTACCACGTAACATGTAGTGAGTTTGAAAGCAAACTGTAAGATGTACCAAAAAAATTTGATTAAGGATCATTATTGTTACAAGCCTCCAATACAATTGATTTTTATTCGCAGGTACAAAAATGGCTACTAAAGTCAAGTTCTTCATCCACGAACTCGACTTAATAGGTCTACTTTGCATGTCTCTCATTTGGAAAAGGCGAGTCAACAAGTTTCTTACATGTAAGGGGATGTAGGTCAACTTTGCATGTCTCCTATTTTTCTTTCATCTCTCCCACACATACGCATTCGTCCATTCGAAAAGCACTAAGCAAAAATTTAGTTAAGATTGAAAAGTATAAACTAAAACTTTAATTAAGAGGGTACTTGAGATTGATTTAATTCAAATTAATTAGCTTATTAGATAAAACTAACTAAACTAATGTTTAAAAGCCAATCAATCAAGTAAATCATAATATAAGATAACGAGGAGGATGAACTATTCAAATTTTCATAGGCAAGTTTGACCAAGAAATATTTTAAAATCATTTTTACCAGTTAGAAAGACTTTTATGACCTTTTATCAAAACACAAAATTCATCGATCAACATTGTTCACAACTCAAAGTCATTTTAGGAAGTACAATTTGAAATTATTTGATGAAAGAACAAATCTCTAGTCAACTTTGACCGATGAATATCTCAAATTGTCTTTGCCAATTAGAAAGACTTTTAGTGCCTTTTATCGAAATACAGAATTTGTGGATCAACACCATTCATAGCTTAAAGTCAATTTTATAAAATATAATTTTGACTAATTTTACGAAAGAACAAACTTTTATTTTGAAAAAGTAATTCCAAAAAGTCTCCCAAAAAAAAAAAAACACCTCAAGTTAGTAATGAGTAATTGTTTTGGGTAGCAAGTAACAATATGTGCAAGACATGAATGATTAATGGAACAAGTGGTAGGCTGTGGACATCGATCAAAGTCTATTGAACTAACACACACGGAAACCAATCCAAATCCACATCCCACACACACTGCACCAAACCAAGTAAATGCGTCCAGTGGGAACAAGGTCCCCCCGTCGTACACGCCCCCGACACTGCCTTTGTCTTTAATGTTCTGCTCACTTCAGAAGCGCTTATCCCCAAAATGCTGATGCGTAGGCCTTGGATTTACCTCCTCACCCATTTAAATGTCTTCCACGCGCACACACCACATGCCCAATTGCCTTTACCAGATGCCGACACTTTTCACCTCCCTTCCCTTCCTGTGCAGCGCCCAATAATACGACTTGGTGCGATCCTTTCGAGTACAGCCCCCCCTACCTCCGCTTCTTCCACCCCAAGTGGTCTTATCTGTGCAGGAGGCGGCTGAAACTTGAGGTAATGGGTTTTCTTCTGTCATCGTTTTGTATGCTACTGTTGTGTTCTTGATTAGCTTGAGATTTTTTTTTTTGTCTTCGCTTTGGGTTTTGGCTAAGTTTGGTTTTGCACATCTGGGTTGAGGATCTTGAACGGTTGAACAAAGTGTTAGCTTGTTAGGGGAATACTATGTTTCCGCGTGATATTGATTTTGACCCAGTTTGAAGATGTGTTAGATCTGAGCAGTATACACGATTTTGACTTTTCCCGGGAAATTTGTAAATTTTTCTTGTTGATTTCCTGGAAGTCGCTAGTTGGAAGTTTTCTTGGAAACCCATTTTCATTTCATTTCAAGTTGTCAGATCCGGGTTCTTTAATGATAGCTACAATTATAACTGAGATTTTTCAAACTTCCGTCAAGGCTTCTTCCTCCCATCGCCACTCTTAAGTTGGCGCTGATGTGCTGCCTACTGTCATCTGCACATGGTTATACTAGACTTAGGTTGAATTAATATCAGCAACCTTGCTTAAAGCCTAAGACTAGGAAAAGAGACGAGAAAACTAGAGGTTCCCCTGCCCCGACCCCCCTCCTTTACTTTGCTCCGTTCATGATTTGTGCCAAGCGATCTTGTCTGAGTAAAGTTCCATTCCTTTCTTGTTGCGCTTCAAAATTTGATATAACATTTACAGGTGGGAACACTATGTGAATTGAACAAGTCCTAGTTTGCTGTCTTTGGATGAAACTGGCATCTAGTTGGAGGAGGATACTTAAATTAACGGATCTGGAGTTTTTTTGTTTGAATCACTTCTAAAAGTGTAGCAAGGTGGGCTAATTTCAGGGCATTGTGTTGCAAAATGATACTGTTTGATGATATGGGGTTTTGTGGAGATCTTGATTTCTTTTCTGCTCCAATTGGGGAAGAAGAGATGGTTGCCTCGCAAGCAGAACCCGAGGCTGTCTGTGAAGATGATTATACTGACGAAGAGTTGGATGTAGATGAGCTTGAGAGGAGAATGTGGAGGGATAAGATGCGGCTGAAACGGTTAAAAGAAATGAATAAGGGTAAGGAAGGTGTGGATGCTGCTAAGCAACGGCAGTCGCAAGAGCAGGCGAGGAGGAAGAAGATGTCACGGGCACAAGATGGGATCTTAAAATACATGCTAAAGATGATGGAAGTATGTAAAGCTCAGGGTTTCGTTTACGGGATTATTCCAGAGAAAGGAAAGCCGGTAAGTGGGGCATCAGACAATCTTCGGGAGTGGTGGAAAGATAAAGTCAGGTTCGATCGAAATGGTCCTGCTGCCATAACAAAGTACCAAGCGGTCAATTCTGTCCCAGGCAAGAACGAGGGCTGTAACCCCATCGGCCCAACGCCACACACATTACAGGAGCTACAAGACACAACCCTTGGTTCTTTGTTATCTGCTCTCATGCAGCACTGTGATCCCCCTCAGAGGCGATTTCCGTTGGAGAAGGGTCTTCCTCCACCATGGTGGCCCACTGGGAATGAGGAATGGTGGCCGCAGTTGGGTATGCAGAAGGATCAGGGCCCCCCGCCTTACAAGAAGCCTCATGATTTGAAAAAGGCATGGAAGGTGGGTGTACTCACTGCTGTGATCAAGCATATGTCTCCGGACATCGCAAAGATCCGCAAGCTTGTTAGGCAGTCTAAGTGCCTACAAGATAAGATGACAGCCAAGGAGAGTGCGACTTGGCTTGCCATAATTAACCAAGAGGAATCACTGGCCCGAGAACTATACCCTGGCTGCTGCCCTCCTCTGTCTTCGTCCGGTGGCAGTGGCTCTTTTGTCATTAATGATAGAAGTGAATATGATGTTGAAGGAGCACAGGATGAGCCTGACTATGATATACAGGAGCAAAAACCCAGCAATCTGAATTTGTTGAATTTGGGGATGGATAGAATCATAGATAGGTCGCCGTTGCCAGTTAAACAACTTTCGCATATAATCAAGGACGACACTACTACCAATTTGGATTTTACCAGGAAGAGGAAGCCAGGGAATGAATTAAACCTCATGATGGATCACAAGATCTACTCTTGTGAATTCCTGAAATGCCCTCATAGTGAAATCTGCCATGGTTTTCATGACAGGTCTACTAGAGACAATCATCAATTGACTTGTCTGTATAGAAGCAATTCTTTGGAGTTCGGATCTCACATGAACGAAGTCAAACCGGTTGTCTTCACCCAACCTTTTGTTCAGCCAAGGCAAGTTCCTACAGCCGTCAATTCAGTCCAACCAGATTTCGATCTGTCAGGCCTTGGAGTACCTGAAGACGGGCAGAAGATGATCACGGACCTCATGTCATATTACGATAACAACTTTCAAGGAAACAAGAGCTCTGATCCCGGGTACATCCAGTCACAACAGGAAAACTACCTCCACGGTCAAGGGATTGTGATGGAGAGCAATATATTTGAAGAGACGAACATACCACCACTCAATCGTTCAGCGTTCCCGCAGGTTCATCAGTTTGGTCAACCAAAGGTTTTCAATTCTTCTTTTGATGCAAATCCTAATGACAACTTTCACCTGATGTTCGGGTCCCCGTTCAGTGTACCGCCGGCAGATTGTACTGGCGGCTTATCAGGAGTTCCTAGGGACTCCCTGCCAAAGCAGGATAGTTCCATTTGGTACTAGTGTGAATTATTTGCCTCAATGAATGCCAAGAGAAGAAAGAATTTTACTTGGTTATATGTCAAGTAGTTGGTCAGGAATTGTGTTGATGGAAATGTGTATTGATCAATGGCCTCTTTGATCACATAGAATTTTGCTTGCTTATGGTTGCTATCTCTATGAATAACTGTAGAGTTTGAAGGGCTTAGAAAATGGTGTAATAAACAGGTGGGGTTGGTCCCCTGTATCGGACCATGCTGTGTTGAATGGCTAGATTTTTAGATGCTATATGTAAAGAAGTTAGTCTAATTTGTTTGATACTGATTTGTTCTACTTCAAAGCTTAGGCATGAAACTAATTGTGGAATACAATTGGTATGGATATTGGCTCCTTGTGGAATTTAGATGATTGTCTTGTCATGCTTCTGTTCGTACCCCACGCCAGAACATATATGTCGTAACATAAGCAGCTACCTTTTTTCTGATTCATCTTGCTACCCCCGCCTTTTTTTTTCTTTATATACTTTTCTATGACTGATTAAGATTGATTTTATGCTGATTTTTTTGTCTTTTTCTTATAAATTATGTGATAGTTTTTTTTAATAATAATAGTAGAGATATATAATTGGTGAAGATTATAAAGCAGCTAAGTATACGTTTTTTTTTTCTTTTATCTATAAAGCATATGTGATAAGTTTGAAATAAAAATAGTAAAGCAGCTGGTGAAGATTACGCAGCTAAGTACGAAGTCTTTAAAAGGCAAGAGAATTAACATATACATACATGCATGGATGACAACTCCATCGGTTAGGTCTCATAAGTTGAATTTAGCCATATCCTAATAACTATAAAATTAAACAACATAATATTAAGGCCAACAAGTTGGGCTGTTAACCAACATGAAATAAGCTACAACAACAACATACTTGCTTCTTTTTCTTTCCACCCTCCCCCCCCCTTCCCTTTTGGGAATTGAATAAGAACAAACAATTACAAGTTGAGTCTGCCACGTGGCATACCTATTCATCAGAAGCACGCTTACGGTTGACAAGTGCCAACTACCCAACAATTCAAGGACACGTGCCCCAAGGCCACCAGAAGCCACCAGCAGCATATTTACAATCCTTAGCCACTGCCACTGTCTACCATAAGTCAAAATTTCCCACCACCAGCCATCCACTGTCGACCACCAGCAGACCTAACAGCCACTGATAATACACCCCCAAACAACCCCACCTTGAGACCACCTTCACCCACCGTAGAACCCTATTGTCTAGCCAACTGGCTGCCTGTCCTTGTAACCCCCATAACCAGCCAGCCTGACAAAACCACAAGGCTCTACCACCACACTTTCGGTTGCCAGACTGCCACACATATGCCTAGCAGTCGCACTTATCAGAGCGTTCCACCACCGCAATGACACCCACCACCATCACTGCATTCCAACCAACCTTTTTGTAAACATGGGGGAGGTGGGGTGGGGATCAACTAGGGGCCAGAGGAATAAAACATTGGGGAAAAAACCCTTTTGCACAGACTCAAAACCATCTCCAACCCAGTGGCACCACCATGCCCACCCACTCAAACGGAGCTTTTACTAACCGACCTCACATCACCGTTGCTTACAGTATTCCACCCAACACTACACCAAAAGACCCATCATAAACGCATGCCCCCGAAACCACAGATCTGTTTCCCACGACAATCAACTCACCAAAGCACACTTAGCAACCTATCCCTATCGCACACCATACTTTCTGATGCCCATCAGAATGCTCAACCCACAACTTGTAGGCACGACTAGATCTCATCCACTACGAGTTCCACAACAATATTAAACAACACAGAAAGAAGTAATACACACCTATCGTACCACGCTACCATGCATCGGAGGAAACCTTTGGTGGTGATAGAAGACTGAAGAGAGAGATTGCGTGAGGTAGAAGAGGTAGAAGAGGGATTTTTTCGGGGAGAGAAAAGATAGATTATAAATGATGTTGTAATTGTTGAAAACAACATGCTAAGTTACTTCATGTTGCTAGCATATTGACTAAGCAAATTTGATCTTGTGCAGGACTAACTTTTGGAGACGCATCTATAAATAGTCAATGACCAAACTTTAAAGCTATTCTAGGTCAACTTAGAGCATTCCATGTATGTCACATGCCATTAAAGTTGCAAATACTTTCAAGTGTCATTTTATTTGCCTTTCGAAAGAAAGAAACTATGTTGCGTGTGGGTGCATCCATTGGCCCACTTGTCCCCCCTTCCCCGACAGGAGCCGCAAAAATGAGTGGTTCCCCTTGGGATTCTTACCTTGGTTCTTTTCAGGGGGTTTGCACCTATTCCCTCCATTTAGTTGAGAGATCACTACTCAGCTAGCCACATAGATGAACTCTGTTGCCCGGCTAGTTGAGCAGACGAGGTCTATTAGCTCTTGGTTCTTGCTGCTCGATCGCCTACCCTTCTTGGCCCCTGGATACTATGCTCCCTCATGGTATGAACCTAGGCTGCCCACCCATGTACACCATGCCAACCTCGATCTATTACCGCTTCTTCACTCCAGCTTCAGCTGTCCACCTTTCTTATCACCCTTTCCAACGTAGCTCATGCTTATGTACTACTATTGACACCCACGTCACCAATTATGGCCTTGACACCTTATGGGAACTACATTTATGTACTGCCTTATGAATGCATGACTACCTACCAAGGAACACCTCAGATAAACGGAGCTACATCATCTCATAAGACCATAGCCTTGCCCCATCCTTGGTGTGATGAACCACCTCCGAATTACTAACAAAGGAAAACAAGAAACTCAAATTTTCCATTCTGGATTGCCCAATTAAAGCTTCTAACCTTTGAAACTGTAGATTCGGATTTTGAGACTAATTTATATGACGGGAAGGTGTTAGACACCCCGTCATACCCTAGTGGTCTCTAACATGTTTTTAATTAAATGAAACACAAATATAGGCAAAAAAAACCTAAGATAAACCTAAATTTGGTTTGAATTCGACATTAGGTTGAATGGCGTACATACTCGAAAAGGACAAGCCGGGATTAAAATCTCGTAGTTCAACCAACCCTAGCGGATGAGACCTAAATCCTGGTCTGTATTCCTTTAGAGCCCTAGCTTAATTCAACTTCTTCTAGTTGAATAATTTAAAATTTCCTACTACTGATTTTTTTTTTATCACAGATCAAAGCTTGGTTATGAGGAAGGAAATCAAAAATGAAAATTACTCTAATTTAATCTAAGACTACTTAAACCATTTTAAGGAAAACGAGATGATGAGAACCCATGAGTTACCTCATAGTTTGAACTGTTTGATCGTGGATTAATCGCGATGCAATGCGAGCCATACATTATGTAATATCCCGAACTTCGGGAGCTATTTAAAATAGTCATCCGTGACCCGAAAAATAAACGGATGAGAAATTTAAGTAATGTTCGGGTTTTAGTAGCGTATAGGAGCTTAAAAAATTTTTGGGGCAAAAATATAATTTTTGAAATTTTGGGGGCATTTTTGTAATTTTGGAAAGTTTAGGGGGTCTTTTGTAATTTTATAAAAATAATTTAAAAAATCATGTTGTTTTTGGGTTTGCCACCACCTACCAGCTTGAGTGACTAAGCTAATTTAATCATTTAATAATGGGTGGATAAAGATTTTGGGTGAAGAAAAGAAAAACAAAGAAAAACAAAAGGGAAGAAACAGAGAACAATAGCAGAAAAGAGAAAACAGAGCTTCGGGGAGGGGACTGGAAATTTGAGGGAAAGAGAGAGAGAGCATGAAGAAGGAACTCGAAGGTAATCCCTCCCCCCTTCCCTAGTCTGCAATTTCAATTTTAGTTTGAGCTTCTTACAGTGGATAGGGTAGCCATGAACACGGTGGAACAGTGGGGGAGTTGCAGGCGTTCATGTTGGGGTTTCAGCTTATAGATGTGTGCAAATTGCGTAATTATGTGTTAATTTTTATGTATGAGGAGAAAGAATGGATTTCAGTGAGTTCTTGAAGGATTTGGTGGGTGTTTTGGAGCTAGGAGTGTGTGACTGTAACTGTGTGTGTAATAGGTGTGCTCGTGTGTGTGTTCATGGCTGCGACAATGTGTTTGTATGTATAATTTGAATCTTTGATCATGTCGATGTGAATATAAGTAAAGGGGAGGTGAGTTTAGTGAACTTTCGAGGGGTTAGGGTGTGAGTTTGTGTGGGTTCGGTAAGTGTTTGTCACTGAACTGTGTGTGTGTGTGTGTTCTTGGCGTACGGGTGTGTTGTATGGGTGATTAATGTGTAATAATGTGTATATGTTGTGTATTAGTGTGTTAGAATGTGGGTTTTAGGTATAGGAATGGAAATGGTGAGTAGCAACAGGTGTTCATGAATGGTATGTATGGAATTGGTCTCGGCAGGGAGGAAGGTTGAATATGATGCGTGTGATTGAAGGTGTAATACTATGTGTTTTAATTTGAATAGTGTTTGTAAGTGTCACTAAAAGTAGGGGTTGTTTAGGTAGTTTCTAATCCAAATTTCTATAAATGGCCAGAGCCAAAATTAGACAAAACTCAAAACAGTAATCCTTAATAATATTACCAGAACTATGCTCTGGAAATTTTTGGGAATTTTCGGGATCCGCAAAGGGCGCTAAATTGGGGTATCGATTAAAGAAATTTATCAAATTAATTAACCTAGTAAATTAGGTTATTTTAATCTGAAATTTTTATGGAAACTCTATTTTAATGATATGATTCATATTCTAAAATTTCGGACCATTATGAGGCCGATAGGTATTTTTCACGAAACTGACCTTTTAGCGCTCGGTCCGGACACCGGTTCGAAATTTTCGGACGAAAAATTTCTAAAAGCCTTTTTAGTACCAAAATGATATCAGGATGTTTAAAATAGCATTTTGAGATATTTTTGAGATTTTTCCAGTGTCGAAAACCCCTAGGGGTGTTTTGGTAATTTACCACCCCGAAGGGGTATTTTGGTAATTTTACCTATAAGAGGTATTTTGAAGTAAATTTACATACAGTAAGATTATTTTACTGACTTTGGTTTTGGAAAATTCATTTTGATGATTAAAGTGTAACGGGGGGTGTTTTGGTAATTTGCCACCCCGAAGGGGTATTTTGGTAATTTGACCTAAAAAAGGTATTTTTGCATAAATTTACATACGAGAAGCTTATTTCAGTGATTCTACTTATGGAAAGACTATTTTGGTAATTTAAGTCCGAGAGCGGCATTTTGGTAATTTTACACCCTAGGGGCGTTTCGGTAATTTTACATACCCGGTGAGGGGAGGTTCATTTTGAGAGTATGTGTGAATCCGTATTAAGTTATAATTTTGTACTATAGGCTGTTTCTAATGATTCGATTATTCCGTTTAGGTTAAAGCTAAAGACTTTCAGTTAGGATACTTTAGCTGCGGATTCAGGTAAGGGACTCTATCTGAACCTTGGGTAAGGACTTCCGTCCGAACCCTTATTTTGATAACTCATACTTGTAAGTACTCTTTTGAATTACTTATGACTAATGTCGAACTCTGAAGTATGCATTAATATCAACATGTTCTTGTCTAGAAAACCCTAATATTGAGCCTGAATCGATTATTTAGAAATTTTGTGATGCTCGCGTATATTGCGTGCTGAGCAAATTTGATAATTTTTTGTATCTGTTCTTCTGAATTGTTGTGCCTATTCAGTAATCATCTGCAATCTTTTGCTGTTTATTTGTGATTTTCTTCTGAAAATTTTGAAGGATGACTTATACAGTATGTTATGGTTATTAAAAAATTCGATCTGATTCTGGTGATTTAAGCTTATATGAAAGCTCATTGATATTGTTAATTTTTCTGTGTTGAACTGGGATTCTGTTCTGTTCTGAGGCGGGCGTTATAAGGCTGGTCTGAATCCTGCATGGAATGCAGGCTAGTACCCAAGTGGACTAGTAAATATTTTGGTACATCATGCATGTGTACACTTCTGTGCTTTGTCGGAATGGCATTGCAATCGCCCAGGATCAAAAAAATTTTATTTTGTCTGTTCTGTATATTTCTGTGACTGCTACGGTAATGACTGGAA
Source organism: Escallonia herrerae (assembly GCA_033070095.1). Classification (NCBI taxonomy): domain Eukaryota; kingdom Viridiplantae; phylum Streptophyta; class Magnoliopsida; order Escalloniales; family Escalloniaceae; genus Escallonia; species Escallonia herrerae. Next base: position 71,026 of record JAVXUP010000156.1, read on the forward strand.
AGTATTCTCTGAAATAATTTGTGCTTGGGTTGAAATCCCCTTAAGAAATTTAGTGTATTTTGAAAAGAGCTGTCTCAGATGATCTGTGTACGTTTTGAAATCTTTTGGAAAACCATCATTATATCTTGGAATTGACGACTTTAAAAAGGATCTTTTGTTGATTGTTTTGGGACCCGTTGTGATTGTATTTGGTATCTTATTATGATAAATTTTGATATAGTTTTGAGAATCATTGAGTTTTTGACCGTTTGAAGTATTTTGAAAATCTTTGTCAGTTGGATTCTTGGAATCATTTTGTAATCCTATTGGTAGTCCTTGTACGACCTTACTGAGCTCTCAAAAGCTCACCCTCCGTTTGATTCCCTTCTGCAGGTGACGATAAGCTGTAGCAGATTCGGGAATGGGTTAAAGTCTGTGTGAGCTTCCGGTGAGCCGCCACTTCCGTGTAATGAGACCCCTGCGTGGGTCAGTACCGTTGCCTTGGTTCATAAGGACTCGAGTTTGTAAAGAACTTAGACCTTAATAATTTAAGTTTAAGCAGTCTTGTAAGCTTGTATTTGAAGAATCTAAGATGGTGTCGTATAAAATGTTTTGAAGTATGTGTTAGTGAATAGATATAACAGGTTTGATGTGATCCGGTAGGTTAACGACCCGGGAGTTCGGGGCGGCGGAGCTCCGGATTCCCGGGGGTGTTACACATTAAGAGCTCGAGCTAACAAAATTGCTGTAAACTTTTCTAGTCTCTTTCTTGCTAATCTATCTCTCTCATGATTTTTGGCAGCCTTTTGGGATGATTTTTCTCTCCAATAGACCTTTTCTTTTTTTGGGAGGCTTGAGGCTATAAATATAGAAGTCTGGGGTCTAGGGCGGTAGAAAAGTAGCACAAAGAGAATAAAATGCAACCCTAGCAGCCACAAAGAGAGATAAGGTAAAAAGACCAAAAAGCCCTTTATGAAATAAGTACCAGTTTGTTTATAGGTGAACCAACTAGCACTAAATAAGAACCGACTGATTTTCTTTCCCTCCTTAAATATACTTTTAAACCAATTCCAAAAGGAAAAGAATACCTTCCTAATCCAAACACACGTATTTAATATGCAATCTTTACAAATATCCAATTCAACACTAAATCAACTGCTAGACCCCTTATCTCATCTAGACTTTTACCTGGGTTAAGCCTAAATTGATTGGATAAGCCACTTGAGTGGACTAACTAAACTGGGCTTACTAAAGTAGACTCAAATTCTTAAAATAAGCCTAAGAATATGATATAAAGCCTACGATAAGTATAATCTACGAGTGAACATCACCACAAACAACATAATTTTGTAGCAAAAACAGGAAAAAGACTACAAGACTTACGATCGATATGAACACTCACACAAAGATAGGTCGGACCTTTGTAAGGCTTCCTACATATTATAGTTAGAAAAGTTGGATAATGACATTGCTTAAGATTGGAGCGAAAAATGAGTGCAAGTGGTTAGTCGTCGAGCAACGTTGACATGGAAACCCGAGATTGAACTTTATCTAGAGCCATAGTCAACAATAAGGATGATTGGTCACCAGATAAAGATGCTAGAAGTTAGAACCAATAGTAATAATGATTGGTTATTTAGGAACACTAAAAGGGGACTCAAACCTAAGAGTCACAATCAACAGTAAAAACTATTTGTCGCTTAGGCACAAGGCACCCCTTAGAAGTCAAAGCTGATAGTAACAACGATTGGTTGTCTAGGATTACTAAATTATTTGGAGTTTGGAGCTAGTAGTAACAACGAGTGGTGACCATATAAAGGATACATTAATAGAAACTGAAGCCAACATAAAACAATGATTGATCGTCTAAGAACACTAAAAGGGGGCACATACCTAAGAGCCGAAGCCAACAATAATAATGGGTGGTCGTTTAGGCAAAAGGCACACCCCTATAAGCCAGAGCCGATGGTAACAACAATTTGTCATCTAGGGATACTAGAGGTCATGACTAAGTACTTGCACTAACAGTAACAACAATTGGTCAGTTAGAAATAAGAAGAACAACATTTGTAAAAGTCGAAGCCAACACTAATAATGATTTGTCATCTAGACATACTGAAAACTTATGACTTAGAGCTGAATCCAATAGCATCATTGATTGGTCACTTGGTCACAAGGTTGCACTCCTAGACGCTAGAGCTAACAGTAATGAGGATTGGTCTTCTAGGGATACTAAAAGGTAATTTCTAAGAGCCTGAGCCAAAAATAACAATGATTGGTTACTTAGAAAATAAAGAGAAAAGCATATATAGATACCACCATGTTGGTCATCTAGATATACTAAAGACTTATGACTAAGAGTCGTAGCTAACAGTAACAGTGATTGGTCGCTTAGTCATAAGAGAGAAGCATATTTAGATGTTAGATCCAACATAATGATCATGTTAGTCATCAAGACATACTGAAAACGATGAACCTAAGAGGCGGAGCCAACAACGCGTGAAAGCAGTTGTTTGCTTATGAACACCGGGGGCTGATAAAGAGCTGGAGCCAATAAGACGTCTAAGCGACTAGTTCTAAGATACAAGAAAAGAAGCATATCTAGAAACTGAAGCCAACAACGTCTGGAAGTGGCTGGTAGTCTTGATACACCAAGAATAGCTGTAGAGGAGTCGCTCACAGCCAAAGCCAACAATGCCCAAGGGCAGTTAGTCATTGAGCAACGTGAACCTGATGGTTGACTCTCTTCTAGAGTTGAGAGACACGATAAGTTGACTCACAACAAAACCCATATTTTTTTACTTAATCTTCTTATATATATATATATATATATATACACACACACACACACACACACACACATGTTTTATCTTTTCAAAAACTTTTTTGAAAACCAGGGGCATGAAGTAGAATCCTAGAACCTAGGCTTAGACGAACAAAGGTGAGGGAAATTACATAGAGCCCCTGGACAAAAAATGCATGTAGATAAAGTTCACCATGATATAGACTGGATAAAGATAAACAATGTCACAAGTGCTAGAAGAGAGGAATCATAAGGAGCCCCTAAATTAAACTGCATACAGATGAAACTGACAATGCAATGAACTGGGTGAATAAAAGTAAACACTATCCTAACTCATGATAAAGGAATCACAGGGAACCCCTAAATAGAAATGGATACAACTAGTACTGATCATGTAAATGGACTAGGTGAACAAAGACAGACACTATCTCAACTGTCATGTAAAAGGAATTGCAAGTGCCCCTTGAAAAATATGTCTGTAGATGATATTGACCATGCAATAGACTGTATAAACAAAGACAAAAATTATCATGATTGTTAGGAAAGGAGAATTAGGGAGCCCCTAGATTAAAATAAAATGCACGCGAAGATAGATACTATCCTGATTTTCATTAGAGGAACACCATAGGGAGTCCCTAGACAAAAATGCATGCAGAAAAAATGAACCATGCAATGGACTAGCTGAACAAAGACAAACACCATCTTGACTGTTATGAAAGGGGAATCATAAGAAGCCCTTCAACAAATATGCTAGCAGACAATACTGGCCACGCAATACAAACAAACAATATCACGATTATCAGTAAGGGATTCATTGGGAGCCGCTAAAAAAATGCATGTAAGGACAAATACTATCTTGACTGTCATGAGGGGGAATTACATGGATACCCTAGAAAAAAAATATTGGGTTGACACTAGACCTACAATGGCGAGGGAATCACATGCAAAGTCCCTAAGGATCTTGACAAGGACAAATCTAAAAATAGGATATCTTTTGCAATTCAAGGAGCATGTTTGAATTGAAAGATATTTAGATTGCCTAATATGATAAATAGACCAATCACTTCAACGTCTATTTGTCTTTTTCTGTTGCACAAACTGTTTGTCATTTAGAATTTTAAAGTAATGGTACCATATTCTATCGACGAGTCTATCAATATCCAAAGACATTTAAGGCATTGAAACTTTTTATCAAAAATATTTCAATTCTTTAACATTAAATGTCAGTCGGCTTTACCAAAAAAGTTAGTTCTTAACCCAAAGACACAAGTTAATCCTCAAGACTACAATGAGTATGTAAGGAAATACCGGTGTATAGGCTATGAGGCTGAGATTAGCTTGGCTCATGAGTAGCCAAAACGTCAAGGTGTGTGACTGAGCTGAACAAAGCAAATGATTATCAAATGCGTAATAGAAAGGTCATAAGGCACGAGATAAAGTCATAGGCTTCTTTGTTGCTGATGTGATGGTGGAAATATTCAAATTATGACAAGTGAACTTTCATTGACTGTGTAAGGTACCGCATGCAAGGTAGATCCCAAAAAGGATTGTCATACAATCCACGTGAACATATCACGTCACATTATTACAATAAAAAGTGCATGAACCATATTATCTTTTTTTTTTCATTTTTTTAACCTCATCAAAGTGTAAAGGAGTGTTTGACTTCCCGAACGAACATAACCTCTTTATCTGGGACACAGTGTAGGCTAGGATGTGGGCCAAGGAACAAATAGTAACCAGGCTCAAAACCTAAATATGATACCAAAGCCCTTAGTATTTGCCCATGGAGACCAAGCCTAGATGGTGTCTAAGTTGCCCACGTATACTCATTGATCATCGGGGGAATTAGGTCTGACAAAGTTCAAAGCTACAGAACCAAAATATGTCTTCTTCAAACTTGACCAAAGTTAAATCTATATTGGTTCTTTGTTTGTTTGTTTTTTTTTTTTTGACGCTCCTTCTACTTTTTTTTAATCAATTAACACCAAGATTCGAATCATCTCCTCCATTAAGGTTCTTAGGAGAAGAAATCTTTCTTGTTGAGTCCAACAACAATACTGGGAACATAGGGTAATCATGAAAATATGTGGTGGCCAAACAATGACATCGTATCCTTGGGAATGCTTGTTTTAAGGAAGACTCATGCACCACTTACATTCTTTTGAAGCTCATATTTTTTCCTCTAACTTTTGCCTAAACTATCCTTTTATGGTATTAAGCATAACATGTTTTTTTTTCCTAAATTAGTGATCCATACTAAGAAATGGCTTAGTGAGATTCGAAAAAGAAAAAATATTGACATCAATGTGATACCTTATTGTCTTATAAGGAAGCATATGTACCTGCTCCTTTCTATTGAGTGAGGATGGCAAAGAAAAGAAGTGACGGTCTATTTTTTTACTATCTTTCAGGATTCTCCCTTGCATTTTAAGTTTCAAATCATATATATATATTCTTTTATCAGTTTACGAGATCCAATTCCTAAGAAATTGATATTTTAATTTTCAAGCTTGAGAAGATAGTGATTATCATCCCCAAACACAGAAAAGAAGTGTCAATGAGATATACTAGTAGGCTTAAATCCAAAATCTTCTTCTTTATAATTCTTGAAGTCATTGGCGGTTCAACCATTTTAAATATGTGCAATTAACTTTTGCTCGAAAAACTTGTATATGCTCTCGATTTGTTAAGAATGGACTCCTACACTTACTGGAGGTACAAAAACGACATAAAATATTTAGTTAACTCGAAGCCAAAACTCCTGGAATTAAAATATATTTTTTAATCTTTGAACTTCAGAATTTTTCTGTCTTTTTATTTTTATTTTTCGCATTTTTTTCTTTTACCCTAAAAAGTCAAAGGGAAAGAAAAGATGACTCAAATGGACTAGATAGCACCACATAATCAGAGGAACACATCATTGCAGCACACAACATAGCATAAGAAAATGCCAACATAAATTGGCTCGTAAATCTGTAAACCACCCTGTACACACTTAGGATGTACCAGGAGGGAATAATTTGGGGTGAAAAATCCCTTCAAATAGATCGGTAGGTGCACCAATGAAGCGGTTGGCATGCATGCTCGCAGATTCGTAGTTGTATTAGGCTGGTTTATATGTTTTGGGGTTCTTTTTTTGTATCTTCTTTAGGGGTTTACTTGCCAGTTTCCTTCATCCTAAAACGGGGTCTCTGTTCAACCGTTTGAGTGCACCTGCCGGTTCACTAGGAACCTCTTTTGGCAATGTATCTCTATCGAGAGTACGTCGGTTTCTCAGCTTGTACACCCTAAAACAATGAGTGCTCTGAAGGAGAAATTCCTAAAATCAGTCTAGGTATGTGGTTGCTTCAATCTTTGGCTTAAAGTTACTCTCTTGGCTCAATTTACATGATATACCTCTCACCCGTAACTCTGGTAGTTAATAATGAGTGGTCATCGGTAAGTGTGCAAATTTTTTGATACACCAATAAACTAGGAGGCTCTCGTTACTCTGGCCTTGGAGGTGAGAGCACAATCCAAAATCACTTGCAACTAGGAAGCTAGAAGGTTTCAACCGTTGTCCTTGCTTGGGTGGGTAGGGGGACAAACATGTGCGTTGTCACAACAAAAGAAGAAAACAAACACGTCAACCGTATATGCACATAAAAAATGCAAAAATTCTAAAAACAAAAACATCAAGTGAGAAAAATCATCAAGATCACAAACAAGTGATTTTAGTTTAGTCCTCTTAACGTAGTTCCCAGCAGAATCGCCATTGTGACGAACTGCCTCTGAAAAAGACCAAAGGTCTTCTTAAGTCGCCATCTTATCTTTTAAGTTAATTGGGACTAATAAAGGAAAACTAGAAAACCTAAGGTTCAATTATGAATTGTCTAATTAAAGTTTCTAACCTACCAAACCATTTATTTAGATTTAGAGACTAATCTATATGACGGGAAGGTGTCAAGTACCCTTTCATAACATAAGGGTCTATAACTTATTTTTAAGTGATTACATGTTTTTTTTTTATTTTTTATCTTGACACTCAAATTAAACAAAACACAAATAAAGGAAAAAAAAACCCTAAGCTAAACCTAAATTTGGTTTGAATACGATTAACACTAGGGGTCGAACTCTAATCCTAACCAAGTTCGGTAGAATAAGAATTGTTTTCTATTTTTTGTTGCATACCCAAACTTGGTCGCGAGGAAGGGAAATCTAGAATAAAATTTACTCTAGTAAAATCTACAGCAAGTCAAAACCATACTACAAAAAACGTCAGGAGAAGACCATAAGACTTACCTCTTAATTTCGACTGCTTGGGCTGCTTGACAGTCAATTCTAGATTATCCACGATGCGATGCAAGCAACACGCTAAAAACTCGAGCTAATGAAAGGAATATGAACTTTTCCAGTCTATTTCTCTCTCTCTCTTGCTAATCTAGCTTTCACACGATTTTTGACAGCTTTTCGGGAGGATTTTTTGAAGGCATCCCATGGTTCAGAAGTTCTCTTCTTTGTGTGTGTGTGTGTGTGTGCTTAGACAGTAAGGAATATCATTGGGTCAGCTTTAGCATCAATTGAGACTAAGTTATCTCCTCCAGTGATTTTTAAAGGCGCACCCCCTCATTGATCTTGTGCATTCAAAGTAGCAATTTTTTTTCCGGCCCTTGACCTTAAGATTTGAACCAAAAAATTTAAGAAAGAGAGAATCCTACTTGACCACCGGCCAATCCTTTAGAATCTAATCAAAAGTTTTCACAATAAAAATCTACTTCATAGGACGGAGGGAGTGATATTGGGCTGTCCTAAAAAAATATTTATTTTTAAAGTTAAAAAGGATTCTCTAAGTATTTTGAGTTTTTGCCTTTAATAATCTATTTTTAACACTCAATTATCTCTTTACCCAATTTTGAATCTTATTTACCTATTCACTCCACTTTTAAAAATCGTGGTTCCAAATAGATATTTTAAGCGAAGAAGCAAACCTTATTAATAAAATCTCTATTATAAACCAAGATTTCTTTAAATTTTATTCAAATTAGACAAATAAAACGAAAAATATTAAAAACGTGATTGTTTTCTTTGCTTGAAATATCTGCTGGAACCGCGATTTTTAAAAGTGAGGTAGATTTGGTAAATAAAGTTTAAAATGAGACAAAGAAGTATTTAAGTATTAAAAATAAATTATTAAAGGTAAAAACTCTATAAGTAATTTAGGACGAATGGAGTAATATTTTCCGCCACCCACCCAAGTTTTGACCAAAAAAATCCTCTTTTTTCCTAATTTTGCCTACTTAGGAACCCTCTCACCTCCACCTCCCCCACCCCCCCCCCCCCACCCCCAGCCTCTCTCTCTCTCTCTCTCTCTCTCTCTCTCTCTCACACACACACACACACACTCGCACTCACGACACAGTCGCACACTCATCCCTCTCTCTAGTTACAGAAGAAAATGCAGTTAAGAACTCACCTACCCACACTACTCCGTGATCTACATTGTTGCCCAGACTGCTCTACATTTGAGGTTCAGCTTGTGTCCCCCATCTATTATCTGCAATATTTTCTTGTCATCACCACATCATTACACCACTGCACTTCATTGCATCACTTTCACATGCTTCGTCGAACCATTGGGCTTGGTTCCCCTCATATTACACTCAATTGTCATAATTCACTTGCCTAAATAAAACCCATATTCCATCGTTTCTCATTGTTGAATAAGTAGGCAGTGATAGAAACTCAGTTGCTTAATAGTAGAACTCGAAGGTATGTTTTGGTTCTGAAAATGGTCTTGCTTCAGTGTACGCAAAATAGGTCTTCTTAGTTGTTATACTCGGGCGTGATTCCCGTTCAGTTCTCATTAGAAGTGCTGGATTTCTCATTTAGTGTACGCACTTTGTTTATGATTTTTCTCACTATGTACTTCAGTTCATACTGTATTGCATGTCACTTTTCTAATAACCCAATTTAGGACTGACTTTAGTCGTTGGTCCTTAGTCTTTGGTCAATCTAAACTGATATAAACTTCTTCTAATTCCCTCTCTCTCTCTCTCTCTCCTCTCGCGTAGTTTTGGAGTAGGTGAGGGAGGAATGCAGTCCATATGTTGGATGATATTGTTGTTAGTAGAATTGGCAACAGGAAATCCTGACTTGGATGCACTTTTGGAGATAAGAAAAGGAATCCAGAAAGACCCATCTGGGCGAGTTCTTGAGTCATGGAATTCCACTTCCTTGGCATCTGATGGGTGCCCCCAAGGTTGGTATGGCATCAGTTGTAGTGATGGCCACGTGACGTCCATCGCGCTAAATAATGCAGGGCTTGTTGGAACCTTTGATTTCCCTGCTATTGTTGGGCTTAAAATGCTTCAAAACTTGTCAATTTCAAATAACAATTTGACGGGTAGTATTGCCGTGGAGGTTGGTGCAATCGAGTCCTTGGAATATTTGGATCTCTCTTGCAATTTGTTTCTTGGGCCATTACCTACTCAACTGACCGATTTAAAGAATTTGGTGCTGCTGAATCTTTCCTCAAACAATTTTGATGGCATAATTCCCTCCCGCTTTGGAAATATCGAGCAGTTAAAGTATCTTGATCTGCATTCTAATGGGTTTTCAGGGGATATTACACGTCTTTGGACACAGTTGGGTAGTGTGGTCTATGTGGACCTTAGCAGCAATGGTTTCTCTGGATCCCTGGACTTGGGACTGGGAAACTCGACATTTGTTTCTGCGATTAAGTACTTGAATGTAAGCCACAACAACTTGACTGGAGAGCTTTTCTCTCATGATGGAATGCCATATTTTGACAGTTTGGAGGTGTTGGATACAAGTAATAATCGGCTTGTGGGTACTGTTCCTCCTTTCAATTTTATAGTCTCTCTTAGGGTACTTAGGCTCGGAAGCAACAAGTTATTGGGGTCTCTCCCAGAAGCACTTCTGCAGGACAGCTCAATGATCCTATATGAATTGGATCTCAGCCTTAATCAGCTTGAAGGTATGTTGATTCTGATGCAAATGCTGTCATACCTGTTTTTAGATTAGCATGGGCGGGCACCCTGAAAAGAGCTTACCTTTAAAGGAAAGAAAGATTGCTGTTATTCCTGGCTTCGTATTTGTGTTAGAAGTTTGTATATGATTTGGTGTCACTATCTGTATTACAATCCATATGACAAGGGAAGCTCTTTCGAGAACATCAAGCAAGTATTTGCATTTTTCTGAAAGTATTCCTGTGTTGATTTGACCTTATAATGTTGGTACATAGCTTACAATTTTGTGACAGTGGTTACATTGACAAGACTCGTCAGTAAGGCAAGGCGATGTACTGTAATCATCAACATTTCCTAAACCAAAATCATTGCAGCAATCTTGTGTTGTGTCCAGAAAAATGTCAGGTTGGAACTAGTTCAAATGTCTACATTTCCACCCAAGTAGTATATGCAGCCCAACTTCTAGTTAAGTTTAGTAATTTGAAGATACTGTCATTTTTACCTTTAGTACATAGTGAAGTAACAAACAGGAGAAAAATATGACAGAAAAAAGAAGCAAAGCCTAGAATGATGCATCTCTCCATCTCTTAGCCGTTGAGTGGTAAGTTAGAGTGCTGACTTGACAATTGTAATTATTGGGGGCAGAGACATTTGGCGTCAACGACACAGGTGGAGATTATACTGCGAGTTGGATTAAGCTTTTCTAATTTTACTTTTTTTTTTGGTACAAACATTCCAACTTTAGTTGGACACAATATAATTCTCACTTAGAATTCTTCGTTAGGTGCAATCTAACCTTAGTTGGACACTCCTTCTTTAGAACTCTTCGGTTGGTGCATTCTAACCTTAGTTGCACGCATGGCAGAACGACGTAAGCACCTAGGGAAAATGCGGCGAGGTGCACCAGAAGGCCTACATGTTAGATTAGAGAACCCAGCCTTCAACGAAAAGACTTAAACCAATAAATCCTGTATCCATCCTAGTACATATCCTTCTTTATCACACTCATCTAATTTTTAGACAACACCTTATACGTGCTTACTTCCCTCTGCCCTCCCCTTCCCCGTCCCCATCTTCTCACCAAAAAAAAAAGTTGCTTATATCTTTTTTCATTTTAGTTATCTGAAACTTTGGAAGTTCATTCATGGGGAAAATTATCATGATTTCTCTCTGTAGAATGCTTCGTTTTGCCGATGTGGCATGTCATGGAATTTCGTCAATTATGTCGTTGTTATCCCTTTGTTTCAGTTTTTCAAGCCTGAATTTTGTGTGCCTCAGTGGAATTGAGAACTGATACTAAATTGAAAGGAACCTTCCTATTCGACCATCCCAACAAAAGAGTGGCTACTGTCTCGTGCCTGTCAATCGAAACTGTGATGCTCGCGTTGGCATACTGCAGAATCATGATGTTCGGAGTGATCAGGAATACTGTATTCGGTGATTACATGATTTGCTTGACTGGTTGTCTTACTTGACCTCAATTTAGAAGCCAAATTCTCAAAATCCCAAGTACCATGTATTTTTCAGTGTTAATTAGGCAGGAATGTGAAACGCGTGCAGAACTCGATGAGGAGACGATGTGCATTTGACATTCCCATTAGTTTCAGATAATATGCCCATATGTCTGGATTTTTACTCGTCACGAATGTTGGGTATTGCCTATGGTTGTCTAATTTACCTTTTAACTCTTGTTTCATGTTAATTTCATATTAAAGCTACCTCAATCTTGATATCTCTCTTTCCCCTTCGTTAGCCCCTGGAATTGTTAATGAAATTATCATATGTTACAGGTCCAGTAGCAAGTATCACCTCTGCAACTCTTAGGTATCTTAACCTTTCATCTAACAAGCTGTCAGGCCCCTTGCCTGCCAAGATTGGGCACTGCGCCATCATAGATCTCAGTAATAATATGCTTTTGGACAACTTGTCCAGAATTCAGGGTTGGGGGAACTATGTGGAAGTGATCGAGTTGAGTTCAAATTTACTTACAGGAATGTTGCCCGTCCAGACTTCTCAATTCTTGAGGCTTGCTTCCTTCAAAATTTCTAAGAATTTGCTAGAAGGTGCCCTCCCACCCATATTAGGTACATACCCAGAACTAAGGGTGATTGATTTAAGCCTCAACCGGCTTAGCGGTCCCCTCCTTCCTAGCCTTTTCAACTCAACTGTCTTGACTGATGTCAACCTGTCTTTCAACAACTTCACCGGGACCATACCTATTCAAGAAAATAATTTATCGGTTTATGCTACCCAGAATTTGAGCTTGACATCTCTTGATTTGTCACATAACGCATTAGCTGGTCCGGTACCACTGGAGTTTGGTAAATTTCATAACATGGTGAATCTCGACCTCTCTAGCAACCAATTTGAAGGCGGTATCCCTAATGACCTTCCAGATGAAATGAAAGGGTTCAATGTGTCGTATAATAATCTCTCTGGGGTTGTACCTGAAAGTTTACTGAGGTTTCCTGATTCAGCATTTCATCCAGGAAATTCATTGCTGGTTCTTCCTTATTTGGCATATCCACCGAGAAGTGTTCCAGCCATGAACTTGAGGCGGCATGGTTCCCATATGAAGTCTGCTATCAGGGCTGCCCTTGTTGCAGGTTTGTTTGGAGGCATCTGTTGCATAGCTTTATTAGCAGTGATGATCTATTGCAAAGCCCATCGACATGAAGGCGGGAGACAGAGTCTCAAAGAAAGTACTGAAAAGAAAGGTGTTCAGCAAGGGGTTTCTTCCCTACCAGACGCATCGTCCCCGAATACACACATTGACCCACCATTATCTTCAGCACCACTGAGGCATCTGAAGGCCTCATCAGGTGTACAGGTTCCCAAAGATCTTGCCGTGCAAGAACCAATTAGAAAACATGAAAGAATATCTTCTCCCATGTCTCTCATGTCATCTGCACCTTCGAGAAACCAACTTCAGAATGAGAATCCTGGTTTAGAAAAAGCACTTTCTCCAGATAAACTAGCTGGGGATCTATTTCTTTTTGACACCTCCTTGGTGCTGAGTGCAGAAGAATTTTCCTGTGCTCCTGCAGAAGTTATTGGGAGGAGTTGTCATGGAACATTATATAAAGCTGTTCTTCCCTCTGGCCAAGTAATCGCCGTTAAGTGGTTAAAGGAAGGGATTGCAAAAGGAAAGCAGGAATTTGCAAGAGAAGCTAAGAAGCTTGGACACATCAAACATCCAAATTTAGTGTCACTGCAAGGGTACTACTGGGGCCCCAAGGAGCATGAGAAACTTATATTGTCACATTATATCAATGCACCATGCTTGGCTCTCTATCTTCATGGTAAGCGTCAAGCTTTTTATTGCATTGCGCAACCTAGAACTGTTGTTATTATTTTCTTTTTTCTGGATTGTCAAAGTACGGCTAATTAACTTGTTATTATGGGCATCACTCCTTTTTCTATCCAGTAATATGTTTAACTCAAAGATAATTTAATGAATTGTACAAATTAAAAGCATTATCGGAAAACTGAAAATGCCAAGTTCTGATGTTCAAAACTGTTCAATCTGGTCGAGTAATATACTAGCTAGATCTAACAATGAGAAATTAGTCGTACGGTGCTAAAGTAAAAGACCAAAGAATCAATCCACTCTCGTTTTTGATATAAAAAATGGTGACTTAGGCTTCCATATTTTGTTGAAGAAAAGAAGTCTTCCTATCATTAATTTGTCTGAACTTTCAGCACTGTTTTCTTGTTTTATATGATCTTAGTCTAAAAGCTATCTTAACAGAACCTTGACTTAACTGTAACCAGAACACATTCACGTTGCATTTGTCCCTAACAAGCAGTGGCAAGCAAGGAAACCCACATAATTTTATATTCATTCAAAAGTATGTGATAAATGGTGAGTTACTGAATGTGCACGAAGAAACCAGCATTGAATTTTCTGGGCTGGCATGAAATATGGCTAAAGTATTATTTTTGCGTGAGCAGAATTTGTTTTTAGTTTTGCCGTCCATTTGGTTGATACACGAGGCACTGTTACATCAATCTTGATACTTTTTGCTTTCGTGATATATATTTTAGCAACTGGCTATAGTTACTATTAGTGTGATAATTAGGATTAACGTGTTAGCAAGTTCTTATATGGTATGATACGCTTTATCAGTATTTCTTGAATGTTAATTATGAACACTTCATGACTGCAAGCTCTGAAAGTTCAAGAGATCTGAGGATTTACCACTCTACACTTATGGACTATGATCCTCATTAGTATTCATGCTTATAAATCTTTTCAATTTTCTTAGAATCATCTGTATTTCCACCCTGAGATAATCAAAAGTACCTAAATGGAACTGAATTTTGGAACCCCTGGCCAGCTTTATTAAGTTGATTTACTTTTTCCCATTGTCTGAAGTCATATTGAGTTGGTTCAAATTGGCAAGATTTTTCAAAATTTAGGGCATGGTAAAACCAGGTTAGGAAGGCATCTTATTAGCGGGAGATAGTATGTTATTAATGGGCTATTAACTGCTCTAATCAAAATACTGGTTCCCAATCACATTAGGCAACTCTTTCTAACTCACTCTTTCTAGAAGGCTTAATCACACATGACCATTTATATTAGTATGAGCGTGAAAGTCACATCTATTTCTTCCTGTTTCTGCAGAGACAGACCCCAGAAAGTTCCCACCCTTGTCTCTTGATGAGCGGCTCAAGATTGCTATGGATGTAGCCTGTTGCTTGAACTACCTTCACAATGAGAGAGCAATACCCCATGGAAACCTGAAATCCACAAACATCTTATTAGAAACTCCCAAACTGGATGCCCTCCTAACAGATTACAGTCTCCACCGCATATTGACATCAGCTGGTACAGCTGAGCAGGTTCTCAATGCAGGCGCCCTTGGATACCGGCCACCCGAATTTTCTAGCACAAGTAAGCCATGTCCATCTTTGAAGAGCGACGTTTATGCTTTTGGGGTTATTTTGTTGGAGCTTTTGACTGGGAAAGACTCTGCGGGGATAGTATGTGGGAACCAAGGGATGGTGGATCTCACAGAATGGGTTAGATTGTTATATGCAGAAAACCGTAGCACCGAGTGCTTTGACGTGCGGATGTCCGATTCGCGCAATGTAGAGGTCCTGCCTAAAGAGCTTTATGATATGCTTCAGGTAGCTCTTAGATGTATCCTTCCAGCAGCCGAGAGACCTGACATGCAAATGATTTTTGAAGATCTTTCATCCATAGTTCATGAACTAACCTTAGCAGGGTAGAGACCAGTAGGCTTTAATTGCACTTCTTGATTTGATTATTCATCAGTCCTGTGTCTATTTTGCCGTCCACATCATCTCTTCTGTAATGTTGTAATTTAGTGTATTCTCATCCACGTTTTCATTGTCTTCAGATTGATGTCTTGCTACTGTGTTCTCTCTTCTTTTATCGTCTGGCATTGTCTCCAGTCCTATGAAAGGAAGAGTACTTTATGCTTTGTCTAATTTAACAGTGAGCGAATTCACTGCACTATGGTGTAACCATCAAAGTCTTAAAAACCGTGACCCAAGGCTCTGTACCTCAGGTATCAGTGTAAAGCACGAGATGGTCAAGATTAATTCTGTGTGTAACGAGGCAGGCGGGTTAGACCATTTGCCATGTGCATTGTACGTGGTAAGATAACAATCTTCAGTCTTCTCTTGAATGCGATTTATTTCCATGATTTATATAGATGTTTTCTATTGAAATGACAACCATTGTGGGAGGAAGGGAGTATTAGTATGAGCTCATGATTAAAGACAACTTCAGTTCACTACTTGGCTGGCTGTATAGATTGCAGTTCAGTTTGCAATCTATGTACTAAAGTACGTGGTTTTTTTTCTATGACAACAAGGTAATTGTCCTCATTCTGACTTGACTTGCGAATTAACAATTTTTTCCTCTGTCCTCTCTCTAAAACCACCACCACAGAGCCCTCCTTTTGATTTGGCCCCCTTTGGCATTGAGTGGATCTGTACATATTCAAGAATTTGGCCGGGGCTGAATTTTAAAGGTTTTGGCCGGAATTTCAATTTTGGACGATTAATCAATCTTTGGCCAGTGTTTAACTTGTGGGTTTTCGATCCACCTGTTGTTGAAGTCGCCTGTTCCGTCATGGGATTCCAGCCATTTTTTGGGCGGCGGTGTGAACACAAAATAGCAGAAGAAGTAAAGGCCACAAACAATATTTTTATAAAGTTATAAAGAAATAGATTGTATCATAGCAGAAGAAGTAAAGGCCACAAACAATATTTTTATAAAGTTATACAGAAATAAATTGCGGATACAATCTCGGTATGGTCCATTATTTAATCGCTTTAAAAGAAGTGTGTTAATCAAGGGTCTGGTGACATAATACCGATTCAAATGATTGATCTTCTCAAAATGATGTGAAAAGACTGTAGAGACGTGATTTCAATTCGAGGGTCAGGCAACGTGATTCCGAATATGACGGTGCAATCCTCCTGAGCTAAAGCTATGCGGAGGTTTGAGCAGACCTAGGAGGCAAAGACTTGAACCATGCACGCGCTGCTTTTCTAAGCATGGTTGGGAAAACCCATCATAGCCTTCATCCGAGACTTGCAAAAGCATAATGGTGTCTCAAATTGATAGACGCCATTGCCATTGTACGTATCTTGAAGTTCGGTGGGAGCTCTGCTTCTTCAATAGCCTTTGAGAGGGGGTAGCCGCCCACCGATGGCCTTAGGGATACTCGCCCTCAAGGACGGTGTACTGGTGGCAGTGACGTAAAAGAACTTCCTTGTCGCGATGGAGCCCTTTAATAACATAAACCACTTCTGATTGTTGTTCTTTCCTAACGATGTTAGGTTCATAAGTAGGATCATACCTTGAATCGCATCTCCTATCATTGCTTGAATGAGAACAAAGACGTAGGGTCCAGCCAGACGGATTGCGGTGAGACTAAATGGTTGATGTTGAGGCCGACAGCATGAGTTGATAACATCCTTTGGAGGTTGTTGACCACATCTTTAAATTAATAGATTTCTGTAGTCGAATCTGTATAATTATTACTAGTTGATTCGACGGCGAAGGTCGTCGCCTCGATGGATAGGCTAGCGGCAGACCTTTTGCGAGGCTGTCATTCTTCTGAGCTACGACTAAGCGATGTCACATTTATGTGATAGGCATTGGTCGGATCAATGTGAAGAGATCAACTAAACTATCGGGTGAGAGAATGATCAGTACGACGATGGGTTTGTGATTGGCTAAAATTTGTGTAATTTGCAATAAGCCCCGACCGACCTTGGTCCCGAGGATGGCGTCAATCTGTCACTACTAATATCTAGATCATGAACCAAGGTGAAGCATGAAGGCCTACAAAAGACACAGTGATTGTCTCTTCGAAGCGCAAGTCAAATTTCATGTACCAGAAAAAAACACTCGGGAAGCAAGAGGAAAAAAAACCAAGTTTTTGTGTGATAGTTGTCCACGTACCCAGAATACACAAAAACGCACTTTGAATATGCATGAACGTATATCAAGTAGAACGATATGAAACATGTAAAGCTAGGAACTTGTTACATACACAGCTATGCAGCATAACTAAATTTTGGAGGCCGCATACATTAGTTTTCAAAATCAACAATTCATTTGCATACTCACTTCCATCACACTGCTGAAGACAAAAAATTTGCATAAACAAGCTTCTGATTTGAAGTAGCAACTGTCAATACACAAGATGAAAGCATATTACTGAACAACAATATAACACCAATGTACATGTGATCAGGGGCAGAACTGTACCTTTCTTCTGACAATCCAAAGCTATACAGAATATCTAATCAACTTATCACTGCCATAACCACCCCCTTAATCTCTCAGTAATGAGACTATAACCAGCTACTTTATTTCTTTTTAACTTCACATTGGA
Source organism: Escallonia herrerae (assembly GCA_033070095.1). Classification (NCBI taxonomy): domain Eukaryota; kingdom Viridiplantae; phylum Streptophyta; class Magnoliopsida; order Escalloniales; family Escalloniaceae; genus Escallonia; species Escallonia herrerae. The sequence continues at coordinate 88,665 of JAVXUP010000156.1, forward strand.
AGCAGCTTCAATATACCAAATTATTCTCTCCCCGTGTATTCAGATGTAATCATGTCTTGTAAGTCATTGATTTCTTGCAGCGTCAGCAATGTTTGCAGATACTCTATGTTGAACACTGGAGTCAACAAATTATTTCCAGTTTCCGTCTATGTATCTGTGTCGAAAGAGTGCTATGATTGGGACATCGTTTGTGCATACCTAATCTTGGCTTCTTCAATGGACTTTTGAAGTTCAGTAAACATCGTAACTGAAGACCCTGCAAAATTACTCAAGTGGGCAAGAAAACTCACCAAGCTTGACCGAAAGCGGTCAAAACCTGATATCCACTCCTCCGAAGCTTCATCTCTTAATAGATTGACTCCTAAATCGCTGTTCACACCCTTACCTTGGCTCTTATCTTGACGTGGTAAGAAGTGGGTAAGCTCAGCTGTTAAGCCCTTTATGGAATCTGCAACTTCTTTTGTAGGCAGAGTAACAAGCTTGTCCAACCAGACCCCGCAGGTGACATATATAGGTGGGCCATAGTCTCTCAAGGGAGGGGGTGGCACTCTCCTTTTCCTCTTGGTGTGTTTCTGTTGAAGAGAGACACACCTGTTAAGCCACCCATTTATATCCTCAACGTATGTATTCTGAGCAGCAATCCACTTTGTAAAAGTTGACGATAAAGAGCTCAATTCATTCTCAAGATGGACGATTATCTGTCGATGGATGTCTGATTGTAAGGAGATCTTGGGGTTGCGATGGATGTATGCTACTGAAACAATCTGGAACTGATGCTTATGGCATTCAAACATCACTTCCCACATTTTCCTTAACCTGTCAAGAGTAAGGAGAGTGAACAGATAAGCTTTGCAAGAAAATAGTTACTCGGGCATTTCAAAAGTCAAACCATGGATAGTTATGCAAAGTGAACCTATAAACAGAGATAGAAGCACGACCATCTGCCAACATACATCTAGTTATTTTAGAGAAAGACCTATACCCCGTGGTCAGCCACAGTAGCTTTGCAGAAATTACAGGTGCACTCAAACACACGTGTTTATATCTGTGTATTGACAAAGTTAACCTTATATGCTTTACGTAATCTCACATACAAAGGCACGTGCACTCTGAATATGTATTTACGTAATTATTGAAACGCTTGATATCAGCCCTCCTTCATATATCTAATATTCATAAAAATGTGGGGGATCAAATGCAAGTACATAGAATGATTACTAGAAAACAATGGGATGGGACATATGAAATCGGTGTAAAGGCCACTAGGTGTACGTACATAAAATGTTCAGTACATAAAAAGTTCCACAGCAGAGCATACATGTATAAGTATTTATTGCCACATGTATGGCTAAGATTCCTCCCAACTGCTAAGGTAGAACAAAGTCTCCTCCTCTAAAGATTAGATACAAGATAACAGAATACCAGAGCCACCAAATCCTAACATGGGATAGTTGATAATTGGTGGGAAAAGGTTTCTTTAGGACCTAATTTTCACGTGTACCAGTAAGTGCCAAATTTTATAAGCTCAACTTGTGAAACTTCCAGCAAGTTTGCAGGGGAGTTCATGCATGGTTTAAACCGTGACCAGTACACCTCTGAATAAACCCTGACCAACAAAAGGTACAAGAAGAAAAGGGCCGGGGTAGGGAGGGTGGAGGGGATAAAAGAAAAGATATATATTTTCCTGATAGGTAAGAAAGATATTGAGAAGTATTCTGCATAGAATTTAAACAATGAGTCCTTAAGTCGGAGTTAGCATTGCTCCATATTATACAACAAAAGAAAAAGTATTAGGTGAATAGTTACACTAACAAAGGAAAACCTATGGATGTGATGCATCATCAACAAAACTTAAAAATCACAACATAGAATGAGAGAGAAAAACGCGTGCTCCCTTTCTTCAAATTTGGGCATAGCTCACAAAACATGTTGCAACGCTCGTACGACAAAAATTGCAACTAAAATGACGAAATTCAGCAAAAAATGGTTTTCTGCTGTCTCTAAACAAATGGGAAAAACTGTAACCTACTCGGATGATGGTGTCTGCTATTCTCAAATTGAAAAGAGAATAAATGTAGCTACCTACACATGTATTACAAGTGATGATCAATGAATCGTAGTACTAAGTCCTATTTTTGAAGGTTAAAAATGAAATCCAAATTCTGTAACAACTTTGTTTTTGCACTTTTCTACACTGAGCAATGAGAAAAACAAAAGATTGATAGGTGAAAATCACTATTCAGAGATTTTACATAGTTGATGCAAGCACCAAGAGCATGACAGAACATCTTTGAAGAATATGTCGCCACCCCAATTCCAAACGCAGCCCCACCTAATTCCCCCAAAAACATAAAGAAAAGCGAAGAAAACAAATTAGGCAGAGATGTGCAAGTCATTCTATTAAGACCAAAGATGGTTTTAGATTGCTTTCTATTTCTGCCCACACAAAACAGACATACGGATAATGGTAACAGTAAATTGGCCCCTTCTTGTTGCAGTTCCACCTGCTTGAAACCTCCATCTGTGTTACATGGTTATGGGTTTAAGGGTCGGATTGGTCTACTTTTCACAACCCAAGATACTGGGGACATGGCAAACCATTCTTATCTATTGTGTACTTTTAGCTGTTCTTAAGGTAAAATGGTATTTTACGTGACGCATATTGTTTATCTCATCTCAAAGCAATAAAGAATCAAGAGGAACACTATAAGATAGTTTTTGTAGTAGGATATCCCATAAGATGTATCTTATACGTATCCATACCCATGTCCAAGTGTCGGGTGTCCGACATGGGTACTTCACACATTATGAAGAGTCCATGCAACACAGACCTCAATATACTTAAAAGGAGAGGGAAGAAAAAAAAAAGCCACTAATTGCAGTTAAAAATTTAAGATTTTGTTGAGAATAGTAGCATTTTCTAATCATAAGTCAACTTTTGTCCAGTTTTCCAAAATATAAGAGGTTTAATACAACTTTTCAAAGTACAGGGAGGTACACAGAAACTGCCCCAATGTGGAATATTTCAAGCCCATTCTTATTATCGGTGGGGATGGGAAGGGGCAAGTCCTAGGCTTCTCCAACCAGACATTGACCCCCGAAATCAAATACAAACACAAAAATCAATGCTCACTCGAAGGAAGAAGGTAGGATTCCCATTCTTGTCAAAAATAATAATTGCTCCAGCTACCACTCAGTCACTATCCAATACTGATGCCAAGTAGGTTTTGAGTACATATGGAGGTACCACAGTTTAGTCCAAGTCAGATGAAATATAAATAATGTGAGACAAAGCAAGGATAGGAGCAACATAGAGACCAAGGCATCCTACACAAAGCCTGAAGAGTGGTAGTGCTGCAATAGGGAAGGCGCGGAGTGAGTACGGAGTGATAATCAAAAGTCCAAAATACTAGGGGCCAGATGTCACGGCCCAGTTTAGAGTCAGGTCCACTGCTTATCTGATACTTAGGCTCTCTCTTTTGGAACTTGTTCATTATGAAGTTTTAGAGTGAGAAAGTGAAAGTTTGCAAATGAATTCATCAGTTTCCAAATTTCTGAAAACGAGCTCTCTAGTCCACTACTTATCGGCAGCTAAAATGTCTGGTCATCAAGTGACATGTGGCGCTCCCTGGAATGACAACTAGCCAAAGGTGCAACATGTGCTAGTACTCCAAAGGCTGTCAGATCGCATACTCACTCGACCTATCCCTTACCCTCCACAGCTTGGCTCTATTGGTGTAGGAAGACCGACTCACACAATGCCAGTGTTGCAAAAGAGTGCTCTTGACCGAGCCACTAGTCCAAAGCCTTGACAAAGTTTTACTGGAGGTGTTAAGAGAGGTGGAGAACCTAACTGCTAGGCAAACAAGGGACGATGCCCTACAAAGATCTACTCTCATTGCGAAGTGACCAATTCGTCACAATCCTTCTGACGATGATGACCACCAATGCCTTAGTGTCATGGGTCACAGCTCAGGCGTGCCAAGTGTCATGCGATTTGCCCAACACAGAGATAGTGAGAACGAACTTATCCCACTGTGAAAGTTCTTCGTGCCGAAGCACTCAAGTGAGCCCCCCTTAGAATGCCGACCTATCTGGAGAGTGGGCGGAAGCATGTTCCATATCCAAGGTGAGGCGTTGAACGCGTAGTGAAGACATGAACCAACGCCAAGGGAGCGGGAGAGTGATGGAGTGCCGAGTGCAAGTCTGTATAAATGCCGCAGCGCATAGGCGCAGTAGGATTTTTGTGGCACTAGGGCACACTCAGTGGAGATGGCTTGGAGGGGCTGTCAATAAATGTTGCACAGGGGGGATAAAATGGAGGTGGAGCATGGGCACTGCAAATGGACGCAATGCCGAAGGGACGTAGCGTGGAAATGAGGCTCAGGCCAGACAGACGTCATGGCATGTAGCACATGGAGCCCTAAAAGGAGCCAAGCACTGCCCAAAGTATGGAGGCCTTCACTTGGCATAGGTAAGACGACCTAAAAGGTGGGTTACCCAAGTGACCAAGGAGGGGATAAGGGCCCCCAAGAGAGGCGAAGGCACGACGAGGGGGTCAAGGGGGTGGAGACCCCAAGAAAGAGGACCACCCTCCCCGTAAGGGGGGATGAGGAGCTCAAGGAAGGATACCCCCCCCCCCCCCTCTTCACAAAGCAGTAGAGGAACTCAAGGAAGGGAAGGCACCAAAAGCGAGGTAGTGGTGGGTGGGTTGGGATGCTAGGGCTCTTTAAAGGGGAAGGTTATGGCCGACCCCAAATGGCTGAGATGTGTACAAGGGGGCTAAGGGGTGCCTGTAAACCCTTACACTGGGAAGGGCCAGGCTAGCCCCCAAGGCCAAGGGCATGTCGTCGACCCCTTTTTTAACTGGGAGACATAGCAATTCTATCACTGAGTTGGAGTGTGCGCTCCAAGTCGGTAGCGTTGAACTTTCATCATTATATATTTGTTGACGTTTTGTGAAAATTGGAACCCAAGAACAGTCAAACGGTGTAGCAAAGACGTTAGCAATATAGGAACATTGCTAGCCCGCTAACTATGGAACATTTCAAAGTAGCTCGCTAAAAAAGAAAAGATGACAAATGCGTAAATTTTTTATGAGTTGGGGGTGAAAATGTAATTAAGTTGATAAGGATTGGGTGGCCGTGATTGGATCTCAGTAGACTCACATTGAAAGAGGACTTGGGATATTTCTTAAGCTCTCTTCTCATCCCATCACCAACAATTAAAAGACTTTCATATGTTTGGAACCATGGAATTGAATGGATTTCATTTTAAATACTCAAATCTTATTGTTTGGAACATTGAAAAAAAGGAATTGGAATTGGATTTTATGGGAATTGACCGAATTTGTTTCTGTAATGTGAAACCCCATAAAGAATGGTTGGATTTCATGGGATTTGGATTAACATGAATTAAAAAAATTATTTCTCCCTCTTACCCTTCCTTGAATCTATACAACCAATGAACCCACCATCATCGTCTTCACTACCGCTACTGCCACCCTACCTTTACTACCACAACCACCACCACACCACTACCGCCACCATTATGTTATTGTCACTCCCATCACTAATGGATAGCTATACCCACCATCAACTGTATCAACCCTGTCATAATAAACATGTACGACCACCAAAGTCTGTGTTGCCGCCCATCATGATTACTATTGTACCACTAGTGACACCTAGATACGACTATGATCACAACCATCGTTACAATACCGCCTCACCACCACCGTCAATGCCACACCACCACCACCACCGTCGTTAATGTCACACCAGCACCAGCACCGTCTTTGCTACTATCACCGTAACTTATGTCACCAACATTACCACAAGTTACGCCCTAGTGCCACTAGCACCACTACTGCCGGTACCATCATTAGACCGCCCCACCACCTCCATCACCACTACTGTTGTTGTCAATTGCCTTTGATGCCATGGTACAACACCACTCCCACCTAGAAAGAGCTCTCCTTTATGTTGGGGGGGGGGGGGGGTAATGAAATGGAACTTCGATCGGATGCGGGTATCTAATCCCGCCGCTGAGATGTCTAGTGGATTCCCAGGCCTTGACGAATGGCCGGCCACCTTTTTCGTTAGAATAGCAAAAGGCCCGAGGCATAGCAGTAAGCTGTAAGTTGGCCTACGCCTCGGCAGGAAGATTAGAGGACTTTGACAATAGCTTTTTGCGAGAATGTACTGATAAAAATAAAAAGGGCTAACTACACCTATGTCCCTGAAGTTAGGGTATAATTACAGTCAAGGACACTAAGTTTCAAAAGGTATCAGCCGTGTCCTTCTGTCCTTCGTCTGTTAAAAAATCATACATTTTGATGATGTCATTCGTTATGTATTTCTAAAATACCAATACTACCCTTAGTACAGATTTAAACCTTATTCTTTTGTCTTAAAAAAACACTAATTTTTTCAAACTCTCTCTTTCTCTCTCCAACTCCCCTTACACTCTCTCTCGTGGTGGGGCGGTGCACTGTGCTCTGGCCAAGGCTATCGCTTCTGAACATGAAGGAGAGTGATCATGGTCTTCTATACATAGTTTACAGAAAACACAAGATAAGCTTCGGGCTGCGACAGGACAACTCCCCTCATTCCGGCTCATTTGTAATAGTAAATGATTCCTCTCCTTGTTAAGAAGAAAATCCCTAGCCATAGCTTTCACTGCTCGGGGTTGGATAATCCATCAAATGCTGACTAAATCACACTATCTCATTAACTGTAGTAATTGATTGGTTAATCTATCAAATGCTGACTCTGACAGCATCCTAAATTGAACAGGAAGAGGATGCCGACAGATTGGCCGGAAAAACACAAGAAATAGAACAATCGCGAGCAGCGTCGGCTGAGGACCAAGACGTCGGCTACGGCGCCATCGTGGGTTGTGGTTTTGAGGGAGGATTGAGTCTAGGTTGTTGCAGCGGCGCGGGTGAATAGGGGTTGCCGTGAGTCGTTGAGGCGGCGACGAGGTAAACGGCACTGTCGTGAGTTGTTAAAGGGGGCTGGCGATGGGGTAGGGAGGGAGGTGCTGACACCGGCGTGGGGAAGGGAGACTGTTTAAAACCCTAATCCTAAAATAGGATTCATCAGTGTTTCCCTAAAACCCTAATTTGAAAAATTAGGGCTTTGAAACCCCTAATTTGTCAAATTAAGGTTTTGAAACCTAATTTGGAAATTTTAAAACCCTAATTTGAACAAATGAAACCCTAATTTGAAACCTAATATGAAGAGATAACTGAATGGCATTTGAAAAATTATGTTCCTAAATCATGGGCAATTTGGTCTTTTCGTTTCAAACTGTTTTGTATTTGTATTTTCCATCTGGTCAACGGACATAAGTATAATTTGTCCAAACTATTGTCCTTACCGGTAATTATACCCTAACCTCAGAGACATATGTGTCATTAGCCCAAATAAAAATTTGTACTTAACGCATAAAGTAACGAGTAGGACATCCGTGTTGAATTCGAACCAATCGCCCCTTCCGAATGTGATTTGAACCACTTGAGATGTTTATCCTCAATCGCTGATCCAGCACTGCCAATTGGAGAAGCTTTTTTGCCTGAATAACTACTATATAATATAATAGAATCACCGGACCCAATAGGACTCAAAAGGGGGGGGGGGGAATCGAATAGGAAAAAGACGAATCGAAGGAAGAATCGTCGTCGTTGATGCCACCATCACTAGTGTCACCATCCTTACCAATAGTTACACCTTCGTACCACCACCTCCACTACTATCTTTACCATCACTTGATCATGACCACCCCACCACTTCCACTACCAATGCCATTACACCGCCACTTAGATCACTATTATTTACACCACCACCACCACCACCACCACCATGTGGTACCACCCGCATATGTCAACCCACTTACCATAGTTTGTTTAATCGTAAGCCAATGATATAATTGGCTTAAAAATTTATTACCTTTCCATTTCCGCTGTGTTCCAAACACAAAATAGGACTTCTGTGATTTGAATTCCCTTTTTCCAAACAACAAAAAGTGAACTAAATTCCAAATCCAATTCCTAATTTGAAATCCAAATCCGAAAAGAATTGATTTCAACCAGTGTGTTAAAAAATGAGAAAGGCAGTAAGAGAGAGAGAGCGCCTTAAGAGTTATGGCAGCCACCAAGGAAGAAGGGAAGAAGCATGGCTAGGATGATTGTAGGCAAGGAATGAGGGGGCTCCTCAACGTCCTAAAGCAAAGGAGACAGCCAACTCAAGCATAGAGTAACGAGATTAGTTGCTCCGAAGAGAGGTGTTACACACGAAGTGGCGGCGGCGGGTATGAGCAACCCGGGGGCGGCGTGTAATAACAATAGAGGGAGCCAAGGGGATGGAGGAGATAGGAGAAAGCGCGAAGGCATGAACCCCAAGGTTTAAGGGTCGGCCAAGGGAGGAACGCACAAGCAAGGTTAAAGGTTAACCCGTGCATGGATGACCCAAGGTTGGGGACCTTGGGCGGGGTGTTGGTTTGGGTGAGCTCGGCTAGCTGTGGATGATTAGAGGGTGATGGAGATTCGAATGGCATGACAAGGGGAGAGACTGAGGTCAAGGGCTTGGGTAAGCCAAGCAAAGGTGCAGAAGAGAAGAATCCATGACCGAGGAGCGTCACCCTCGGGCCATGGAGGTAGGTTAGCCCACGCAGCTGTGCTTCAAGTAGGAGGGATGGTGAAGGGAGAAAGGTGTCTCGGGCCGTGGTGTGCTGGCCAAGGGTGAGAGGGAGACAGATGGCTCAGGCGGTAAGTAAGGAGGCCAGGCCGAGGCCAACACTTGAAGGGGAGCGAGAGAATGAGGAGAAGGGGCACTTAGAGTTGAACTTAAGGATACAACCACGAGGCTTCGAGCCGAGGTAGAGACTATATGCGCTCAAGCCAAGTTACGGCAAGATGTCTTGGGCATGGTAGAGTTGGAGAGGGAGTTAGTTCACCAGTGATACCCATCATTGGAAACCGAACATCACAGTATTGAGAGGGGCAAAGAGAGATTGCCCACCTCACCCTCAGATAGTCGATCTTGTGGCAAAGAGGAGACTTTTGGTCAATGTCCAGACTAACAGTGTTGAAGTGCTGCATGACAAGGGCAAGGTCTAATCGAGGAATTTTATTTTAACTCGAGGCAAGGACATCATGATGCTACGTAATAAGGGCAACCAATTCATTTATTCAACTCGGGGCAAGTTTGGTGCCAACCTAGGAAGCACCGACACCTCTCCTAGGTAGAGGTATGGTTTCCTAAACGAACGGACACCCTGACACCCCCCGGACACCGGCCGACACGTGTCGGACACCCTTTATAGGTGTCCGATATTTTTTTTCTGACACTGTCGGACACTTTATCAAGGAGTGTCAGACCGTTTGGGGCCAATTTGAGTTTTTTTGAACTAATTTCTGGGGTCAATCTGTAATAAATAGAATGTGGGGTTTTTTTACAAAAAATATTAAATGTGCCTTAATCTGAGCCATTACCTGTCTGCCGACCACATCAAGGCTGTTGCCGACTCGCCGGTGTTTCCAGAGCTCAATCGCCGAAGATACTGAAGCTGAAGCCAACAGATCTGACGGCTACAGTCGCCGAAGATACCGAAGCCAGCTGTTGCCGCTGTCGTCATTGCCAGAGGTCTCGTCATTGTCGTCGGAGGTCCTCCGCCGCCGTCGCTAACCCACAGGTTTCTCTTTGTATCCTCATCTTGTCTCCTTTTTTCTTCGAGTCACTGAAAGTCCCTCACTCCTTCTAGTTTCTTTTTTCTTTTCTTTTCTTTTCTTTTCTCCCTCTATTGTGCATTTGTACAGATTCTACTGAAGAAAGTCCCTCTCGTTGCTTGTACTGATTCTACTGAAAGTCCTCGTTTTTTTTCACTTAGTTTTTTTTGTCAAGTACATTGACTAAATAAATATTGACCAAATAAATGTTGCTTGTATATTTATTATTACTTAACGTTTAAGTATGACTTGTATTTGAATTCCTCGTTTTGGTAGTTTTTCATTATTGTTTCTTATTTTAGAATGTGGAATGTATTTGATATTTATTAAATATATATAATAAAAATATATTTAAAAAATAGCGGTGCCTTACGGTGTCAAAAATCTAATTTTTTGAAAATTGCGGTGTCCGGTGTCAGTGCTACCTAGGTGCCAACATAAGTGATTCAGGATTCTTCCCCCGGGTGGGCCAAGTCAATTCCTGTAAGGTCCTCAGCTTGAGGATGAAGACCATCTTCATGACAGGGAGGTGCCACACCTAGGATGAGGTCTAAGTTGGGGGAGCATCCTTCGGCAGTGCAACACCTTTCAAACTCTCCTAGACCGGAGGGGTAAGGTCGTGTAGCTAGACAAGGAGTAACCTAGATCCTCCGCACACTGTCCTAACTGGTAGTAAATCTTGCCATCCTTGACGATGAGCTTGTAGGTCTTTGCTTCTTGGAATTAAGGGAAGAGGGCGAAGTGCTGGCCTTGGAATTTTCGGGTTGGCGAGGTAGAGGAGGTCCAAGCTACGTCTGTATATTGCTTCTTCTTGGACTTTGTCTCATTGCCAAAAATTTCATCCCAATCATGGAGTTTGATAGAGTGGATATGATTAGAGTTCTCACCATCCTAGACTACCCGTTTAGAGGAGACGTGGGCCTTATAATAGGCATGTCCACAGCTGTTTTATGTCTAGGAGGATGAGTCACAAGCTTGACATATGGATGGTTTGTGGAGGGGACATCGCATGGATTCAGAGTCGACCAACGTGAAGATGATGGCTCTGAATCAATGACATGGAAGGTAGCATCCTTGCAAGCGGAACGGATCATAACGTCAATGGTGATATGCCCCAGAGTTGTTTGTGAGCTATGCCCGAAGCCGGGATAACTGATGGTGTTCTTGACTATCTTTTTAGCAGGGATGACGTCCTTTTAGAGCGTTGACAAGTGCACGATGTTCATAGAGGCACCACAATCGACTAAGGCACAACGAAAAGCTGCTACCACTAATGATACATATTAGGTAGAGAGGTCAGTTGTGGTGCTCAACACGTTGGCTTCCATCATCGATGAGGAGCAAGGGCATTGATAGCAGGTGACAGAGATCGGCCAGAGCAATGAAGCACTCAGGACCAAGGCTGATAGCTACCTTAATGAGACAGCCAGAGAGAGAGGCTCAAGTTTTAGGGAAGAACCTTATGTCATAAAAAATAGTTCTTTATCTTTGTCGTTCGTTCAAAGGTAGGGGTTGACTGGACAGAAGAGGTTTCCGGGGTGCCACCTGGGGAGGGGCTTGGATTGATGCTTTGATAGTGAAAGGGTCGGCCTCAATGTCGATAGCCACGAGGATTTCATGAACATTACCCTCATCTCGATGAGCTGGGTACAGGCATCCGTAGATGTCATTGTTTTGTTCTTCTTTAGCTTTAATTAAGCAGATGCAACTTTCTTGGCAAACTCATGTTTCAGGCGATTACAGTCTTTTAAAGGGTGCAAATTGTCCGATGGTAGGGGTATGAGTTAGGCTCATGTCCTCCTCTGGGGGTGTAGGGGGCGAGGTTTCTTACCCGGGGAAGTTTTCATTTTGTTTTATCTTGTCTTTTAACAAGTAGTTGATAGTGTCGTTGTCACAAAGGTGTCAGGCCTGGGTTCTTGCTGTCTCCTTTTGTCAGGGTTGTCGGTCCCCCTCCTAGGGCTAGCGCCTGTTGTTACAGTTTTCGTTAGCGGTTGCCAAAGCATTCCAAGGATGTGGCTTCCAGGCTTTACAGGACCAGACTTGAAGGTGCGATGAGCAGTCTCTTTGAGGTAAACCTAAGATCTAAGCCGGAGGTTTTCGATATGAACACAATAAACATTAAACATCAAGTCTTATCCTTACTAAAGTCGGTGCACTCCACGCACTTGAGCTGGAACTTGTTCACATAAGCATTCAAGTTCTCCCCAGGGTTCTGGCATATGCTAGCAATATCAACGATGATCACCCTCTAGGCCTCATAATGGAACTTTTCAAGCAAGAGTTGGACCATATCATTCCAAGAGTGGATAGTCTCCTCTGGAATCTAGTGGTACCAAGAGTAAGAAAGGTCTGTAATGGTCAAAGTGTCATCCAGTCTATATTGCTCTAAGGAGCCTACGGATGAGGTGCTCACGGGCGTTGTCCTCTTGATCGTCAAAGTGCACAAAGATTGGCTGCTTGTACTTGTGAGGTTAGGGGGTGGGGTTGACATCGCCAGAACAGGGGCCATGTCCAGATAGCCTGGGCTAAAGAGCTCGGTCCAGAGGAGTCCTTGAGGCAATGGATGATAGCTTCTGTGAGGAACTTGGTGATGTATGAGGGGGAAGTCTCCTCAAGGCTGGCTGAGACATGGTGCCCAGTAGGGATAACCCTGGCGCTCGAGCAAGTGGCCCTGGCGCTCGAGCAAGTGGGTCCAGCAATCTACTATTACTAATGCCATACTTAAAACATGACTTCTTATCTGAATCATACACGTAGACATCTACTTCTGCAGCTAAGACTCAACCCCAGCCATTATTCATATACCGTATCATCGACGTATATCGCAGAATTGTAGAGGAAAGTCATATGGTTAACCAAATAAATGGTTAACCATTGAAAAGGAAAGTCACATTCCATGAAAGCTGTAGCAATCTAAGTACAACTAGTCCCGCTTAGCGTTGTTCCTCCAATAAATGGTTAACCAACACAAAATTTAGACGTCAAAGACTAACATTTGTTTACATCAATGGAGGGTTGCAGTGTTGTTTAGTCATTCAAGGTGCTCTCTGTTAGCATGCTTTATATGACATAGTTCATTACTTAAGCACAAAGCTAGCTCCAAACAAAATTTCTATGACCAATTTGTCAAGCACGAAGAGGAAGAACATACCCTTCAATCAACTCCTCTAGCTGCGGCTGGAGCTCTGTGTCTCTTAAATCCTCAATTTTCTTTGAGATGGAGTCAATTCTATGAATAGCAACGCTAATTCGGGAATGCAGATCCTTGACAACAGCACGGGTTTTATCAATACTATGGAAACTTCGTCCCTCTGATTCTAGTTGTCTAAGAAGTTTGCACTTCTGATCATACTCTTTTCTGACCATTTCGCTAGCCTGAAATCAAAAAGATTCTTTACGAAATGCACTTGAAAGTAAGGACAGTTTTCAAATATAATATGTACCATTAACATAATTGTGACTTCATGATTTCAACCAATTGACAAGATGGTACACAGTTGACAAAACATATAACAATGTGCAAGAAGTGTATGTTGAGCAATTCAACTCAAAGCTATTCAATTATTACTGTGGTTGCAAAGTTCAGCCACAAACAAATCCTCATGTCCATATATATGTTCATAAGTATATTTCTCTCGAAGTTCATTAAGGCCAGGGCAACAATACTGCTCTTGGTAATAAAATTATCGACTTGAATGTATTTGCTAGAGAGTGGTCTAGACAATTCAGACAAATTTAAGACAAGAAAATTGAAAAGTTCATTCAGGGAGATCAGCTACTTTTTCATATTTGGAATGAAAGTAAAAAACTGCCTTGGTGTCCATCATATCAGTCAACAGTAAAATAAATAATCAAAGTTTGCAATCATAATGTTTAACCATCACAGTACAACATAAATAAGAAGAAGTAGCTCAGGAGACAGGAAACAAAAACCTGTACTAAAAAAACACATCCCTCGGTTTCATCATGTTGGTACCTCTTTCCGTTTAGAGATGTTTTGAAATTTCGGTACTATCTCTATTCTCTAAAGATAGACTACTAACTCATATGTCCTTCAGAAAGCGTATCAATGAAGGATTCATATTACCCATCCCTTATGTACTATTAGGTATTGAGCAGATATAATTGCATGGAAAATGATTCAAAGTTCAGTAGCAACAATTGGTTTGAACCCTTGGTGCACTGGTCGACACCCCAATTATTAAGGAGCAAATCAGAATTTAGAACTAAGACACTAGTAAAACATATTACTGCCTGCATTGTGTTCCACCGAGTTTAGTAAAATAAAATAAACACGAAGACCTTTTAGGATTTTGGAAGAGAATAATATCCCCTCCATCGCAAAAGTATTCATCAAATTTCCATTTTTGGCTGTCCCAAAATTATTGGTCAATTTCCAAATTTGAACTAAAAATTTTCAATCGCTTCCTTTGAGCAACACCGCCACCTTCCTCTAACCAAATACTTAAGTTGATTTCCACGTTTCAGATCTGCTTTTGAAAGATTCTAAGTTTTAAGTTTAGATTTTCAATTTCTGGTTCCACTAAGATCTGATTCCAGACTCAATTAATTTCTCAGCAGAGGTGGTTAATTCGGTGCCGAAGTAGAGAGTGGTGGTATGGTTGAGGATCTTTGGACGGTTGTTTCTTGAGTAATGCCCGTGATGGTTGTAGGTGGTGGTTTATGCCGGAGGAGTTGGCTTTGGATACCTGGAAAAACACCCTGAATGCCTAAGCCAGTGAATTGGTAGCCTAAGAGAACGACTAAGCTTCCTGGGCAGAATTACGAATAGGTAGGCATTAGCCTAGGCGGGTTGCGCGAGGCGTAGGCAGTTTGGCTAAATATTATTCTCTCTGGTGACAGATTTTTCTAAATTGATTGGATCATCGTATAACGATCCTCGGGAAGTATAGAAATCATTTTACAAGAGAATTTTTTTTTCTGTAATTACTCAAAATTTGTTTTGGGTAACTTTTGATCTGGAATTACACCCAATTTGGTCAACTACTGTGGAATTGAAATTGATGCCGTGAGGATCTGATGGAATGGAGATATATACACGAAAAATTGATCAGAGCAAGAAGGCTTAAATGGATAGACATGGTGATGCTGTATGTTGAATGTGTGCGTGTTGTTAGGGAGAGGGAGAGAGCAAGGATCACGTGATCGTACTTTTGGGTTAATGTGTATAGGAGTCGGAAGGAATGACCAAAGTGATGAAAGCATAACAATAGGGTAAACACGGAAAATGACATATATAATCTAAAAAGCAGGGATTCCATTGCGGGT
Organism: Escallonia herrerae; assembly: GCA_033070095.1. Taxonomy (NCBI): domain Eukaryota; kingdom Viridiplantae; phylum Streptophyta; class Magnoliopsida; order Escalloniales; family Escalloniaceae; genus Escallonia; species Escallonia herrerae. The sequence goes on from JAVXUP010000156.1 coordinate 103,684, forward strand.
GCGGATACGTCATTTTTTCAAAAAACAGGATACGGGTGCGGCAGGTATACGGCACAAATTTATTAAAATATATTATTTGTATGTAACAAAAATAATGCTATTTTATACAAATAATAAGGTATTTTGTTAATTTGGTTGGCCGCTTTAGAAATATTAGTGCATAGCCAAATATGACAATATTTGAAGAAGTTTTGTTATTTTTTGAAGGTAGTGGCCAGTGGGGCTATTTTAAAAGATTGTCAATAAATCTGGGACTTAAAACACGATAAAGAGAGAGGTGGATAGGAACCCTAATTCATAAACACAACCGTCACCCATAGAAAACATCGACAGACAGAGCTCTGAAGGAGGGGCCGTCGCCACTGCTGCCGGACACCCCGGTCGCCTCTCCTGCTGGATATCAGCGGTCGCCACTACTGCTAGAAGACCCTTGCCGCTCCGGCGGAGGTTGTTTCTTCTCTTCTCCTTCTTCTCTTTCTTCTTCTCCTCCTTCTTCTACTCACTACCAAGAAGCCCCTGGTTGTGTGTCCTTGCCGTATCCCTGGCGTGTTCGAGCCGCACCCAAGATCCAGAAAATTAATTTATGAAAAAAAAAAAAGTTTTGAACACGCACCAATGCCACACCCGAAGCGCACCTGCACCCTACGTGCACCCGGTGCTGGTGCCTCCCCCAAACTGCCGCACCGGTGCTTCATAGCATATAATTGATCCCTTCCATGAACTTTGTGCAAGTCGAATGTGAGCGATAATTTTGAGGCAGCAGGAGCAACTATATAGCAAGAGTCAACAAATTATTACCTTTACTTCGTCATAAAGCTTCTTCTCCCATGCGTAGAGCCTATCTAAGGTTGAGGCATGACTTCCTGAGTTCATATAGAGATTCTCAAAGAGATCACCCGTTAGGTCCTCAATATCATCTTTTGAGTTTGCACCGAGAGGATTCCTGGATGAAGATGAGCGTGACGACGCTGTCCGATGCCAAGTTAAGTACTTTGTGCTAGTTTGAGCAGGCCCTAATTGGACAGAGAACTCACAAGCAATTAAAACTAAAAAACACTTGTGCAAGTAAGGACAGAAATATTAACAGTTGAGACTGACAGACAAACTGATGCTATACTACATGCGAGGTGTTTGTGTTTCCACAAATAAACAATCTAACCAAATTTTGGAACAATTGTTCGTGATACATTCTATTTTAAAAATCCTAGTATTTTAGCTTATTCTTGATAGGTCAATGAATGACGCGAATCTAGAAAGAACGAAAAACAAAAACAAAAAATATCACCTGGAGAAACGCTTACATTTTACGAAAATAGTTATATTATGCTCTTCAAAGAATCCCACTGCAATACAATTGATATAGCATTATAGCAGTGACTTCAAATAATCGCCGTCACGTGCCTCACTTGTGCTTACCTCTATTTTCTTCTTCCAAAACAAATTTCAAAGTGTTTGATGGATATCATAAATCAACTTACCAGAACAAACCTATGTTATGACCCAATAGAAAGACCTTATCATTTCAAAGCAATTTAAGGCAATAGTAAATTATCAATGCTCAAGGTTTTCAAACCCAAAAAACAAATTGATGTCTAATTGAGACATCAAATTCACAGGTGGAGGGGTGTGGTAAACTTGGGAGAAGGTTGCACTGACCAAGATATATACTAGAATACATGTGAAAGTCTTAATCTTTGTTAAAAATCAAGGATCGATCATAACTATCATGGTGGATGATTATATTTGATTGATAATTACAGTAATAAGTTAAGCATATAAGTCTACATAAAATCATACAGTAATCTATTGGGCTGAGGAAAAAGGAATAACAAATGAATTCAACTCAAACTGAAAGAAAGAGTAAAGGTAAATGAAAGGAGGGAGATCGGAGTGGAAAAATAAAGTAGCGCTAGATTCTGAAATAAAAAATTAATAACTATCTAGAAATTCTGACTTCTAAACAACAAACATCTAATACTCTTAAAATATTTGGTCTTCTTTAAAGCGGACATCCTTTCTTTCATTCCAATACACATAACCTTTTTCTGCACACCTAGCAACATGGTCTTTGAATCTTATCATTCTTTTACCTACTGACTATTGTTTCATCAGCTCAATACAGACTTATATAGCATGTAGGAGGGAACTACTGATTAAGCAGGCCATGTGGTATCAAGTTCAGAAAACAAAGAAATGCTATGTCAATGGTATAGACACCTCGTTCTTGCATTCATCTTGGAGCATTTTGCATGTATAATCAACTCATTGTCATCATTACACCTCGATTTATTTATAGCAGGTTTCCATGGGTTTTAGATCATGCTTTATGATTGTCTTGAATTTCTATGCTTTGTTGGAGTCGATTTTTCTCTTTGGTGAATTATAATTTGCTTATCTTGAAGCATTACTTTATGTGCTTTACATCATTAGAAAGGTCTTTAAGTTAGATTTCCATGGACATATCATGCATTAAATTTCGTCAAGTATTGATCGAGATAATTAAAGCTAACTGAACTTGTTCTAAATCTGACACACCATCAGTATTTCTTGAATATCTCGAGCCATAGTTCATACATTATAGTGATTCACATTGCATGTGAAGCTCCCATAGTTGGCACTGCACACTCCTGTCGGACACTCCTTGCTTCACGGGCACACAAAAAAATAGCTACTCACCTTCCAACCAGTACATCTACCCTAAGGGACAGACAAAAGTCTTATCGTCCTCGGAATTGACTATTTTGAGGGTTGTATGTCCTTTTTGCACTTCCACGCTAGATTTTAAGGCCGTGAGGCTCATTCTAAGGGAGATATTCATCGGACACCACTTTGAAGCTCTATCAAAATTGCCTCTAACTCGTATAACATAATCCTCCATCATAAACCCTGATCATCCAAGCCACCTCCGACCCATTCCACATAAACAGACGGTGATTAAGGTGCAAATCAATCAACCTTTTCTCTCCGATTGATACCAATATTGTGGAGGTTCAATTCAATAAAGGTAAAGGAAATGCTCTAGATATTTGTCGCTAACAAGGTAAGATCAAATTTGTTGCTAAAGGCAATATCTAACCATTGTCAATCGCAGACTCTATGTTTATCTTTGAATACGATTATCACACTTGATATATGATTTAATAGACATGATTATTTATTAGATTTAACGCTCTGGGTACTTACCTTTGTGATTGATATTGAACATGATACACACACACATATATGCATATCTATATATCAATACATACAAGTACACACACAGAGACATATAAATATCTATGTATATATGTATATATATATATATATATATATATATATATCTACGTATATATACATACAACGTAAATGTGATGTCCTTTGACTAATATAATTATCTTGCCATAATAATTGTTAACTCCCGGTTTTGGTATTGTGTTCACGATTTAGCGTCATGAAACTCCCTTTTTATCCAAAAACTCGACTTTTCTCGCATCTATTTCAACATCTGAAACACTAGCACTTTTATCAATCAATATCATCAAAGATCTAGTTTTCTAACCAAACACTCGATTTGATATCAAATCCGGATAAAACCCAGAACAACAACAATATAGTACTGTGGAATTACATTTGCTCTGATTCCGATAAAGAGTAGGATATGTAGGCCATTCGAACCCTATCCTTGGATTCGAATCCAATTTATGTCTTTTTATGTGTTTTCTTGGATGTGTCAAATTGTCAAAGTTTGTCTATTGTTATTAATGTGCTTTCTCCACAAGCATGATAATAAGTACACAATATCAGATCATTAGGATATGACTGGGTGCCTTATACCTCCTGTCACATACCTTAATCCCCGAATCCATATGTAGGGTTTTTGCGTCCCAGATTAGCTAATTGTGTTAACATAGTTGACTTCGGGATTTTTCTAGTTTCCCCATTTCATGGAAATTAGTTGACGACTCTTTTGTCGGTGAAAGACGTAGAGTTTTCACCCCAACAGGCACATGTCATCACAACAGGAACACGATGAATGCATTTATGAGAACCTACATTCTTGCATAGGCTGTACACTGAGTAACTAGGTAGTACTGAAGGATACCACAAGTAGAACGGAAGTCCGACGAAAAAAGCAAGTTAAAGAAAAAGAGACGAAGTGGCCTCACGTACGAAGAGGGTGTTTCTCGACCAAAGGAAGTGGCATTCTAAGCATTACATTCTTGCATAGGCTGTACACTAAGTAACTAGGTAGTACTGAAGGATACCACAAGTAGAACGGAAGTCCGACGAAAAAAGCAAGTTAAAGAAAAAGAGATGAAGTGGCCTCACGTACGAAGAGGGTGTTTCTCAACCAAAGGAAGTGGCATTCTAAGCATTTATCAAGTTATACATGTCTACCAGTAAAACTCTGCCAAGACACATCGTTTCATTCCGGTCTGAGAATGAAACACAACAGACACTTCAGTTGTCGTTATGATGTTTTACAGTTTGTGTCTCCTTCTATGGAAAGAACTTCCACAACATACCTAAACTTTGTTTGAAGGAAGGGAAAATTATTCTATCCAATGTCTTCTTGGCAACACCGTTCCACGCAATCTTCTTTTTTCTCAGTTCTGATTAGTGCTACATAAAGAAAGGATCTCCATAAAAAGAGGAAGGGGGGGTGCAAAATCTGCTGAAATCTAGCTCATTTATGTAGCAAACAAGCTACATTGACAGTTAATCGCCTCAGAATTCCGATGCTATTTGTCATTTTCTGCAGCTTACCTTAGAATTTGGAACCTGGTGAGTATTTTTATCATCTCCAACAATCTTTCGTTATGTGTAGGCCTGCAAACGACCCGAAGATAATCTACTACAGTCGACACTTTAACAATTGGTGTTCATAATAGTGTTTTCTGGAACTAACTTGGTTCCGTAGCTAATTTTTAATATGTAACAACAGATAATTATCTAGAATCAACATGTGTAGCTGTTCATTACAAGAGCAATGATGTGTACATCCACCTGTGTATAATGTATAAGTTATATGTATATCTTAGATGGTAAGAACAGAGCAAATGATAAGAATCCATTGAAGTTTGCAACAAAAGATTTTAATTGTGTGATCATTTCCAGGTTGAAGGAAGGAAATTGGACAAATTATGATTTCCATACCAAGTCGAGGACGTTACAAGGAAAATAAAGCTATAAGCAAGTGCAAGTGCAAGAAGCTCAGCCTAAGCTAGTTCACAAATATTTTAGGAGCGTTTTTATATCTTAGATTCCATGTTACATGGAGTTGGTACGACCGTATGCGTGTCCGGGTCGGATACGTGTCCAAGTGTCGGATTTGTCTAATTTCCAAAGCAAGAGATGAGGACACGGCAAAATGGTAATATCTATTGTTACTTTTTGGTTATTTCCTAGATAAAATCGTGTTTATTGTGAAGCACATTATTTTAATTGAGAAATTGTCTCATCTCAAAGCACTAACGAATTAAACAAGACACTATAAGATAGTGATCATAGTGACATATCCTATGAGATGTGTCGGACACATATCCCATCCCATATCCAAGTGTCGAGCGTCCGACACGAGTACTTCACGCATTCTGAACAGTCCATGTAACATAGCTTTGACTAGATTTAGTAGTACTTGATAAAATGTAGCAACTAGAGCAGAGAAACTATGTAGGTGGTCCACTCTGTGTTTAGATATGCATACATGAAAGAAGATTTTCAATAAAATCACCTTCAGTAAGAATCAATACTTCATATAATTAATGAGTTTCCAACCTTCCAAACTTCAAATTTTAAGAGAGTCAACAGTACTTGCTATACAAGCTTTAGTTGAAAGAGTACCACTGAAGCAAAGTTTGGTTCAATAAAAAACATGCCAAAAAATGAAGCATTCTGATACTCTTTTAGCACCTTATCTATCCCTCAAATTGGTGTTAAGACCTAACAAAGTAAGACTATTGAGATTACTGTCTTATAGGTCCTCAGCCATACGTAAACGTCATTTGGTTAGTTCTTAATAATAGCATAAAGGAATAATTCACTAGCCGGTGGCAAGCCTAATCTTGCAGTGTTTAGTATTGTTTAAGCTTGGACCAAATGCTGGTTTGTCTATTGAAAAAATGAATTTCAACAACCATTTCAGAGTGGTGCAATTCGTTCACATCCATAATCTCATCTACCTCGAGTTTTAACAAAACTTGGACAGATGTACAAGACAACATATGAAACAAGAAATACAGTGTCTAATTACTTCACAGCATTATGGACAACATTATATAGTCTCCTACGCGAATACTTCATAGAATATGTACAGGTTCCTATTGATGCATGTACAGTTTCTATACACTACACATGCCATATAATACATTGGAGAGACCAACCTTCCTGAACTTGGCTTGGATCTTCCCCACAGGAAAAACAGTTTCGTAGTAATGACAAAGTCAGTGACCCTCCTGACAAAGAAAAAAATTCTTTCGTTACCAACTAAAACATTAAATAGCTTCCAAAGCTGACTAGTAGCCAGGCCGAAGTATAAATCTGCCTTTTTCTCTCCTTCCTCTAAAAATCCTTTTCTGAATACATCACTGTGCTTCCTTTATCCAATAAAGGGCCACATAAAGTAGCTCGCCTTCCTGAAAAAGATAATTTAAGAGGAAGAACAGGCTTGCGAACAGCACAGGGATATAATCATGCTCCCTGATATACAATCCCCATTTAAAAACGTTCACCTTTTGGCTGCTTACACTAAGCAGAGAACCAAAAGAACAACCAGAGTTGAGGAAATTTTCTGGACCATTAGTGAGGATGTTGACTTCTCTGTGTGTGTGTGTTTGAGAGAGAGAGAGAGTACGTTCTATAGGTGCAAAAATGGGACGAAAATGAAACTTGTTTGCTTCGAGCATCCTTGGAACTTCTCTTCCAGAGTCAGATGCTTTAACAAAGAGAAACTCAATATCTTTCATGATCGTAAGGAAATCCTTGTGGGCAGCCTTGCTTTGATGACCATTATCCTTCGCCGGTGTTGTCTTTACATCATTGGGGAGTGGGAATCTCGAGGACGTGGCTCTCAGTGGTGACAAATCAGGAGAGTTGCTCTTCTCCCCATTCAAAAAATCAGTATCTGATGCTTCTCTTTCCACAGAGGGCATGCCCGGTGTAGCAGTTGCAGCATAGTTATCCGCTGCCCTATTAACATTTTCAAAACTTCGAACCAGTGTATCTACAGATGGCTCATCATCAAATTCATCTTCAGATTCCTGAGACTGTTCTGTTGCAGAAGAAGAAACACTCGCCTCATCTTCCAGTTCAGGAATTCCCTCCTCTTCCCCAAGTCTACGCATGTAATCAGCATTCTTCAACCCTTGGTTTGATCCTCGACCTTCTTGAGGAGAGCTATGATTGTCAATTGGATGCAAAAGGCCGAAGTAATCCCAAGGTGGAGTTCCGGCCTGGACAGAAGGAGCATCGAAGGTCGAAGATGTTGCATGTCTTTCAACAGAAGAAGGCACAGTGTCCCTCGGGGGAGCTGAAGAAGTTACTAACTCTGCAATAGGAACAGCAGGTTTCTCTTCAACCATTTTAGAATTAGAACCTCTAAATTTCATATAATTCGTATGGTGCCGAGTCGAAGTTGGAGGTGAAGGAGGTGGAGAACTGTTTTCAGCTGCATCCACACGTTGCGAAAAAGAGGGAGAAGAGAGTGAAAATTGGGAAAGGGACTTCTCAGTTAGCGCAACTGGCTCAGGTGTTGCACTAGTGGAAGTATATAAGGAGGACTCTCTTGGAGCTTCAGGTTCAAAAAACTTCCTTAAAGCAGTTCCTGCGATTCTGAGTGACTGTATATAAGCAACGTGGGTGGCTGCTAGTGAGCACCTACCATCAAGTGCTTGTCTAATAAACTTCTTTCTTTCACGACAAAGCCGTAAAGCCTTGTCTTCCTCTATTTTAGAGCTTGAGGCCCCCATTAAGACAAATCTTGTTTTGCTGCAGGTAATCCTTTTGAGTAAGTAACCAAAGCAGAAGCTCCTTCCTGAGGAATAATTACCTGTGTTAGAGAAACAGCAAAATCATGAGGAAATGCTGGGAATCAAGACTCCTCCAGATGATGCACAGAATAGCTAAAGTTATTTTATCAAAATGTTTAGACAAAGACACACAAAACAACCTGCATATAGATGTGTGCTATGAAGCACGGACATAGTTGCGGGTGCGGGTACGCGGGTAAGGCACTTTGAAAATTTTAGGATACGGGTGCGGCGGGGATACGGCAAATTTCGTAAATATATTTTTAACTATGTACACTTAGTATCGAATTTCTAAACAATTTAAAACTTAAGAATCATGGTATATGTATTAGATATATGTAAAAAGATACTAACATTTCAACCAAAGTAGTGAGTTTTTAAGTTTAATGGGTTGTTTCATCAATTTGAAGTTTTCAACGAATTTACACCAAAGAAATAAAAGTAATACCACTTACACCAAAAAAACCATGACGTAGAAGAATGGTTATGTAGTTCATTAAAATCACTAAGTGATTACTGAACAAACAAATACTCTGTAGAAAGGAACAAATGGATCATCAGAAACTACCAAACGCAATAATCACTGAAAGGCGAGGATTTTTCATGAACAGAGAGGTTAATCATCAGGATCATCAGGGACATATTAAACTGGTTCAGCAGCATGTTTTGCTCTCTAAGGGGAACAATTTCATAACAGAATCGACAAGGGTAAGTTTTGCTGCGAAAATGAATTTCCTATGGGTTGGAGAAACATAAGAAAAGCCCAAGAATTGTATAAAACAACTCAAGCTGATCAATCAAGAAAATAAACACCCAATATTGGATAAATGAAAGACTAATATAAAAAAATTATCTGAACTAAAAAGAATTTCCCCATTAAAAAGTTGGCGTCAGTTTCAACCTCCCCAGACCATACTAGCATCATATATTACCGAACTTGAACACATGGCGCATGTTTATTTACATCCACGTAAGAGCTTTAAAACCAACATAGAAGACGCAGAAAATGAGAAAGCTGCAAATTCAAAAGCAATTAAGTATTTTGTCTCTGATTGCCTTCATCATCAGAACTAAATGAAACCCATCAAGAGAGTGATCGAGAACCATACCTCATAAAGATGGACACCATTTTGGGACAAGTAAAACCCAATAACTTAAACTAAAAACTCATCAACTTCACATCCAATTCAACCTCTGACACACCTTTACAACGCATCAGAGCTCACCGCAGCACTCAATAGAATAAATCAAGAATATGGATTTCCAATAACTATAAATCAAAACTAATTTCCGAATAAAAGTAACTATAAATCAAAAGAAAATTCAGGAATAGAAAAATAAGCAGGAAGTAACTATTCAACGCAATTGGGTGGACCCAAATCTATTCAATTAAAGCACAAGCAGAAAAAGTGATGACTTTGAGATGAAAATGAAAAGCTTGAACATAAAGCTACTAAAAAGGCTAAAGTTTCATGATGGGGATTTTGTGTACCTGTCGGAGTTCAAATCGAAGCTGCTGGTTGCAGAAACGTGGACTTCGGAGAAGACCCACAAGTATGAATCTTGAAATTGTGCATAGAAGAAACAAGCGAAGAGCATGAATGGGGATTTGGGGTAGCAAGCAATTACTCCGTACTAGTTTCATATATATATTTCATATCATATATATATATATACCATGCAAAAGGCACATAGAACGACAAAGGAGAGTGTGTGGGCTGTGGAGCCCACTAAGCATGAGTCCTATTTTTGAGAAAGAGGTACGCTACAAATTATACCTGATGAAGATGACAACTGCGCTGCTTGTACGCGGTTGGAGTACATCTGCTGTGTACTCGCCACCTGGAAGTGTTCTCCTTCAACTGCAAGTTTTGACAATTTTAATTTTGATTCGATTTGATTAGCCGTCGACTTTCACAAGGTGGTGTCGCTTTTCCGGAATCCATACACTGCCTTGTTAATTTGGACTCGTTCGCTTAATACATTATTATTATTATTATTATATTTTATTATTATTATTCAAAACAAAGACCATATAAGAGCATATGATTCAATAAAAGGTATTTTCAAAAGAATGATTCATTTAAAAGGAATCAGGTCATTTAGGTATAATCTATATATTTTGGATGTGATACATATTTTATCTTGACGTTTAAATATTTACATTATTTACCCTAACGTTCTTAATTTGGGGTCAATTCATCAATCGATAAACTAAAGTCATTTTTGAGCATATATATCGTAACTTGAACCCCTGCTCATCCATCTTGGTAGTCAAATTAGCCTCACTAACCCACATGGCAGCCACATTAGCTTACTTACTTCCCTTATAGAAGTCCAACACCACCACTGCCACCATTTATACAACCACCAAATTGCAAAATTGCCACCGCCACCACCACAAGCATCACTGTCTCAAGCTACATCAGGCCAACACCACCATCACACAAATTATGTATGGTAACACCAAACTCTAACTGCCATAAGCTATCTAGCACTAACATCACCACCACCATAACCTCTCTGCCCTTGCATACAAATCCCTGTTTCACGACCTTGATCGAGATTCTAGTTAGGTCGTCGTGGGGATTTGTTGCAGGAGATGGTTGCGACTGTGGCTACAACAGTGGAGAAGGGGGCGGATGAGGGGGATGGTGAGGTTTTGAAGGAGGTGCAGCGAACGAGGGAGGTGATGAGCTTCGAGGCCATGGTATTGGAGTTAAGGTTTGGAATTTCAGTTTGATTGCAGTGCATTTTGGGGTAAACTAAAGTCGTTAATTATTGAGAATTGAAAGAAAAAGATAGGCAAAAGAAATCTGCACTGGCAATAGTCGAATGTGGACGGCACTGGCAGTGGTCGGGGTATGGACGTGCTGGTGCTGGCAGGGATTTGGACAGCTGACGTTTGACTTATACGATATTTTATTTTCGGGATAATTGCATAAAATACCCTTGTGGTTTGGGATGGTTGCAAAAAAACCCTATTGCTACAAAAGTTGCACATGGCTTCTTGTGGTGTTAATTTTGTTGTAATTGGTAGAGAAATCGTCTAAATTAACGGAGCGTGATATTCATTTTCTTAAAGAGATGCGTTTGATATATTTTAGGGATAATTACAGCAATGTTCCCGAGGTTAGGGTGAAAGTAGAGGCGTGTCTATTAGTTTGGACAAATTACACTTGGGTCTATTGACCAAACAGAATCTTAAAAAACTTAACAATTTTTAAGAAAATACTTTATTATCCCTAATTTGGAACGTTATTTTTTTTTTCAAACATCATTAGGGGGGGACCTTACTAGCTATTCTCCACTGCCTCACCGTCATCTTCTATTCCTCCACCACCACGACGCCGCCGCTGCGACTTTCACTGAAATCCAACCTTTGACCTCCTTCAGGCTAAGCCTCGACGGCCCACTCGAAGCATTATTCGGCTGAAACTCCTCCACCATGTTAGCCAACTGCGACTAGTGCAGCATCACCTATTACAGTGACCAAGTTTGTGAGCTCCACCTGCCTCGCCTAGGTCTCACCGGTCACTCCTTAACTCACCAGCATCAGAGAGTAGCGCGGACTGAGCCTCCACTCTAACACCTTCACTAGTTTGATACCCTCATCTCTCCTCCGCGTCACGCGCCTATAAAGCAACTCATTTTCTGGGAACCTCCCGCCTGTGATTCTCACCATCACCAATCTCCAAGTCCTTTCTCCTGCCCAACCGCCGTGACACTTCGTCCAAGCCTCAGTTACCTCGACCTTTCATATAACCACTATCTGGTGACATTCTGGCCAAATCAAGGTTTCAAAATCTCAATTTGAAAATTAGGATTTCAAAAACCTAAAATTAGAGTTTCAAAATCCTAATTTTTAAATCAGGGTTTGAAATCCTCATAATGTTAAGGTTTCAATAGCCTAAATTTCAAATTAAGGTTTCAAAATCCTAATTTCAAAATTAGAGTTTGATATCTTGATTTGAAAATTATAAAAATTATTACAAGGGCAGTATTGCCATTTTAAAAATACGTAATGATGATATTTTAAAAAATAATACACTTTTTTGGACAGAACCCTGACAGATGGACACTAGTATTATATTTTTAACGTTTTTGGTCACGGTATGTTACATTTCGAAACTTAGTGTCTTTGACCGTAATATCACCTTAACCTCAGGGACGCTACTATACTTATTTCTATATTTTAATATATTAAAAAGACTAAATTACCCTCAACTTTTTTACTTCTTTCTCACCCAATTCCCAATTTCTTCTCCAATCCAAGCAAGCCCTTACCCTAGCCACCACCCTCACCAACCAAAACCCTAGCCGCCACCCTCACCCAGCCCCATCCACCACCACAACTGCCCATTTTGGCCACCACCAAGCCCCGTACACCCACCAGGACACCTCTACCGCTGCCTCTAGCGCCTTCATCAACCGAAGCCACCACCGGTCCTTTTCAGCCACCGCAAAACTCCGTGTCGCCATCCTTGTCATCATCCCTAACCTCTTGAATCGCTGCTAGCCCCGCCATCAACCCCAGCCACTTGCGCCATTACTAAGCCCATAATCAACCCTAGCCAATTATGTCGCCTACAGCCCTGCCAGCAACCTTAGCCAATTGTGTCGCCACTACCCCATTCACTCTAACCAATTGTGCCGCCACCAGCCCCGCCATCAACCCTAGCCAATTGCACTGTCGCCACCTGCTTGATTCATAAACCACAAGCCTAGCCTATCCAAAACCAAGACCATTCAAAAAAACGTAGATCTACAATTAGGGTTTCGATCAAAGCGCAACCAGGCATTGCCACCATTAGCCTTATCCACCACCATGAATGTGCATCACCGCCTGCCAGCCCCACCATCAACCCCATCCACTTGCGCCAGCGCCACCATTGATCCATCATCAAGAGCTTAGCTCTGCCCCCTGCCTCCTGCCTAATAGATCTACAATTACGATTTTTATATATGGACAATTTTGACGTTTTATCATCCTGTTACGGGAATTGACGGGTGCGACACATTTGTTAGCTCGGGTGTCTTCTTGCAACTTTTGTAATAATAGGGGTCTTTTTGCAACTACCCCAAACCACAAGGGTATTTTATGTAATTATTTCTTTATTTTAGAACAAGAGAATGCAATTTGGTGATAGTGGTGTGTGAGAGGTTGATGATACTGTATGTGACATTAGGGAGGACGGCGAGATTATGGTGTTAATGGTGACAAAAATGGGTAGGGTGTCGTTGGTGTTTAGTGGTGAGTCAATTAAACATGAAAGGGAAGGTGAAGATGGTCAAAATAAAGTTCTCCACTGTCAATCTCTAATTGGCTAGTGCTTATGATGTGACTATCAGGATGGAAAAATAAAGTTATGATTTTTGCACTAAGATATTGACAGATGTCCAAAAAATTAGATTTTATCCCGTCAATTGGTAAATTAAGCACAAATTAAAAAGATTGAGATAAATCGTGCCAAAATTTGAGACATTAAGATGAAATGTGCACCGGCCTCAAAAGTATACGGTTTTATATGCAAATGACCAGTAGCGGAGGTAGCGGGGGGCACGTGCCCACCTGCTGCCTCCTTATCTCTCGTTTAAAGAATGAGGGGCACCATCCATTCACGGCTTCACAAATGGTTGTATATGGTGATGTGTCCGGAAGTTGAAGGTGCTGGTTGTAGATGTTAATGTGTCCAGATGAAGGGGCTGGTTGTAGATGGTGATGTCGAGATGAGAGAGAGAGAGATGCACAAGCATTTGAAAAGTACTGATTGATGACAGTGGTTTATTTGTTTTTCTTCACATTTGTTTTCGATAATGCCTAACACGGAACAACATAAGGAAAACAAGGATTACAATGCAATTTTGGTGATCTATTTGTATCCTTGCTTGCAACAACAGAACCACAATGATAGAGATTAGGAAAAGGCAGGCTCTCGATAGAGGCATAGAAGATAGAATCAACAACTTGCCAAGGAACTGAGAGAGAGAGAGAGAGAGAGAAACATGTTGTGGCTAATGGTTTTTAAGGTGGTTTAGGTTAGAAGGTGGGTTTTGGGGAATAGATTTATTGATTAAATTAACGGTTATGAATTTTAGAAAGAGTTTTATGTGTTTTAATAATGGCACTATATTTGATGCTAGGGTATATCAACACAAACGATGGACATTTTTATCGAAAAAGTGCTCCAAAAATATAACGTTTGCTAAAATGCCTAGAAAAATACAATACTTTACCAAATTACACTTAATTAGGGCATCACAGTAAAATAGGCATTAAAAGAACGACACTCAAATAAACGTCATAAATAAACGCTTTTAGACTATATTTTGCTGACACGATTCCAATCTTTGTCTCTCTAATCGTCTCAATTTTTATTCTCTAAATATAATTGACTTGTTAAGTGTTGACTCCTATATATATTAAATTTGAATAACTTATTACAGAGTATAAGATTGTCCCTTGACTTTTTTGAGCTTCCATACTTACAGACGGATCATGTGTTTGATAAAAAGTGGGACACAAAAAATAGGAATTCTATTTTGATCAGTAAAGTGTAGTTATGTGTAATCTAGAATTAGGTTGGCACACAAATTTTTGGGTTACCCTTGAATGTACAAGGGGTAGAAAGTGAGTGTATGAATTGGCTACTCATAAAATTGTGTGATTCACTCGTGCCGATTCTGCCTTCACTCGTTTGATTGTTGGGTTTAATACATTGTCACAATAGTTGGACTTAAATTATTTTTTCCTTTGTCAATTAGGTCCCACCTCGTAGATAGTTTCTGGCTCCGCCACTGCAAATGACATATATTGCCTCTGTTTAATTTGGACATATTAGTTTAATGCACTAAAAACAAGGGAAAGGCAAATTTTGTGCCATGTCATAGAGAACTTCTCCATTGCATGGGACCAAAAAGACAATTATGTACTTATATCAAGCCTAAATGTATAAGTTCACGAAGGGTAAATTAGTAATTTGAGCTTTAAATTATACCCTAATTGTTCACCAGCATTCTGCTCTCCTTCCTCCACCACCACGTCGGTGATCTACTTCTTATCCCACTGGAACAATGGAAGGCCACTAGAAGCATCGCGGCCACCACCATCCAACCATCGTACTCTCTCTCTCTCTCTCTCTCTCTCTCTCTCTCTCTCTCGCCTCCACCACAAAGCCGGCAATTCCCTCCTCTACCTTGTCGACAAGATATAACGTACCACTGACAGGATTTAACGAAACTCTGGTACAATTCAAGGACAATAGGGTGACCGTACTCTAACCTCGCTTCCTCGCCATCTCTCTGCACTGCGGGTAGTGCTGAAGGTTGGGAAAGAAAGTGGACAATTAAGGTTTGTAAACTGTCAAAACTAAAATCACCTTCCTACCTTTACTGAACTAACACAAACAAAATTGAAATAAGGGCATGATTGATGTTATGATTCTATTCTATCCAGAAGTCCTCTGTAAATATAGCAACACATTTGATATCCCTTGAAAACAAAGGCCATATATTGTAATGATTCATTAAAACTTAAAGAGAAAAACTTCGATCAAAACCAGATGAAGTATTTTTTTTAACTTTAGCAATTCATATAAGTGCAAATTTTCAAAAGATTTAATACAACTTAGCAAAATATATTTCACAAATTAGATTAAAATTAAAATACCATATCACCAAATTTCTGTCTAGAGATCTTGTGAACCAAAAATGTAAAATAATTGGAGATATCTTTGAATTTAAAAGCAAACTTCAAATTGAATTGCAAACAACGCTACAATAGATTCACAATGTTGAACATTGATTCAGGTGAAACGTCTACTATCAAAGTTACAATGGACTGTTAGTAAAGTTGTATATTAGAAGAGATGACTTAAGAATAAGTTTGTAAGTTGTTTTATTCCTTCTATCTGCTCCTTAGATGCAACCGACTGCAATTGTTCAGAGCCGTCATCTGGGTGTAACTGCCCAAAGCCGTCAATTGGTCTTCTCTAATTGACAGTTGTAGAAGCTGGTCTAATGTTTCTTACAATCAAGTTCAATATCTGTAGATTGGTAACTCCAATTAACTGCTACAAGTCATTAACGGCCGCCTGTGATTAACAGTCATTAAAGCCACAACTTTATCTTAAATTAATCAACAAGATAAAACATTACATCGAATGACACGTACTTTGGGTCTTTAACCTCTCAACTTGTTCAGGTGTCAAATAATCATTTCCCCGTTAACTCGTGCGAGACAACCAAGCATGCGAGTCAATAACTACTTTCTCCCATATTTTAGGATTTAAAGATTAAATATTTCTAGTCATGATTGCTCAAAATAGCTCATATGTGTGTTGAACTAAAACTCTTCACCTAGTCAATAACCCTTATCCTCTCTTAACTATAACTCCCATAACTTCTTAAGGTAGTTAAGCGCCTGCAATTTTCATCAGACACATTCCATGGGAAAGAAGAAACCGTTACCTCCTAAGCCTGATGAAAGAGAAGGTGTTCCATTATCTCCTAATCCTCGATGGGCTTTAACCCAATTGACAATACACACACTTGCCACAAATATACGTATCTCAATTTCTGTAAACAAATGTCCTAAGCTTATTAGTCCATCTCTTAGGCCTTTTCCAGATATGGAACACAAGATGACATTTTTAGTATCCTATTGAACCTACAGAAGAAAAACAATTACTCAAAGAACCCAATTTACTGCAGAAAGGCTGGTACAGGTAAACCGCTTAAAAAAATTCAGTTTAAGGGATTTTAGGAGTCGCCATCTTATTTAATTTCAATTAGAAAAAAAAAAAGAAAAACCCTGAAATGACTCTAAAGTGTTCAAAAAGACGACTTGTCTATCGAAATCAAGAGCAGGGTCCAGGGATTAAGTTATGCAATGGAAATGTATTACGCACCCGTCATGCACTTTCGGTCTCAACTTCGTTTTTAATGAATTTTGGCCCAAAGAACACATAGCATGCAAGATATGACAAAACCAATCTTAAGTTTATATTTTATGTTTTTGGCTTGAACTCGACATTAGGGGTTGAATTGCCTACGTATCCAATCAAACTAATCGAAATCAAAACCACGTAGCTCAACTCTAATCCCGCATGAAGTAGTCTACAATTCGAGACTTAGACTTAGACAAAGAAAGTGGTAAAAAAGACTCTTTTTGATGTTTTTGAATTAAAATGTGACTGCAGGATTGAGAGATAATCTATATGACTTCTAAGCTAGAAACCTATCAAAAGTTACCTTTAGAAGTAGTTTGCCTTGAAGACTTGAGGATGTTCTTCAAATGATTCGCGATGCAAAGACTAGGAAGAGGTTTTTAAAAGTGAATATGAACAGTTAAGATTCCCGAGAGAGAGCATATCACTTCAGAAAGAAATGGCACACGAGCTCCAAAGAAAATAAGCCTTTTGACCCCTAAAAATGAAGGCCAAGGCCCCTTTTTATAGTTTTCAGGGTCGAAGAATCTGATAAGATTTGCTATGCCAATCTATAAGATTGTAGATAAGTTAGAATAAGTGATAAAATCGTAGATTGATAAAAGTCAACTAACTGACATTTTAGTCAAAAGTCGGGCGGTTTGCCCCTGAACTTTTATATATTTTATTACAAACTTTGGGGCATTATCATGTCCCAAAATAGGTAATTATCTTAATCAGCTATTAGGGATAATACCGAAATTTGGGCTAAACTAAGTGGACTGACTAAGCTGAATTAAACAATTGAAGCATATCACTTATCAGTCTTACACCCAACATTGAATAATAAACTTTATTTATTAAATAACGGAATACAAATTAATAAAAAGATAAAATAAAGTTACAAAAATGGGTGTCTTGTAACACCCCGACATTTTTCTGATTTATTTGAAATTTTTAGGGGTGAAAATATTTTTACTTTTTGCCGATATTTTATTTAGCGACGAAAATTTTCGTTAGCATCGACATTTCCGTTTAACAATTTTTTGCGGCTATTAGTGAATCGGGATTAGGTAACAACCTAATTAAATTCTTTAAGTACACTAATTTTTCATAAATAATTACTTTGACCTTTTTGTAATAACAGAAAGTTTTGGGTGAAAATTCAAAAATTTAGGAGACTTTTTAGTAAATTGCCAACCTAGTAGGGTTATTATATACACACACACACACACACACACATAATATATATATATATATATATATATATATATATATATATATATATATATATATATAATACTATGAGAGCAGGCGTCACTACCTCTTCTTATTTTCATCTGATACACCTTCGAGAGAGAGTTAGAAAGAGAGGAAGGACGAACGGACAAGGATTTCCGGCGATCATCTTAGATTCTCCAATAAGTTTTCTAATCTGTTTCTTTTTGTTAGTTAATGGTTTATAGAAAAAGGGGTAGGGGCATGGGAGAAGCTGTGAGTTATTTTATGTTTAGTGTCTATTTTCGTTTGTGTGTGAGTGTATAATTAGTGGTAGTAGGGAACCTGCCGTAAGGCAGTTCATGCGTGTGTGTTTTTGGTGTTGGATGATGAATTTATGGCTGTGAGGTGGTTGTGTGAATGTATATCTATAATAGGTACAAGGGCAGAGAGAGATGTTGTGGAGTTTTGGTTTTTGGGTTAGAAAGAAGGCTGTCGTCAATCAATGTTTGTGGCGTCGGCAAGATTTGGATAAGAGGGGTTGCCGGGGGTTGGATTTGTGTGAATATTATGGGTTGTGTGAGTGTTCTTATGGAGGTAAAATAAGCCAAGCTGGGCTGCCTATAGAAAAAGAAATGTGCACTATTGTGGGTATGTGAGGGAGGAAGAATGGCTGCAAGGCAGCCGTGTAGTGTGTGTTTTGTGAGTAGTGTGTGTGCTATAAGGGACAAGGAGATAAAGGAGAGGTTATTTGGTGTATAGACTTGTGATGTAGAAGAAAAGTGCTACCCACAAGATGGTGACACATGGCACCAAAACTGTCAGAACCACTAATGAGGAAGTGGAAAGCCTTAACCGCTCACCATTATGGTAATAAATCTCCACTTAGTAGTATTAACTGCCCATTAGTGGAAATAACCTCTCATGAATCTGGTAACCCCCAAATCAATGGGAAATAACCATCAAAATAACTACCCATAAGGTAGAGAGCCATATAAAAGGAGGGAATAAAGGTGTTAGGAGGTAAGTGACTTCTAATTAGAATTTGCACTAAACCCATCTTGAGTTTTCTCTGACTTAAGCATCGAAGATTTCCCTTCGAAAATTCTTTCGGCGAGTCACCGGTGTTATCTCTTTGTTGTGCAGGTCTATTCACGAATCAAGTTCCGGATTTCATCCATAACATTTTTGGTGCCATCCATGGGACCCGAGATTCGTGAATCGACCATGTCTCAAAATCCTAATTCGCAAGCTCAGTTAGGTGGAGCACCTCCGCCACCACAATTCGCGACCCGCTATGTGGAGGAACCACGTCTCAGCCTACCAATCACGGTAAAAAGGTCGCAACTACTACTGTGGCACGAACTACCATTATAGCAATACCCATGATCCCTGCGGTGATATCACCATCCGTGGCAGCGATATCAGCACCCGTAACAGTAGTACACCAGCTGTGACGATCACTCCTCCCTCTGAAAATCACTGTCATACCTCCATTTCAAACTGTCGGCACATCTGAACCTCTCACAACTGGTGTTATCCACACAACTCCACCAGTCATGAACAACGAAGCCGACTTGATGGCTGTCCGTCGAGCCATGCAACAATCCATCGAACAGCTACTGGCAGTTGTTAACAAACCACTCCCACAGTCAGAACCAAGAGTTTCGAAGACTCCGAAGTGGACAAATCAGCATGTTATATAAGGAGAAGATGGGCAGTCCGATGATGAAAGGTGTAACCTAAGGTCCCGGAGGCAAGAAGAAAGCTCTTATGAAGCTCATTCTACCAAGAAGGACTCTTATTATTATCCTGGTGAACATCGTGCTGAACGATATACCAGTGCCCCGGTCATCATTGGGCGACCATTCACTGAAGAGGTTGATCGCTTTCCTGCACCACCAAGCTTCAAGATGCCTCCCTGTGAATCGTATGATGGCACAGGAGACCCAATGGAACATTTGGCTCGCTTTACCTCAGGGATGAACCTGCATCTGGTCCCTGATCAGATCATGTGCCGAGCGTTCCCTGTAACGCTCAAGGGAGCCGCGCATGCATGGTTCCAACACCTCGCGCCCCGCTCTATATCATGTTGGGCCTAATTAATGGAATCTTTACGCAGTAATTTCTTGACAAGTCGAATACATAGGAAGAACTCCTTGGCTCTTTTTCGTATCGTGCAAGGTCCCAAGGAGTCCCTGAAATCCTACTACGCCCGTTTCAATACCGAGAAACTTCTCATCGATAACCTCAATCCCGGGGTGACTTTTGTGACGATGGCAAGATGTGTGAAACCAGGGACGCCATTGCGGTTCTCATTGAATAAGAGACCCCTAGAGAATATGACCGATCTACTTGACTGAGTAGAAAAGTATCTTCGAGCTGAACAAGATTCAATGACCACCCCAGATGAGGGGACTTCTGAGCAGAAGAGGCGTGACCGTCCGAAAGGGAGGATACCCGAAGAGCCTAAACGCTCACGGGCAACCCTGTCTAAACACCTCACCCCTCTTACCACATCTCGGGAGCATATTCTCAACCAGATCAAAAGCCAAAACATCTTAAAGTGGCCAAAGCCGATGAGGATGCCTGCCGATAAAGAGATGCCCAGCTCTACTGCCATTTCCATAAAGATCATGGCCACACCACTGAAGAATGTAAAGTTCTTCAGCGTGAGATTGAGAACCTTATCGCAAAGGGGAACCTCAAGTAATTTGTCAAGGCGAATGAACACCAGGGAGGACGGCGAGGTGGAAGTCAGATAAGGCACGAGGAGTCGGTCCCCAAGGACCCCCCGGTAATAAAACACAATCTCTGGATGCCTAAGTGCTGAGGGAACCTCAAAATCAGAATGAAAGGCTTATGCACGACAAGTCAATTTGACACAGGGACCCGCTAAGCACCCCAAGGCTCCCACCACTATAAGCTTCGATGATACAGACCTTGAAGAAATCATTACACCACATGATGATGCTCTGGTTATCTCCCTCCAAATAGATGCGTATGTCATTAAACGCATCTTGTTGGATACATGTAGCTCTGTGATATACTCTTTGAAGAAGCTTTCTCTCAAATGCAGATATCAAGAGATCGAATACGGCCCGTCTCCTCGCCACTGTACGGCTTCACAGGAGCATCCGCACCAGTTAAAAGAGTAATTCCCCTCACAGTAGTTGCTGGGAAGTACCCGCTTCAAGCTACTCAATCAATTGACTTCCTGGTAGTCAAGGTCAAATCAGCCTATAATGGAATATTAGGACGAGTGGGCCTCAACAAAATTGCAAGCTGTAGCCTCGACGTTTCACCTATGCATGAAATTTCTAACTCCTAATGGAATTGGCGTGGTGAAAGGAGATTAAGCTGTAGCATGCACGTGTTATATGGCTTCTTGCAGAGTGGAAGAGGCGCTTGCCATTGAAGACCAGTGAGATGAGCATACTTTCAGGTGAGCTGAGCTGGTAGAAGAGCTTGTCTCCATAATGCTAGGAGAAGATGAGAATCGCCAGTTAAGGATAGGTTCCACGTTGGAACCAGTTCTTCGCGATCGACTAGTATCCTTCCTTCGCTCTAATGCGGATGTCTTTGCATGGAGCGCGACGAATATGCCAGGAATTGATCCATCCATAATGACCCATCGTCTCTCAGTTGATCCGTACTGCAAACCGATGAAAAAGAAAAAAAGCAATTCTTCGCCCAGGAGGGGCAAGTGATCATCAAAAAAGAAGTTGACAAACTCTTAGAAGCAGGCTTCATTGCTGAAATCGACTATCCAGAGTGGGTGTCTAATGTGGTCATGGTTCCAAAGGCTGGGACAAACAAGTGGAGAATATGCATTGACTACACTGATTTAAATAAGGCTTGCCCCAAAGACAACTATCCTCTGCCCTGCATCGACACATTGATAGATGCAACCTCAGGGCACGAGTTTCTTAGCTTCATGGATGCCTTCTCCGGCTATAATCTGATTCACATGCACCACAGCGATGTAGAAAACATGGCCTTCATTTTTGTTATAAAGTCATGCCTTTCGGCTTAAAGAACACGGGTGCCACATACCAACGACTTATCGATAGGATTTTTAAGCCTTCACTAGGAAAAACTATGGAAGTTTATGTTGACGACATGCTCGTCAAAAGCCTCCGTTCGGCAGATCATATTGTCGATCTCGAAGAATGCTTCAGCCTCTTGCGCGAATATAAGATGCTGCTCAATCCAGCCAAATGTGCATTCGGGGTCTCATCAGGCAAGTTCCTAGGTTTCATGGTCTCGTACAGAGGTATAGAGGCCAACCCTAAAAAAATCAAGGCTATACATGGTATGACTGCCCCAAAGAGAGTGAAAGAAGTGCAAATACTTACTGGACGGATAGCGGCACTTTGCAGGTTCCTCTCTAAGTCTACAGAGAGATGTTTACCTTTCTTCAAGGCTTTGAAGAACAT
Organism: Escallonia herrerae; assembly: GCA_033070095.1. Classification (NCBI taxonomy): domain Eukaryota; kingdom Viridiplantae; phylum Streptophyta; class Magnoliopsida; order Escalloniales; family Escalloniaceae; genus Escallonia; species Escallonia herrerae. The sequence continues at coordinate 126,274 of JAVXUP010000156.1, forward strand.
CAAAAACTTTGAGTGGATCGCCGAATGCCAAGCCTCCTTTGAAGCGTTGAAAAATTATCTATCAGCGCCCCCGCTCCTCTCCAAACCACTTGTTGGGGAGGAGCTCTTCTTGTATTTGGCCATAGCAGACTCGGCTGTAAGTACAATACTGGTTCGAGAGCAAGACAACAAGCAACTCCCTATTTACTATGTAAGCAAAGTACTACAAGGTGCGGAGTTGCGTTATCCAGATACAGAGAAGCTCGCATTTTCTTTCCTGGTCGCAGCCCGAAAGTTTCAACCTTACTTTCAATCTCACTCTATAACGGTGCTAACGGATAAACCACAGCGCGCGAATACTCCACAAGCCCGACTTCTCTGGACGACTAGTCCCGTGGTCCATCGAACTCGGGGAGTTTGATATCCGTTAGAGGCCACACCGTTCTATCAAAGGACAGGCCTTGGCTGACTTCATTGTTGAATGTACTTTGCCCATTGAAGACGAGGAACAGTTGCCCCAGAAAGAGCGACCTTTTACCTGGATCCTCCATGTTGATGGTTCTTCCGATGCAAGCTGGAGTGGAGCTGGCTTGATCCTGCACGGCCCTGAAAACCTTGTAGTGGAAAATGCCTTACGCTTTGACTTCCTCGCCTCAAACAATGAAGCCGAATACGGATCCCTTATTGTTGGGATGCACCTTGCAAAGGCTATGCAAGCAGAAGCACTTCATGCCCATAGAGATTCACAGTTGGTCGTCAAGCAATATTCTAGGGAATATGAAGCACGAGACACGAAGATGACTGAATACCTCCAGAAAGTCAAAGGGCTTGCGAAGACTTTTGTATACTTCAACATCACTCAAGTCAGCCGAACAGATAACGCATCAACTGATGCGCTTTCACGCTTAGCAACCCTTGATCCGCCAGGACTTAGTCGAACGATTCATCTCGAGCTTTTGCATGAGCCCAACATCATGACAAATGAGGTAATGCAGATCGAGCATGAGCCGTCATGGATTGATCCCATCAAGGCCTACCTTCAACACGACATATTGCCCGTCGACAAGAAATAAGCCAAAAGTATCATCCTGCGTTCGGCCCGATATGCTCTGGTAGAAGATGTGTTATATAAACGATCATTTACACTACCTTATCTGTGATGCCTTACCCCCACTGAAGCAGATTATGCATTACGGGAAGTTCATGAAGGCATTTGTGGTCAGCTCCTGGGAGGACACGCATTGGCACACAAAGTTCTCCGGCAAGGCAATTACTGGCCTACTATGCAGCAAGATGCTATGAGTTATACGAAGAAATGCGGTGCTTACCAGTGTTTCTCTTCCATTCCTAGGCAAGCACCAAGCCCTCTGTCAACATTAAGCAGCCCCATACCCTTTGCGATGTGGGGGATGGACATCCTGGGCCCTTCCCCCGGCCATTGCTCAACGCAAATTTATGATTGTCGCTATTGACTACTTCACTAAATGGGTAGAGGCCGAAGCCCTGGCTTTGATCACTGAAAGAAAGTGCGAGGACTTCTTCTGGCGAGCGGTTGTTTATCGCTTTGGAATTCCGCGTGTGCTAATCACGAACAATGGAAAGCAGTTCGATAATTCAACCTTTCGAACCTTCTGTGCTAATTTATCCATTGAACAACATTTCACCTCCGTAGCGCACCCTCAAATGAATGGACAGACTGAAGTTACCAATCGCACACTTCTACAAGGAATAAAGAAGAAGCTTGACGGTGCAAGTGGGCTATGGGTTGACGAATTGCCTAAAATCCTTTGGGCTTACAATACCACCTCACGGACCTTTATGGGCGAGACACCTTTTAGTTTATCATTTGGCACGGAGGCATTAATTCTCATTGAAATTGGATTACCATCTCTTCATCTGACAACGTATGACCCAGTCCAGAATGAAGAAGCCCTACGTGCAAATCTTGATCTTCTCGATGAGCGCCACGAGCAAGCAGCGATGCGCCTCACACCTTATCGTCAGCGAGTCTCCAAGTTTTATGATAAACGAGTACGTCCTAGAATCTTTCGAGTAGGCGACTTGGTCCTTTGCCACATTGAAGCATCCGCACCACGCGACGCCGTTGGAAAACTAGCACCAAACTGGGAAGGCCCATATAAAGTTGTGAAGCTGGGAGGCCCAGGAGCATATCACTTGGAGGATTTGGATGGCAAAGCAATTCCTCGTACATGGAATGCCACAAACTTAAGGCGCTACTACGCATGAGTAGAACCGGGGGGCCATACTTGGTCACTTACTAGGTCTCACTCATGCGTAGAAGATCACTTTCAGAGAACTACGGCTTGTCACAACCTAGTTTTCCTTGCATTCTTTACTTAACGCCATATGGCCACAGATGTACTTTATCTCTACTATGAATAAAAAGAATTTGCAAGCAAGAGTGCAAAAGTAAAACCTTGATTGCATCAAAATCCAAAGTTTACACATTGAAGCCCCAAGGCAGCAAAAGAAAATTCCAAAAGAGGCTAAAAAAGCTAAGTTCAATAGACAAGGAAATCCTAGTCTAATCATTCTGCTCAGCAACATCTGTTGGTAACTCCATCTCTTGAGAGCGACCTTCAGCCAGAGGCAGTTGTGACCTTGAAACAACCATAGACGCTGACCCGGAAGCACCTACACTGTGGCTCATAGAAGGGCTACTGAGTGGCCGGGAACTAGCAGCTTTCTTACGTTCGGCTTCTTCGGCCCGACGTTCAGTTTCAAAAGCAACCTCACGAGCGAACTTGTGCTCGTAGATGCTCATGTCCAGCTCAGGGTGATCTTTCAAGACATCACTCTTGTATTCATTATAACCGTGCACAGGCGCCCATTTGGAATCACAGAGGCGTTGATCCAGGAAAACCTTGGATCTCTTGAAAAGTTGCACAACCTGAAGAGCTACCGACGACTTCTCAGCCTCTAAATCATTAACATGAGCTGTTAATTCGACATTCTTTGCCACTAGCCCAGCGTTAGACATCTCCATTCGCTTTAACTTCTTACTCAAATCTTCAACCTTCTTCTCAGCTTCTCTGCAGAAGTTGTTCTCTATCATCACTTTCTTCTTCTCCTCATCCAACACTTTGTCTGCAGCAATCAGCTTCTCCGCGCTAATTTTCACCTGTGCCATAGCCTATGCGACAAAGACTTAGGATTAAACAACAAAACTTTCAACAGAAAGGAAAGAGAAGAAATGAACCTGCGACATTAGCTGAACCATCCCATTGGCAGTCTCTGTGACGCCGTAGCCAAACAATGTCTTCCTATCCATGGGAATGATTGCATGGCTAGACCAATCCCACGGCGTGCGGGGAGACTTAAATACTGATTCATCAATAGATACTCCCCAGGCAGGGCGATGAGGAGTGTCAAGACGAACGTAGGATGATGTGGCTCTACTCCCAGCTCTGCTCGAGACTCTTTGCTTCTTTGAAGTCTCTTTAGACCTATCCACAGAAGTTAAGCCTAAGAAAAAGTTTTCGGTTTGAGTTTCTGTCACCTTCAGCTGAGACCCGGAAACCAAAGCACCAAAATCCAAGTCCTGCATCTCCTTATCCTCGATACCAGGTATCGAAGCTAGCTTATCAAGAATTATGTCTCCCAAAACTCCTTGAGCATTGAATAGCGGTGGATCTCCTTGCGCTCGTGACGACATGTTTTCTGCACGCAAAATAAAAGTAAGATTACCATCAACCATTAAACAAACTCAAGGTTTGGTAAGAGCTTTACCAGGATCGTTTTCACCTTCTTCCTCTTCATCTGCCTCATCGGCAAAATCTTGAGGCTCAGGAGGAAAAATGATGCCGCACTCGCAGAGCTGAGCATTACTTAAGCGATATCTGGATTCTAAAGGTTCAGCCCCATTAAGCTTCTCAATGTGTTCGAGGTCAGTCTCCGACAAATCCGTTTCTCTTAGTTTATTTCAGGCTCTAGTTTTGCACTCGGCGAGCCATACATTATTGACTTCGCTCCTTTAAGACTTAGGCAATTTAACAAACAAAAACCTTTCTTTCCAATGGTGATTGGATGATGGAGGGTGTGGAAATAGGTTGGCTTCGCCCTTCGGGCGACGATTCAAGAAATACCAACCTACCTGCTTAGTTATCGTACAGATGGTAAAAAACCATCTGAATACTCTAACCCTAGGATTTAAGCCTAGCTCATGGCACTGATAGATGAAGAAACTCGTAAAACGTCATGCATGAGGAGAAAATTGGCCAGGCACAAGCCCATAAACTTTCAAGACTCTGATGAAGAAAGGATGAAGGGGAACTCTAAAGCCATTGATGAACATATCCCAATAAACACCTATCTCGTCGAGTGTAGTCATATTGGCTGATTCATTCTCATCAGGGGGCCTAAGTTTTATAATCGGTAGAATTTCACAGCGCTCACGTAGAAGTTTCAGGTCATAACTACTCAGCCTACTTCTAAGTGTGTGCGCATCAAAAGGCTTAGGAGACTGAGCACATTCCCTTAAAGCTTCCCTAGCAGGAACTCCCCTTGATTCTTGGAAGGGAACCGAGGGAACTCTAGTTTCTAAAAACAAAGGATCAAAGGTGGGCTCTATCCTAACACCTCGTGCACCGACATTAGGCTCAGAAACACATTCTTTATCCTCGTTGGACATAATTTTAGATCAAAACAAGAAATTTCAAAAGAAAAGTTGAAAACAAGTTTGAAGCTTACTTGAAAAAGAAGAACCTTTGAACTCTTTAGAAATTCTACTTTGAACAAAGCCTCCAAATCACATCTCTCTCTCTCTCTCTCACACACAAACACTTGAAGAAAAAGAGAAGTTGTGAAAAAGGGTAAAAAGTTTTACCCCTTATATAGAAACAAGAGACTCACCCAACGGATGAGATCTCACGATGGTTAGATTATCCTGAACACGTGGCACCATCTTGAAAAATAACTGGGGGGCAAAATTACCTGTATACCCCGTAACGGGGACTACAACGTAGTCGAATAGACGAGCTACTTTGGTCCTAACCTCTGCCGAGCAGATGAGCGCATTGGACCACACGCCTATACTCTTGCCGAGTAGACGAGCTACTTTGGTCTTAGCCTCTGCCAAGCAGACGAGCGCATTGGACCACACGCCTCTACTCTTGCCGAGTAGACGAGCTACTTTGGTCCTAGCCTCTGCCGAGCAGACGAGCGCATTGGACCACACGCCTCTACTCTTGCCGAGTAGATGGGCTACTTTGGTCCTAGCCTCTTCACGGCCAGGCCGAGTAGACGAGCATCTCCACAAGCCTCTACTCGGCCAGGCCAAGTAGACCAACACATTTGGATGCCTCTATTTGGCTAGGTCGAGTTGACGAGCATCTCCACACGCCTCTACACGGCCAGGCCGAGTAGACGAGCATCTCCACACGCCTCTACACGGCCAGGCCGAGTAGACGAGCACCTTTGCAAGCCTCTACTCGGCCAGGCCGAGTAGACGAGCACCTTCATATGCCTCTACTCGGCTAGGCCGAATACACGAGCATCTTCGCACGCCTCTACTCTGCTAGGCCGAGTAGATAAACGCCTTGGTATGTCTCTACTCGGCTTGGCCGAGTAGACGAACACCTTGGAATGCCTCCACTCGGCTAGGCCGAGAATACAAGCACCTTGGCATGTCTCTACTCGGCTTGGCCGAGTAGACGTGCACCTTGGCATGCCTCTACTCGGCTGAGTAGGTGAGCACGACATTACATCTCCATTCAGCCAGGCCAAAAATAATAAATTCCATGTTCTCCCCCAAGGAACATGGAATGGGGGGCAAGTGATGTAGAAGAAAAGTGCTACCCTCAAGATGGTGACACGTGGCACCATCTCGTGCACCAAAACTATCAGACCACTAATGAGGAAGTGGAAAGCCTTAACCGCTCACCATTATGGTAATAAATCTCCACTTAGTAGTATTAACTGTCCATTAGTGGAAATAACCTCCCATGAATCTGGTAACCCCCAAATTAATGGGAAATAACCATCAAAATAATACCCACAAGGTAGATAGCCATATAAAAGGAGGGAAGAAAGGTGCTAGGAGGTAAGTGCTTCTAATTAGAATTTGCACTAAACCCATCTTGAGTTTTCTCTGACTTAAGCATCGGAGATTTCTTCGAAAATTCTTCCGGCGAGTCACCGGTGTTATCTCTTTGTTGTGCAGGTCTATTCCCGAATCAAATTTCGGATTTCATCCATAACAACTTGTTAGAGAATTGGTCTCCGTTTAAGCAGTTGAGGCTTTGGGTTTTTGCTTAACTGGTTTTCGTCTATCCTACTTTCGGCGGCCAAGTGCGAATCCGGCGAAGAGAGTCCAACATCCGGTAAGCCCTCTTTGTCGTGATTCATATATTTGCGTGTAACTTTGCATCTGGTATTATACGTGACCCACTTAAATTTCTGCATTCTTCCCACCATCACCAGCACGCAGATTTGCATCACGATACCCACTTCCTAGGGAGCTTTGCGGTGCGGCTGAGCGATTTTCCGGGAGACTCGGGCAGTTTTCGGGCCTTTCTGACGGTGGAAGTGTTCCTTCGTTGTACAAGGTGCTCAACGGGTGAAAATAAGGGCAAGCCCTTGAATCAACAGACCTCTTCTTGTTGACATCTTTGGTTTTCCTGAAGTACTTGTTTATGTTCTCCCATTTCTCCTTGCACCTCTTCGCACTCCTCTGATATCCCAGTTCCAACATCCCTTGTGAAATCCTCTCCCAAAGTGAACCTTTTGCTGACCCCTCCTTGTCTTCTCTTTCACTGCTGCACCTCATGTTTATCAATGCCAGCACTTCGTCTTTCGGCCAACTCTTGCCGGTGTCATCCCGTTTGTATTTGGGGATTTTTTTGGGCTTTTTGTGCTGAAGATGAAGTGGGTGACGGTGGGTTGTCTTGGATAGTGGAAGAAATAGGGTTTTGGGAAGTGAGTGGTTTAAAAATATTTGTGGTTCGAGTAGAACTAGGGTTTTGGAGCCCTACGCCTTCGGTTAATGAACTGGGTAGGTTTGCGTTGTTTGGAGAAATTAGCCATCGCGAAGGTGAAGTGGTGGATGCATTGTGCACTGGGCTGACACTAGTTAGTTGACAGGAAGGTGAAGTGGACGGAGAAGTTAAAGTGGTTGGTACCTTGAGAAGATCCTCAAAATTCGCTAGTCCAAAGGAGAGGTTTTCGGAGGAATTCGAGGTGAACTTCTTGAGAAATTCAATGATTGTTGCTTGTGTATCACCAGCTGTGACTTGTTCATGCGCCCTAAATTCGATCTCCTTGGTCATCCTCTCCATTTCTTGCCTTTTCCAAGCTTCCTCTCTTGCAATCTTTTGTTCATCTCTATTTAGCATGTCTTCAAGAAGCTTGTTGTGTAACTCCTCTTGTTGAGCCATCATCTTGTTCACAATATCTTCACAGAAGCTCTTGAACATCTCAAATTTCTGGTTCCTCTTCCTCTTCCTGAGTTTTCTTGAATTTCTCGCCACTTGTTGATCACTTTCCTGATGAGTTGGGCTCTTTGCATGTACTGCCACATTTATTGACTCTTCTTCCACACCCTGCCCCCCATCTTGTCTTCTTCCGCCTTCGGTTTTTCTGTAATTTGATCCTTTTCGGCAGGGGAGTTAGGTTTTTCACCATCATGATGATAGAGTTCTTCAAGTTCACTGAAGAATAACCTGTTGCTGTTCTTGTTGTAGCTAATGCTGCTGAAATTGCTGGTTTCTTCATCAAATTTCTCCTTGCATTTCTCAGCACTTCTTTTGTAACCTAGCTCTCCAAGCTTCCTGCTCCAACCATAAATTAAAGAAAACCATGGCCACCTATTTTGAAGCATACATTCTCCCTTATGAGACTAATGAATAAGTATACGAGGTGGGTTACTTTAATCTTCCCACTCTCTCTCTCTCTCTCTCTCTCTCACTCACACACACAGACTAACACAACACACACACACACACACACATTGTTTATGCAGTGATATAATTAGAGATCTCTCAATATAATAGAGCTGAACTTTAGAGTGACAAAAGGGTAGGATAAAACATGCAAAAGATGAGATGGAAAGTCGAGCTGAATTGATCTTTCTGAAAAGTACACCAAGATTCTAAAAGTAACTGCATACATATCCTCGGACATACATAAAGATACAAAACCGTAGTTCACTTTATGAATCTACAGAAAGGTAAGGATAATAATACTCACTAGAGATGGGTTATGAATTTGTAAGTATGCACATGTGTTACCTTGAAACATGGTCCCAAGTTAAATCTGGGAACCAATTTTCCATACTAGATCTGATTTTCAACAGTTCAAGCACTTCTTCGTTCGACCATGGATCCGATATCGATATATCTGTTTCGAGCTCTAAACTTGTCCAGGAAAGGATTGCGATGCTGTTTTCTTCCTCTTTTTCATCTTTGTTGGTGGGTATTCCTAGTGATGGGTGGTGGTGCAATTGGTGCAGAAGGTGGGATGGAAGTGTTTCCTGGTGAGGAGGGTAGGGATCAAAAGTAGAGAAGGTTGGAGATGAGCCATGAAGTGGGAAAGAGAGAGGAATGGGAAGTGATGTTCTTGATTGGGCTATGAATTGGTGGAACTGGTCTGGGACTCCATCAAACATTGTTCGAGTGTCTTCTTTCCTTCTCTTTACCTCTCCTTTTGCTCACTGTAAAATGGCAAAATGTTAATAATAAAACAACACAACAAAATCACCCCCTCTCTCTTCCTCTCTCTCTAAGATGTAGTCTGCAAGTAGCACACCATAGGGGCCCTAGGTATAGCCAATGAGAGGCAAGAAAATGCTAATCATAAGCCAAGTGGCACATTGTACAAAAATAATGTCACCTAACGAGATAATGACTAGTACATGAACTCATATTCTTTGTCAGTAACACATTGTTGACCGCCTCTTATGACGATAATCACCTTGTGGGATATGATAAAATCCGAAAGTCAAGCACAAGCACTTTGTGAATTGCGTGGGTCCTAAACAATTCTCGCAAACCTGTGACCAACACCTCTTGCAACATAACCAACGCTAGCAAATCAGTTTTGTAAAGCAAAATTTGAGTGACACGAAGGTGCCTGGCTTTGCCTTGGCTAGAAGTTCAGCGGCTCCCATACTTGATTTCAGCACATTCCCTCCCTCCCTCTCATATTTATCAAGGAGTTTGTCTTGTATTGCAGCAACAGAGAGAACTGGACCAAAGGGTAGTCCCCAACGTCATAAAGATGGGAGCGACGGTACAGTCCAATAAGGGGGACAGGAGGAGTCAGGTGCTGTAATTGGAACGTGCAGTGCACGTGCCAGAGGCACACGTGGGGTGGTGCAGTGATACTGGTGGCAAGAAATTGATGCATGAGCCTTTGTTTCTGGGGTGCCACTGCTCCCGAGAATCCTATGCATAAAGCTGATAATCGATGACGGTGTAATATTAACGCCAAGAGACAGCACCAACACGTGAATGCATGCAGACACTGGGACTAACTTCTATTTGATTAAATTCAGTTCAAATTTGGGGAATGTTCATCTACTACATTGGGTACTCTAACAATCCTGTACGACTTGATGAGAACCGTTGTTTTTAGGGATAATCAAAGTCAAGGTTGCTTGTAAGAAAATTATAAGTGATGTTAAGGAAGTGGGGTTTGCAGTAGAGCAAGGACTTAACAAGGATACAGATTAAGGCTTTCCGGGCAGAGTCTGAGGATTGACAGTTTTGTGAGGGCGAAGGCGCGAGTAAATGTACGACGATAGTCACAGTTCAATGTTTAGATCCAGAGTCAAGATCCAGCGTCGGGGTCCTGTGTCAGGGTTGGGTATGTTTTCTCTCTAGAAATCTCTAGCTTAGGAAAAAGTGAAAGGTGAGAATGAATCTATTCTCTTCTGAAATTGAATTCTCAAGTCCCCTATTTATATAGGTTGAGATGGTGGTGTCATTAAGCAATATGTGGAACTCCATGGGAGAGACACCTAGGAGCCACAGATACCGGTCCTCCACGGACTATAAGATTGCATATTCGCCCGGCCTGCCCCACACAGTTTCGCTATGTCTGTATGTCTAGAATGACTGGCCAATGCAACACATGTGTGGCCAGAGAATCCCTTGATCTAGCCACCAGTCCAAAACCTTTATAAAGTCTAAAAAGGACGTCGAGAGACCAGCGAACCTGACAGTGGTGAGGGAGGGTCCTTACGCCTGACTGTTATGTGGAATAGGCACGATGCCCTCCAGAGACCTACTTTCGTTCTGGAGTGGTCCGGGGGTCATGTTCTCATGAGGTGCAGATGAAGAGCCCCAAGTGCCAAAACACATAGACTAGTCACGTTGATACCCTGGCAGAGATAGTGTATTGGAAGAATTGCCTATCCTACGAGTGAGTTCTTGTGCTAGAGCACTCGGAGCGAGCCAAAGTAGTGTCCTGGAGGATTCTTCTATGCGATGCGCCAAGGTAGTGTCTGGATAGTGTCTTGGAGGAGTCGCCTATCCGAAAGGCCGAGTCAGTGTCTCGAAGAAGTCACCTACCTAGCGGAAGTCTTTATGCTAGAGCACTAGGAACTCCCTAATAGAGATAGTGTCCCGAAGGAACTGCCTACCCTCATGATAAGTCAGTGTCCCAAAGAAGTCACCTACCTAGTGGGATTCTTTATGCTAGAGCACTCGGAACTCCCTAACGGAGATAGTGTTATGAAGGAATTGCCTATCCCCATGATAAGTCATTGTGCTGGAGCATTTGAAGAGGGCTAAGGTAGTGTTCGGAGGAGTCACTTACCTGGCGGGAAGGGAGTCTTCATGCCAGAGCACTTGGAGCTTTCCGAGGTAGTGTCTGGGAGGAGTCACCTACCTTAAGGGATGCTGCACACTCCGGAGAGTGGGTCGAAGCATGTTCCATGACCAAGACAAGGCGAACATGGTGTGGTAAAAACATGGACAAGTTCCAGGGGCGTGGCAGTATGATAGAGAGCCAAGAGACGCCACGGTATAAGTGGTGCGGTGCATAAGCACGGTGGCATGTATGTGATGCCGGGGGCATGCCCAATGGTGATGATGTGGGGGCATGATGGATGAGTTTCAGGGCACGTGACATTGCAATGGTGCATGGGAATGGCCGAGTGAAGGAGTGTTGAGGGCATGTATGACAAGTGGCAGCACTCGGGCTCGTCGCCTGGTGTCACAAAGAGTGGTGTCATGCCAGGGGCACGCGACGAGATGGCGGCATCGTGAACACGGCAACGCATGTTGCAAAGGGGGCATAATGTCAGGAGCATGTGACACGAAGACCACACTTGGACGCGGTCAGACGACGTCCCCCAAGGGCTCGCGATGGGCGTTGTTGAGCATAGAGTTCTGAATGGGAGGAGAAAATAAGAGGTGAGGCAATAGAGTGCTCACGGACAAAAAGCCCCCAAGGGGTGAAGAAAAGGGTCCCCAAGTAAAGGAGGCCGAGGCCAGACGATGCGGGGAAAGTCAAGGTCAAATTCTAAGAGGGAAGGCCAAGCCAACCCTCACATAAAAGGCCAAGGTCGACCTCCTCAAGAGGGTGCACCACGGCCCATTCTTAGGCAAAAAAATGGAGAAAAGGGGAGAAAAAAAGAATGCATGTGACTTGAGCGTGCGCTTCGCTATGATCGGTTTACTGGTGTTGAATATTGAACGTTAAATATTTGTTGATGTTTAGCAAGAGCAGGACCCACGAGCGCTCTAAAAATGTGTAGCAGGTTGGTTTATCAACAACAAGTATCCATGTCTAAATACACCTGAAAGTAAAAATGGCAAGCTCTGAACCTAAAGTAGTTTGTATAATTCCAAAAATGCACTGTACATTTACTTTAAAGCACATAAATTGCTTTAGAACAGGTTATATTTGTTTCGCCGATAAGACTAATTAATCAGAATATATTAGGCGATTCTTTTAAAAGAAAAAGTCATTTGGCTTAGCCCATAATCGACTTAAATAAGTGGGTGATACATTGTATTTCTTTGAGCTTGGTCTAATTATATATATCGTGTTTCTCGTCTAATGTTACACTAACTGTATATCTGGTTTGCTTGAAATTTGCACATACCTCTCCTTTGATTTAAGGCTGACAATGTTGAGTTTGATTATTTCATCAGAGACCAATTTGTCTATTTTACCTTGCTTAGTCAAGAGAAGATTACTCAGACACAAAATTTTGGATTACTTTGGTTACTTATTTGTTGATATGAAAGGAGACGCACTCAACATTTATCTCTGTGGGCAACTCTCCCGTCGAAAATCTCTTGCCCTTAGGGATAGCATCGTTGATGTTATTATTATGACTTATTTAGTTTCAAACACGTCAAAAAGTCTAGTAATTGTGTAGCCCATGGACTAGCTCAAGTAACTGGTCGAGTTAGGGTAAAAACGGGTTGGGTAAATTTTACGCGATCTTTTTTCAGGTAATCTTTTTAGGAACCCGCACCCTACCCACGTAGGTCGGGTATTACCCGTAGGTAAATGACCAAATTTTTTATCAATTCTTTTTTGTAATAAACAGATTTTAGTTGCCTTATTTTGTTAATTAGTAGTACTGTTAATATATATATATATATATATATATATATATATATATATATATATATATATATATATATATATATATATATATATATATATATATATATCTTGCTAGCGCGATCTGGCCGTCCATCCTGAAAGATGAACGGCCCAGAACGCGCCTTTTTGGAAAACTGTCAGTCGTCAGCGAGACTGTCTCGCGGACAGATTTTTTTTTACCTTTTTGCCCTCCTCCCATGTCCGCGAGACAGTATTGCGGACGACATTCAGTTCCTGACATGTGTCAGGAAAAAGGCACCTGATACACAGTGTAGCGGACGACCTCTAGGCTGACACATGTCAGGACCTGTCCCGTCGGTCGCTAAGAAAGTCTCATGTCAGAGCCCCGATAACTGTTCCCCTTGGTATCTATGACGTCAACAGTGTCCGCTATACTATGTGGCGGGACATCTATATGCAAAATTTATTTATGGACATTTATTTCTGACACGTGTCAGAGTTGTCGGGGGTTACGTCCGCTGTACAGTGTCGCGGACAGTATTGCCCTCTTACCCAAAAGTTCCCTAATTATCAGCTCTTTCAGCAAAATTTTCGTGGCCTTCAGATTCACTTGCTTCCATTTTCAGCAAAATTTTCGCGGCCTTCAGATTCATTTGCTTCCATTTTCAGCTCCCTTCAAGCTTCGAGTAACACTTGGTTCAAGCTTCACTCAAGCAAGGTAAGTTTGTGATCTCAAAAGTTTTCTGGGTGGATTGACTGATAAAGTATAATTTTTTTTTTTGACAAAAAAGTATAGATCTTTGGTGATGTTCTAGAAATTTGTCACTCTATTCATCAACTTGTGTGGTTCTAGAAATTAATTTGTTAACTTTAAACTAATTCATTGTAGTTGATTTCGATTTTTTTGAGGTTCGCTAACTTCGACACATGTATCCTATTTAAATTCAAATTTTTTTAGCTATGTTTGTTGTATTTTGGTATGGTGAATTTGTCTATTTATCTTAGTAATTTTAATTTGTTATGTTCAATAAATCTATAATTAGCAAAATGGGAGACACTTTTGAGATTATGTATATGGTATCCTAAATCGGTCTATTCGTCAAGATAATTTTGAGATAATATTTTCAGTTGAAAATGTCATTTGATTGTTAAGCGTAGTCTATTTCTACATAAGTCTTGTTTCACAATGTCTGTTTTCGTGTCGAGCTCTAACACCCCCGTAGATGCTAGTGATCCGTATCTAGGACGAACCTTTCAAACATTGGAAGAAGCTGGAGAATGTTTTCGAGCGTATTCATTGAGGGTTGGTTTTGGCATTAGAATAAAAACTACAAGAACAAGCAGCGTATCGAAAAGGATATGCTCTCGCTTATACGAGTGTCATAGGGGCAGAAACCCAGTGCAAAGTGAGACACGCTGTTGCCAAGGAATGTGGGTCCGTGCCTACGTGGAGGTGCCACAAAGGCTGCAGTCCGAGTCAGCTTCCAAGTGTGCAAAATGAGAGACAACAAGGACGGAGTGAGGGCCGAGAGCAAGGCTCCCCAGACAGGCCGCGAGGGATGGCAGCGCTGCGCAGGCAAGGCGAAGGCGAATAGAGCCGGCGACCGACAGTCCAAGCTAGGGTCAACGTCAGGGGTGCAACGTCAAGAGTCCGATGTCAGGTGTCCGAATGTGTTTCTCTTTCTAGAATTCTAGAGAGAATGAGTTTTAGAGAGAGAAAGTGAAAATGGCAAAATGAGAGAGTCCTCTCGAAAATGAAATCCAAGGTCCCCTATTTATAGGAAAAAAGTGCCGATGTCAACAATGTGTTATCAGCTGACACGTGTCACCCCTGAGGGTGACACGTCACTAGGGGTCCACAAACACCGGTTCTCCGTTGGACTGTCGGTTCCCAAATTCGCACTGCCTTGCCCCACACAACATCTCTCTACCTGTCTGAGAAGACTGAAGACACAGTGCCGACGTGATCAGAGTAAGCCCGTTGCCCTAGCCTCCAGTCCAAGCCCTTACTAAATCCCACAGGCCTGGCAGCGGTGGGGAAGACCCGACGCCCAGCTGCCACGTGGACTAGGCAAGATGCCATTCCAAAGACCTGCTCCCATCTCGGAGTGACCCGGGGGTCATAGTCCTTAGGGGTGCCGACGCGAGCCCCCAATGCCAGAGCACGTAGGCCAGTCACGCAGGCACCCTGGTGGAGATAGTGTCCCGGAAGAGTCGCCTATCCCGCTGCTAAGGGTCCTCATGCCGGAGCACGGAGCGAAGCCCCCCGGAATGAAGACGGTGATGGCTCTCAGGTTGTGAGCCCATCCCGTAAGCATATAACATGATTGTGGCGCATGGGCGCGGTGCCTACAGCACGAGACATTGATTGTGGAGCATGGGTGCTGCGACAATTGTCGCGAGTCCTTACCTGGTGCCGTGGTCACATGTCATGGACGTGGCGCACGGGCACAGCGACGACTGTCGCGGAGCAATACTTAGTGCCGGGGGCACGTATCAATACTTAATGCCGGGGGCACGTATCATTAGCGGGGCGTAAGGGCACGGCGACGACTGTCGCGGAGCAATACTTAGGATAGTGTGCTGCCGTCGTGACGATTGTGCACGGTCGGCGACAAGCGCCAAGTGACCATCGGTGTTGAGCGCGGATGGTAGAGAGCGTGATGAGTGATGTCGGGGGTTTAGGAATGACTCTTGAAGGCAAAAGGGTGGCCGACCCCTTTGGGTTAGAAGGGGCGACCCCTCACAACAAGGGGGTGGCCGACCCCCTAAGGAAGGGAGTGGCCGACCCCCTAAGGAAGGGGTGGCCGACCCCCTCAGGAAGGGAGTGGCCGACCCCCTTAGGAAAGGGGTGGCCGACCCCTTCCTTTTTCCAACAGTTTGACCGTGTTGATGTCGCTGCACTGGTGACGCATGTGGATGCTTGAAAGGAGATGCGCTTTGACCTGGTTATGGCGTTGAATAATTGACCGTTGACTGGATGATGTGTCGCGCGACGTGGGTCCCCTAGCGGGCCCTGCTGGTCTGACCAGAATAAGGTATGAGACACGCGTAGGCAACGATGACAGTGATGATGACGAAATAGGGTATGCGCGGAGAAGACGGGACTGCTTTGCGCGCACGAATTGCCAGGTCAAGATGTTCGTAAGCTATAAAGCCAAACAAGATCATTGGCTTATTACCAGCCTGGAACTGGCACACAATCACCCGTTAGTAACCCCTTCTAAGGTGAGTCAGATGCATCAACACAAGAAGATGGGTAAGGTCGCGAGGAGCCTAATTCACACAATGAGCGATGCGCGGCTAGGACCTACGACATGATTAATGTTCTTGCTGAACAGGCTGGGGGAATTCAAAATTTAAACTTTAACACGACAGACGTTCGTAACGCGGTCCGAACCCATAGACGAGCCGCGTATGACCTCAATGATGCTCAATCGACAATGAGCCTATTGAAACGGATGCAGATGGAGGACCCGCAGTTTACCTTCGACTATAAACTTGACGACGAGCATCGAGTTAGCACAATTTTTTGGGTCGACGGTCGTTCGAGGCTAGCTTATAAGCATTTTGGGGATGTCGTGACTTTCGACACCACATACCGTACCAACAAGTACTCGATGCCGTTCGCTCCTTTCACGGGCGTCAATCATCATTATCACTCCATCCTGTTCGGGTTCGCCTTGTTAAGGGACGAGAGCGAGAGTTCTTTTGAATGGTTGTTTAGGGTGTGGCTGGAAGCAATGAACTTCAAAGCACCCAGAGTTATCATCACCGATCAAGATTTGGCAATGAAGAAGGCTATTGCTACCGTCTTCCCAGATACTCGACACAACTTGTGCACTTGGCACATAAGCAACAAATACCCGGAACGTCTGCATCACGTGTACGCAAAGTATCCAGACTTTAAACAGGATTTTGACAAATGCGTCCTCAAGTCATTAACGATTGAGGAATTCGAGGAGAGGTGGGAAAAGCTTGTTCGGGATTACTCATTGCAAGACAACGAGTGGCTCCAGCACTTGTACGGCTCAAAGAGCAATGGATTGGCGTTTACACGAGGAGGCATTTTTCTGCGGGCATGAAAACGACGGGCAGGAGTGAATCTATGAATGCCACGTTCGATAGTTATGTGGGTACAGCTACCAATTTGAAGAGTTTCGTCACATCCGCACAAAAAGCGGTTGCGTTGTTGTTCGTGAAAGAAAGGGCTGCAGACTTTGCAACCACGTACAAGCAAAGGAGAAGGTTGCTTGAGACCCCGCTGGAGCTGAACGGTGCCAAAGTCTATACGAAGGAGATCTTCCTGCTATACCAAGTAGAGCTGCAAAAATCGGGCCGATACAGTATAAACAAGGTGGCAGAAAAGTCGTCGCGTGAGTACAAGGTTTATTCGCTCGTGAATGACCTCGTCCCTGAGAAGCTGCGCAGAATTTATACGGTGACCCACGACACATTGACGGACTCGGTGACATGTGTTTGCAAGAAGTTTGAGTTCCATGGCATCCTGTGTAGACACATTCTGCGGTTTTTCACACAGAAGAATATCAGGACAATCCCCGATAAATACGTCCTGCCACGGTGGACGAAAGGTGCAAACAGGTTGCACGGTACCATTTCCTTTCCGGAGCACCCGTATACTGACTTTGAAGAATCAGAGACGTTGCGGTATAATCATCTGGTGACGATGTTCACCCGTTTGTCCGTAAAGGGTGCTGCTACAATGGTCGGATATAAACATCTCCTCGAGGTAGCTCAGCAGCAAGAGCCCATCGTCGACCAATTGGAAGCAGCTTCAGTCAGCAATGCGGTTGACACCGAGCCTACGACGGGATCAGAAGATGACGAGCCGGGGGAGGGAGACGACAATGATATCCGGCCTTTGGATCCAATTATATCGCAAACGAAAGGCCGCAAGAGATCTACGCGGATGAAAAGCTCTATTGAAACGGCAACTCAACCAAAAAAGCTGAGAAGGTGTGCATTGTGCAACAAAATGACCGACCACGACAAGCGGAACCATTACAAGGCACTGGGGATAAGTCCAGTGCCTTTGCAAGACGGGGAAGAAGATGAGGACGGACAAGCTGCAGTGGAACTTTAGTCTACTGAATATTTATTGTAATAATCTTTTATGAGCCATCAAACCTGTCGGACATTTTGTAATAATTTTTTAGTAATGATTTTTTTGTAATAACCTTTACTCTCATTTTTTTATATGTGATTTTTTACACTGTCCGCTACACTGCGCAGCACAACATTAGAAACCTAAGGTACTTAGAGTATTTTTGGTGTTTAGACCGTCCGCTACACTATGTAGCGGACGATAGAGCAGAAACCTGACACCTTGACACTTAGAATACCTAACTATCCAACACTTATTTTTTTTTGGTTCTCTTTTCTATGTCCGCTATACTATATAGCGGACTGCCCCGCAGAATAGCTAACTATCCAACACTTAGTTTTTTTTGGATCTCTTTTCTACGTCCGCTGTACTATGTAGCGGACGGCCCCGCAGAAAGACTTTATATCCAACACTTAGTTTTTTTTCTATGTCCGCTATACTATGTAGCGGACGGCCGTGCAGAAAGACTAATTATCAAACACTTGGTTATTTTTTGAACACTGGCCCTGCAGATAGACAGATATCCAACACTTGGTTTCCCACCGTTAAATCACAGATCAGTCAAAATGCTATCTTTGATCACAAATAAAAAACTCAACTGAATTCAACACAACCATATCGGTCAATAAAATCAATCGCATTCAATAAATTTTTTTTAAAAAGTGTTGAATATAACGTTACAATGTCAATTGGGGCCCTCATCTCCCGTGGGAATGATGTTCCTTACACGGATTTACAATAAACCTAATAGCTTTGGTGTCTGCTATATAGTAGAGCTATACAATGTAACGTAATGCAGTTTTAATAAATTGGAATAAATTGGCGCCCGAAGACTTGTTTTAGCGACATAGTAGGTTAATGTTGTTTTAATAAATTAGTGCCCGAAGACTTGTTTTAGCGACGGAATCAACAATCTCAATATCGATAAACAATACATAATGTACGATTCACAATCAACGATCTCAATATATCGAGGGAAAAAAACGGCACAATTAAGCGAGAAAAAAATTGGAAACATAATGAACAAGAACATAAATTTTTTTATTAATAATAAATTAGGGTTCACATTTGGGCATCGAAATTTTTCACAAGTGCTCCGATCAAAGATTACAACTTGAAAATCTCACCACCCAAGGTGTTCAAACACTACAAAGTCCCCGAGTCCGAGGCCATGCTGGCACACGAAGACGTTCCAACCCTCTGCGAATTGCTTTTTTTGGGGTCGGCCGGGCTTCAGCTTGATTTCAACCTGCCATGCCCTCCTGCGGCTATATAATCTTGCACTCTCATGAATTGTTGTAAATCGATTGGTAAAGGCTTCCGGTATGTCCTACCAAACACAATACAAAAAATAGGTTAGTTTTGGTTAAGAAAAACAAAAGATCAAACTTTTAACACACGAAAATACAGAGAAAGATGGATGGCCTACAAGTTCATTCTCAAATCCCGGCATCATGACTTTGAAAAAGTGTTTGCCTGCCAGGTGCAAGTTGCCAATAAAATCGTAGGTGGTCTCCGATCCAAGAAGCCATCGAGGTCGGCGTTGAGGGGACGACGGTGGTGTCGCCGGAGATGTGGGTCACCGTAGATGGGGTAGCGGCTTGGGTTAGATGTTCGAGAGAGAGAGAGAGAGAGAATATAGCGGACTGATAAAAGCTGATTGCTCGATCTGATTAATAATATCTATAATAGGAGAGAGTTATATGTAAAGGACGAAGCGACCGACAGGACAGGTCCTGACATGTGTCAGCCTAGAGGTCGTCCGCTACACTGTGTAGCGGGCGCCTTGTTCCTGACACATGTCAGGAACTGAATGTCGTCCGCGATACTGTCTCGCGGACATGGGAGGAGGGAAAAAAGGTAAAAAAAAAAAAACATGTCCGCGAGACAGTCTTGCAGACGACTGACAGTTTTCCAAAAAGGGGCGATCTGGGCCGTCCATCTTTCAGGATGGACGGCCAGATCGAGCTAGCAAAATACCTCATTTTGCTAGCGCTATCAACGGATCAGCTCCCTATATATATGTATATATATATATAGTATACATATATATAGTATACATATATATATATATATGTATACATATATATAGGTATGGGAGTTGATCCGTTGAGAGCCCTAGCAAAATAGGAGAATTTGCCAAATCTAATTTTTTAAAACACTTTTTTGCCGTCCGCTACATAATTTAGTGGACGGTACTTTTTACCATTATACCCTCATCTGCCTCACGTAATTGGGTGATGTAGCTAAAGTCTTTGTCCGCTACATAATGTAGCGGACATAATATAAAAAATGGCATATCTGCAGAGTAAACGAGCAAAACACATTCATTTCACTTTCAATGGGTTTCTCTCTCTTGTCTCTGGCCGAGGCTTTCTCCCTCTTTGCTCTGGCTGTCGCCACCACAAGACCAAGCACAAGATCTGATGGCTTTGAATGGGTTTGAGTCCCCGAGGCTCTCTCTTTCTCTTCTATCTGGCTGCCGCCGCCACCAGACCAAGCACCAGATCTATTTTTATTGCAAGGCCGATCTTGTCAGGTTTGGACTACTGCAGGAGCTTAAAGGAAAAGGTCACAAGAAATAGTCAAAAGGGATCGGACATTGAACCTGGTGTAGAGCTTGACCTTAACCGTTACATTTTGTGACTTGAAGGTGAGGTAGATCTGCCCGAAAGAATCTTGAAAGACATATTTGCAATGTGGACCGGTCGATTCAGAGGAAAGGCACCGATCAGAAAATTTAGTGAAGCTTTTGGAGAAATCTTCAGGCTTCAATGGGATTGTAGAATACGACAGTAACCAAGTTCCCTCGCTCCATTATGAAGAACCTCCCAACACCTGGAGTTTGCCTGTGGTAACCCTCACAAGCATTGCCATTACGCTTCCCAACATCAAGAGTCATATTGCTGATAGTTTATTATGCAGCGTGAATGAAGGCCCTTTTTATGCCTGTCTTATAGATCAAAGCCTGCAAAACATTGAAGACGGGATAAACTTAAAGGATGCAGCAAATTTTGAGACAATTGTAGGAAGTAAACCTACACATATTCACTTTGGATATTTGCAAACAACATTAATGTCCGCTACATAATGTAGCGAACGATGAGGCAGACTAGGGGTATAATGGAAAAAAGTACCATCCGCTACACTATGTAACGGATGACGAAAAACTGTTTTAAAAAAATAGATTTGGCTCGTCCATCGGGCCAGATGGACGAGCCAGATCGCGCTAGCAAATTATCCTATTTTGCTAGCACTCTCAAAGGATCAGCTTATATATATATATATATATATATATATATATATATATATATATATATATATATATATATATATATATGCTAACACATTTCATGTTTTTGGACAATTGCAATTTGCAAGCATCTACCCCCATTCCCCAAACCCCACCCAAAATCCAAAATAATACAATCAAAACATAAATACAAATACATAATCACATGCATAAATTCATTGAACTTCTCGATCGGCAGAGAACTGGAAGATTGGCGACCGTTGGTAGTCAATCTATAACCCTGATAGAAGACATCGAATTTGTAACTGAATGAGGGTGAGCAATAGAGAGAAAGTGGGGGCGGCAGCAAAGCAGGATCATCGTGGCGACAACAGAGCAGTAAGGTGGCAGTTGGTGGTTGGAGGTGAAGAGAGGGGCCTGAGGAGGCTGATGCCTAGGCTATCGGAGGGCGATCTCGAGTGAGGGGGCTCACGATCGGCCATTGATCTTGATCTCGAGTGTAAATGTGTTATTAGTGAGAGATTGAGGGAAAAAGGATAGAGAGAAAGGGGCGGTTGTGGCAGAGAAGGATGAGGTGGTGGCGACAGAGATGGGGGAAGCTGGGGCACTTCTTGTAGAAGAATGAGACTATGGAGAGAGATCAGAAGAGAAATAAGAAAAGGGTGAGAGAATTAGGGCACAAAAAGGATATATATTTCGAAAATCCGGGTATCCGTACTCGGCTCGGATTATTTGAAAATTACAATTCTGTTTAGGTATGAGTTTAATTTCAACGGTTTTACATATATGTACCCAAACCCAATTTCTTTGGGCGGGTTGGGTAGACCCGTAGGTATGGATAAAAAGTGCCAGGTCTACCAAAATGTAAATCACTTTCATCATAAAAACGCCCCTTCCATCCAAAAGCAAAAAAAGGGCCCCGAAGTAATGGAACCATATGAGGTCATGTCTGCTATAACATCTCACTTTGAACGATTAAAACCAACAACCTAACCCTAAATCAAACCAATAGTTAAAAGAATTTAGTTTCAATATGTTCAAGAAGTTTTAAATAAAGTTAAGGCCACTTTTTTCTAGTCTCTTCCTTGTTGGAAATGATAGAAATCCAAAAGTAAAAAACTCTAAACAAAGGATTTTTTTTTGTTAGTCTTAATAAAATATATACACAACGCCCATAAAGACAATTGAATTGACACACACAAAGTGACAAGCCCATCGATTATGCATCAGAATATACAAGTAGCAGTAAAAAATAAAAATAAAAAAGGCAAACAAAATGTACATAATATAAAAGCCAATAAGCTGATCTGCTACAAACAAGATAAGCAACAAGTATATAAACTTTTTCTCCTTTTCTTTCTTTTTTGTTTTTTTTCTTTAAAATTGGATAAGAACAAACAAAGAAAATGACCCTGGCATCTACCACCTACCACACGTAGCCAAAAAGGCAGGCCAATCACCGACACCTGTAATATGTCCATTGACAGTCTAAGGACACATCTTGATCCAACACCAGACAACACAAGGACAAGTGTCCTCAGGCCACCAAAAGCCCATGTGCTACACCTCCACTCGTAGCAGATTTGCAAGGCTCTGCCGCCACCGCCTCCTTCTCCTGACCACCAGCCACCATCTACCACCTATTGCAAAGTCAAAATTTCCCACCACCTCAGCATTCACCACCGCCGGCCGGACCTAATAGGCACCGGTATTACCTTGAACAAAACCACTGCCAGCCTAAGCTGCCCAATACTCTACCACCGGATATGCCGAAACATAACTATTATGACCTAGATAAATAAGGAAAAATCCCCAGATAAGTATTGTAACCTATAAATTATGTCGACGCAAACAAAATCCACAAAAAAAATACTTTAAGGCAAGGCTGTCATGCTAATTTTTGGTAATTACCTTTTATAGTCGCCAAAGATGAAAATGTGTGGCTAATGCATCTTTCAGAAACCGAGAAGTTTGGTAAAGTTTTAGCCCCACCCTATTTTGCCGAAAGAATAACTAGATGGATGACTAAATTATTACAAAGGTGTCATATTGTCTCTTCGGCAAGATACACAGTCTACCCTTTAAGAAAAATACTATATTCATATGTAATTCGAATACTGTTATAAACAAATGGTTTGGATTATTTTCTCTCTAACCTCCCTCTTTAACCCTAAACTTTAGCGGTGCTGCTCTTTGCGGCCAGTGGCGGACCTACATGGTGGCAAGGGGGGCTGAAGCCCCCCTGAACTTTTGAAAAAAATATTTTAATCGCACCCAGACCCCTTTCCCAAGATCCCATTTCCCGAGACGCCATTTCTGATACCCCTTTCCCCGAGACCTACACTCGGCACTCTCTATCTTACCGTTGTGACTCCGTGAGGACCGTGAGTGACCGCCGGTGGACTCTGACGAGGCTACTTCGACCAAATTTGCCCCTGCTGGCGACCTCGACTGAAGTTGCTCAGCTAGCGATTACCATGACGATGGCCGATGAGGCTTCGCTCCTCGAAACTTCTACTGCTACTCAAGCCACGGCTACTTTGAATCCGACCAGATCTGGCCCCTCACGGCCTCACCCCTGCCGGCGACCGCGACTGAAGCCGCTCAGGCGATGCCGACGACGCTCCCTGCTGGCTACTTGATGCCTTGACCTGCTGCTGCTTCAACTCTTTGACTGCTTGTGGACTTGTACATCGCCGCCATATCTAAACAAAGAGCCTTCGCCAGACTTGTGGTACAATGACCAGTGTATTTGGTATATAACGTTTTAGCTACATTGTATTGTAAAATTATTATTATCACAATCATAATTATGTTAATTGATTATTATTGATTTACTATTTTTAATTTTATTTTGAGAAAAATTTGCACCCCGTGAAAAAAATTTCTGGTCCCGCCCCTGTTCGCGGCCCAACTTATGCATGCGGGGTGGCTACTAAGGACTTTTGTTTAGGTAGAAATATAGATCTATGGTCGTATTCAGCTTTCATGAACATTTGTGAGAGGTTACCAGAGATCAAGACGTGACTGAGGGTGTGGTTAGTGGCCGTGGCATCAGCTTTGGTGGCCAGAATACAAATCTAGATGGATCTGTGATATGTAAAGATGTTATCACCAGCGATGATTTAGATTTCAGGAACCTCATAAGAAGGTCAACGTTAACTGTGCGGCTGGTGTCAGCAACTGTCTTCTTCTCTCTCCCAAGGGAGTTCACTCCCTATTTACTGATCATTAGGTCCTCGCTACTATAGGCATATGAGTAGATTGCATAGTAGCTACTTGCTTGGGGTGTGTTAGGGAGAGGAGGCTTGAGCACCTTCTGAGTTTTTTTATTTTTCTTTTTTCCTGGTTTTTATTAATTGGGTCTTTCAAATTAGGGTAGTTGGGTGTCCATGGGGGAGAGGGAAATGGACCTTATAGGGTGGGATTTTGAGCTCTAAGAACAAAGGTTTAGTCCCCAAGGGAATGAGGGTTGAGGCACTATGGTCCTGCTTTAGTTCAAGCCTCCAGCATTACTTTTGAAGTATGGGCGTGAGAGCCGAGGTATTTAGGTCCTCTGGTGATTCTAGGAGGCTCAGCCTAATTTTGGTGACACCAAGCTCTATTTTGGTGACTGGTTGGATGTATATTCCCTTTGTCATTTTATATTATGGGAGTTCATTTATAAAGGTTGGTAATTTTCATCTTAAATGTTCTTTTAGTGAGATACCCCATATTAGATGTCTTACAATATGAGATTGGCCTTGTGAGACCCTACAGCACGAACTGGTAAATACTTAATGTGGTTAGCCTTTTTATGGAGGCATTACCCTGTTGTGAGGTCGTGGACTAGATCTTTAAAAATAGTATTAGGGTCGACTCCCAAAAGTTTGAGCTGGGCTATTGAGCCAAGTTGCCAATGGTTTGGAGAACCAAAAGCAAACCTGGGTGTAACCCATATCAAAAGGAAGGTTGGGGCAATGAAAGGTGAGACAAGTATATCCTGCATTAGGTAGAGAGAAAGACTGTGGGTTATGTGTAATTGAGCCTTAGCGAGGGCACTAAGGCATAATGAAGGGATATTGTAAAGTCCCAAATTGGATGTATGACAATATGAGTTTGGCCTTATACGACCTTGCTCATATATAAAGTCATAAGCGCCTACCTTACTAGCCCTCGTAGAGGTTGTGGCCATTCGCGATGTTTTTGCTGTGGTTAAGGAAGAATGTTGGTTTTGTGCACCATCGCGTTGTTCTTTTTGTTTGTTTTTTGGGCCAAATTATAATCTATACCTTGTTTTCTTAAAATGTTACAGCTAAAACCCGAACTTTTGCTATTAGGTTGTGAAAACTCTAAGGTTTTCTATGTCTTGTAACTAGTGGATTGTACTAACACCAGTTAGTTTATCAGTTGGTTCCAAGAATACTTCTGTTTGTTTAGGTTCCTTGTTATAATGTTTCAACATTTAACTTTGGTCAACCAATTTTTACAAATGAGATCGAAGCATGTGTCACTGCAGAGGTTAGAAAGGAAGGGTAGAATGGTCAATTCATTAACTCTTATTATTTCTAGGTTTCCTTTATTTTCCTTATTCCGAAAGTGCATTTTAGCTCCTTGTAATTAGACCATTGTGCAGTTTGGCATCCTGTTGTTCAAAAGTTGTACTAAACCTACCTCTACTCTGAAAATTGTGCATATTAAATTGTCTGTAAGTAATATGTTGAAATGTCATAACTACCTTTTTATACACAAAATTTTCAAACCAAAACCATTTTATGACTTTTTTCATCCCCCCTCCCCACCCCTTTTCCCACCCACCAGCCCACGCAAAAAAAAACCCACTGCCCCCCACCACAATCCCAATCACCCCACCTGGACACACACGGTGGTGCACCCACTCTATCATTCGTCGTTCCCATTAACCTACCATCACACCCCTCCCCATCCTCCATCAACCACCAACACACAGAAACACACACCTACTTATAACACATCCCCCTCCACCGGCCCCTTCCCAAATCACCCACTAACAACGTTAACACACCCTGCTTGTACAAACAGAAACACAGACGCTCACATACGGTGGTGCACCCCCCCAACCTACCATCCTCCCTTCACCCATATTTACACCCTACACCCAACGCCCTCAACCACCCGTCCCTCAACACCTTGCACACTAAAAAAACATCCAACAACATGTGGGTGCCCCCCTCCCCCCACCTTGCCCATTACTTATCATTATCACGAACAGGACTGAATTGGCTCTCATTCTTGTGCTTTTTCTCGTTCTTGCCCAGCATATGTGAGAATGGGTGTTGTTAAGTGTCGGTGCATGTAGAGTGCACGTAGGAGTATGTGTATATTTGTGTATGTGTGTGCTAGTTCGTGCGTGTAAGTGTATGTGGGTGCACGAGTGGGTGTGTAATTGTATATGCGTGCAATGTTTGTATGGGTCTGGGGTGTTTGAATGTGTGTGTTTCCATATGCATGTAGAATGTGTGTGTGTGTGTGTGTGTGTGTGTGTGTGTGTGGGGGGGGAAGGGGTTGTGTGTGTGCATCCAGCCTGTATGGGTGTGTGCATTGATTGGGTCTAGGTAGGTGTCATGTGTATATGTAGTGGTGAATGATGGGGATGTGAGAGGGCGAGGGGTGTGCCATGCCCAGTGCGTCTGTCTAGGGCGATAGGAGATGGGTGGGGGGGTACCATGGCGGGTGCATGTGTATGTTTGTGTAGGTGTGTGTTTGAGTGCCCTTAAAAGACTAAAAGGGTATCTTTCTCTTTAAAGGGCGTTAAAAATTTCCTGCCCAAAAGGTGGGTTAAGTTGGACAAAATCCATCCAATTTGCATTATCTTTTGGAGTAGCGGTATGTTTAGTACAACTTTTTAAACAAGAAGTGACCAAACCAAAGAACGTGGCCATAATGCATTTTTCTCTTCCTTCTTTTCTTTTCCCTTCTCTTTCTCCTTATCCTTTCCTAACCATCGATCGCCCCTCTACCTCAACCCACCTGACTAGTGCATGGCTGCTAGAACAGTCTCTCCCACATTGCTAATGCTTGGCTCCTCCTCCTCTTCCTACTTCGTCAATCGCCATTCCCTCGTCATTAGTGCTTGTACACTACAAGAAAAGATAGATTTAGCGACGGAATTTTAGCAATGGAATACTTTTCGTTGCCAAAAGCTCTTTCAGCGACGAAAAACTCTATCGGTAAAAATTCGCTGGTAAAAAGTTTTACCGATGGAATATTACGCCAGTAAAAATCTTTATCAGCGAACTTTTAACAATGGGATTTTAACAACGGGGATCCCGTCGTTAAATATTTTTATAATATTTGTAATTTTTAAGATTTTTTTAACATTTTTAAGTGACGTAATAATACCGTCGCTAAAAAAAATTCGTCGGATAAAATTTCTTTGACCGACGGACTTTTAGCGACGGGGTATTCCGTTGCTAAAAGGCCTTTAATTAACATAGATCTGCATTTTCTCTCCCCCCCCCTTTTCCTTCTCTTTCCGCCGTTTATCTCTTTGTCCCCGTTTCCACCCACCGGTGATCTAACTCCAGTGAGCCTCCCTCACCGCCGATGACAATCCACTGACGCCGTGACACCTCTGACACCGGTGACCTCCCGCGACAGCCATCAAATAGTTGCGACCACCGAAAACCATCTGGGACCTCCGGCGACCATTGGGGGACCTCCAGCGACCACCCGCGACCACCCTACTCATCTCCAACAGCTTTGCTTCATCGAACAGTCACGACCAACCATGACACCACCGAATAGCCGCGACTACCGAAGACCTCCAGCGACCACCTGCGACCACCCGCGACCACCCTACTCATCTCTAGTAGCTTTGCTTCGAAGGCATGTCTCTGACTTCCTCTCTGTCTTCCTTTTCCATAAATTTTTTCTTTTTTGGTTTCTGCTGAGACTTGGACGATGTGGAATGTTAAGTGTTTTTGTATAATTATAGTCTCACTTCTCACATCAATTTTTTTTAATTTTGTTGTGACAGTGTGTATTTTTTGATATGATATATTGTATTTGTGTGTATTCAAGGGGCCATCACTACCACACTTTAAGGGACTTAAAACCAACAAACTCATATTGATCCATGCTGCAAGAATTGGAAGGCAACATTGATAAGCATGCCCTATTAGTTGCATCCAACACTTCGATGGAAACATAATTTTACAAATGGTAGAAGTGAAAACCACCATCCTTTGAAAAATCGAACACAAGGCTTTGAACTCTCCTCTCTAATGCAAACTGAAGCCACTTGTCTACTCAAATTTTGATATTCTGATGCAAATGTCGAAGTCCTTCAAAATCGGAGACATGTAATTTCGATTCTTGATTAGCCCAGTTCCCCATCGTACACCTCCGCTTCATACCTTACTTAAGTCAGGACCCTTCTTAAAGGCTCAGCTCTTGGCAATCGGTCTATCTATACCTCCCGTCGAATGCTTTCTCATATGGATCTCTCGTCTCCAGCTACCAGGGATCTCATGTACGAACTCAAGTTCTTATTTAGGCATCAAAGGATAGATAGGTGGTAAATGCCCACAGGTACCTCCATCGTTTCGGAAGAACACTAATAGCTTGTGCTTCCTTAAGCCTCAAAACCAATAATACATATGCAATGAAAAAGATAAATTTATGAACAAAGCAGTATTCCATAACATATATATAGTAGAAGGTCAATACATACACTTTCAAATTATAACCAACAAATTTCTGTTCTTGCCACTAGATAACATCAACCATCCTCAGCCATTAGCCAACCAAAGGTACAAATTGCCAATATATGAAACAAATTTACCTTGTTAGGTTCTATTTTACAAGAAAGGTGTCGCTTTCTTGCCATTGGACCTTGCTAAGTGCCTTTGAAACCTTTAATGCAAAATATCGATATGTAGAACCAAATAGAATCTGTATAACAGCAGATCAAAAGACATATACTGGTGCTTCACAAAATCATATTATTACAAGCAGAAGATAAGTACTCTTAAACAGAAGAGCTATTCTCTATGATTAAATAGATTAAACCTTTCGAATGATATATCAGAAGAACTAGAAAACACACTCTTTCTCTCTCTCTCTCTCTCATACACACACACAGACACACACAGATTAGTAAAACCAAATAGAATCTGATTAAATGCACATAAAACATCATAAATTTGGGGTCGTTTAGACAGAACAACCTAAGTGGAATTTTTAAATTTTGAGGGTAAATTGGAGAGTTCACCTCATCTAACCTAACTTACCCTTTTTCCCTCAACCAGCCACTGCCCTGTTTCCCCAAACTTGGCCACCACCATGTCTCAACCACCTCACTGCTGCCAACCTCTTTCCCCAAATCTAGGCACCCCACTGCATTCGCCTTTATTCCTCCATGACAATCACCATCTACATATGAGTTAAATATGTCCAATTGTTCAATTTGGGGATCTAGGGTTTGGTTTTCAATTAGGGCTTTGTTTTTAGTTAGGGTTTGCTTTGGATTTATTTTTTTTTGAGCAATTCTACCAAAAATGGGAGGTTATAAGATTTCCTTAATGTGGTTGATGTTGCCAAGGTGATAGGTGGAACCCTACATTTAGAGGAGAGAAGATAGTGGTAAAGAAGATGTTATGTCATGGATTTTGACTATGATGATATGGTTGCCACGTAGGCTTTTGCTGCAAATTGTCAAATTTGCCTTCAAGATAAACAGACATTCAAAAATTCAAGTTTTTTTTGTCAATTGATGTCTAAAATACAAAAGTGAGAATTTGAGGTGGTGAGAACTGAAGAAAAAAAAAGGTTTGGAGTTGCTTCTAGATGACCTCGAAGTATATAGAGTTTTATGCGCATTTAATCCGATAGAATTAGTATAACTACAGACTGGAAAGCATTTGTGGTTCACAAATCACTAAAGCAAAAGATAAAGTCATAAACAAATTACTTATGCCCTATGATTAGATAGAGTAAAAAAATTGAGTGATCTATCGCAACAACCACAATTGAGGGAAAAAAAAAAGAGATACGTTTCTTTTGTTGTTCAAGAAAAAAAAATTCACAACAGGAAATTGAATGCCCAGAAAGAATGAAAAAGTATTTTGATTATAAGTACAAGATAATTACCGGAGACAGAAGCTTTGCCTTCTCCCTAAACTTCTAGGGTTTGTTACTATTCTTCGACGAGATGGCTACTCAACGGAAATCAAGCAGAGTGTGAGGTCCTCCTAAGGAGATATATGCTATGGATTTCGTTGGGAAGTAGTGGATCATACTCATGATATGAAAGGAACACAAAGTAGAACTGTTTTACCGGAGAAAATCACGGTTGAACTAGGATCGGGTGTGTGTGTTATGTTTGGGATATACAACCGGAGAAAATTCCGGTCTCAAGTTTAGACTCCGATGAAGACAAAGAGCTACAGAATCTGTTAAGGATTTACAGACAATATTACTGAAGATAATAGAGGAGAATCTGGAATTGAAAGCAGCAATTAAGGCATTAAATCAGGAGAATGCTATAAATGATGTCCAAGCCTAGACACAAATCGCATTAGAAGTTCAATCGATTGAGGTAGTTGCACGTGTTTCGAACACCATGGACGAAGGAACAACTCACACGCAAATTGATTTTGGCGTGCAAAAAGATATTGAATTTCCAGCCTTAACAGAGAAGATACTAGAGAATGAAGTCAGAAGACCAAATCAAAATCAAATTGCATAATCATGGAAGGAGAAAGTCGTGGAAGGAGAAGACAAAAGACCAAATCTTACTCAAATTGCAAGATCCTATGTTGTTGTGGTTAGACCTAACAGAGAATATATGCAAGAAAATAAACTAAGCTTCATTGACCTACAAGAAATTGAGGGAACAAGAGGAGTTCAATACACCATGGAGGATGTTGAAACATGCCTCAATCAATGGAAACATTCAATTGTGTCTTATGTCCTTGGGGCTAGGCCACCAATTCATGTCATGCAAATGTTTCTTGAAAGGAAATAGGAAGATTATGGAAGCATTTCAGGCAGTCTGCTAAAATTAGGTATATAGCTCATTAAAATTGATAATGTTGATACCCAAGCAATGGTAATGGAGAAAGGACACTGGTCTTTTGATAGCAAACCACTGATGATCAAGCCTTGGGCTCAAGATATGGCTTTAGAGAAGAAGGAATACATTCAGTACTTTTGTGGATCAAACTTCCCTAATTACCTCTATAACTCTAGACTAATAGTAATGCTAAGCAAAATATGCAGTACATCAGGTAAATCCCTCTTCACTGACACAGCCTTTAAAGAGAGACTAGTGTATGCAAGCTGGGTGTGATTTGAAATAAATGCTAACAAGTTCTTTCCTGAAGAAATTCCAATTGTGGGACCTAATGGATGGGGTCACAAACAAACCAACCAGTCGCAGAACAAGGGGGGATTAGTAATGTGAGTAATGTAAGGACCTTATGTTGCATAACATGTTTCAACAACAACTGGATAAAAGAATGATGGAAGCTTGTGAAGTCTAAGAATGATGGAAGATTCATGCATATTAACATATTGGTGGCAAGTCAACTAATGAAGCACACAGAAAAAGTGGAAGCAGGTAGACACCCAATTTTTGTAAGCATTTTTATTTAATTAAATAATGGACTTCATTATTGATTAAAAGACATTATTGAGTTTGGGCTTGGTAGGGTAGTTTAGTTAATTAATTCACTCCGGTTTTATTTAATTAACTTAATCCAGTTAAATTGTCTAGTCCAGTCCAGTTAAGTTGTCAGTCTTGTTCACTGCATTCAGCCAGTCCATTTAGGTCAAGCCCAGTTCATGGTTTAGATTATTCTAATCGGTGTAATTTGTCTAGATGATTTCGGGAAATAATTCATGATTTATCCTTGATTATTGAAATCCCTCATGATAAGCCAAGGTTCTTTCCAATTATCTCCCCACACTGCTGTGTCCATAAGGTCGTTCTTTTTACACCCTTGTTATTTTCATAACACAAGACAGGTAAAACATCTTATTGACCTTTCTTATGACTCTCCCAGTGGTAACCTGAACAAACAGTCATCTGAAATGGAAAAAGTTATGTATATCCATACTCTTAAGACACCTTTATTGTTGGCATTATGGACAAAATGCATCCTTTATTCCATTTATCTATTATAGCAAGGTCCTGCTCAAAATGTACTTTGGTTTCTACCAATTCAATGAAGCCAATGTTCTGACTTTTTTTTTTTATTAATTTTCTCACCTCATACTGTTTAGCTGAGTTATTAAGACCCCTTATATTCCAGCTAGCTATCATGATTTAAGTAATTTTAATAGCTTTCTCTTTCAAAGCAGTAGTGTGGTGCACCGCCTCGAAGAAGAATTCTCAGAGAAGAGGACTTTTGGATTCATCATCTTATTTAATAAGGAAAAAAAAACAAAATACTGACTCTAAAGTGTCCAAAAGGATGACTAGCTTATCGAAAATGGGAGAAGGGTCCAAAATCAGATATATTTTGACATTTGATATGTGGTTTGATAGTGTCTATCTCCGTACTCTGATATATTTTGACATTTGATATTTGGTCTGACATCTCTGCTGTCTGTCTCCATACTCTGATTTTTTTGGCTGATATTTGGCCTAACATCTCTGCTGTCTGTCTCCGTACTCTGATATATTTTGACATTTGATATTTGGTCTGTTAGTATCCATTTCTGTACTCAGATATATTTTGTCATTTGATAGTTGGTCCGATAATGTCTGTCTCCGTCACAGATATATTTTGACATTTGATATTTGGTCCGACAGTATCTGTCTCCGTCACAGATATATTTTGACATTTGATATTTGGTCTGACATCTGTTTAGTTGAAATTGGTACGCCTTTGAAATATTGTTTTTTAGATTTGAAATTTGGTCTGATTATCTGTTCCGTTGAAAAAATTTTGTACTTTCGAAATTTCGTTTCTTAGATATTTTTGCTTCTATTTGATTGGTCATTTGAGCGACCTTACTGGGCATTTAGCTCATTCCCTTATTGTTTTTCCTTTCAGATGGTTAATAGGTGGGATTTTAGATTTGAAGGGCTAGCTGTGTGACCAAAGTTAGCTGCCTTATTTCAGAGTTAGTATTGACATTTAAGTGTATTTAGTTAAGACAAGTTGGTATTGTTTAGGTTTTGTTTTGAACTTTGTGTTGGAGAAAAATTTTGAATTGTATAAAAGTTTTGGGCCATACGACAATTATTGATGTACTCTTGGAGTTATTAGTGCATGCTCTGATTGACCGTTTGAGATATTTATGATATTTTAAGGTTTTCTGATTTCGTTTGGGAGACTTTTGATATTGTAAGGTTTACTCCGATTTTCAATTTATTCGACCATTAAAGCACCAAAAATTTTAATAAATTTTCGAGGCGTTACACACAGCACATGCAAGCAGCCACATTCACACAAACACCCATTACATGTACACACCCTACCATTTTTTGCCAACCCACAACACCACCATCATCCTATACACCATGAAATACCCAACACATGCACACACGCACTACTGCCTTTATTTGTTCAAAGCACACACACACACAATTTCATCACAGCTACTGCCTTCGCTCTCGTCCAACCCACAAACAAATACACCTAGAAAAATACACACACACACACCCACTATTGTTCTCTCTCTAATGCTTTTCTTTCTCAACACATCCACTCACATAGGAACCAATCACTCACACAGACCCATTTATACACCTGCATATACTCATACCATTTCATATACTAAGTACACATTGCATACTGTAGCCACTGCCTTGCTGCAGTCCCATTGTTGAACCCACAGTCGTGTTCTCCTCTACAATTCCCTTACAAAACCAAAAACTTTATCTTACTTTGAAGCGCAACAAAATTAAAGAAATGATACAATGTCCTATAATCTTTACGCTAAAGTAATGTCACAAATTTATGAACCAGCTACAATCAGGCACCCACTAGTATGTTGCACCACCACATATGAACTAGCTGCCAAGGCAGTTACCCACCACATCCCCCTCCCTCTTTACCAGACTACCACTGTAACATCCCGGAATTTTTGAAACATTAACACTCGCTCAATCGGATGCAATCAGACAATTACGACCTCAAACTCAAGCAATTTAGAACCATCAGTCCGTCAGAGCACTAAGCCGTTGAGTAAAATAATACTCTTAGCATACAATTATAGTTGAAACATCAAATCTAAGCTAACAATACTAAATAACAATAATGGCCCACACAGGGGTTCTAAAGGCTATTAGTGAAACTTAAATTCTCTTTCTCTCGGCTCAGATCTAGTCCACACCCAATGCGATCTATTATTGGTTATCACCTGCGGAAAGGAAGTCATAGGGGAGTGAGCTTTTGAGAGCTCAGTAAGGTCGCTCAACGAAGAAACTACGAAACAACTACAGATGCAATTCATCAGGATTTTCAAAAAGAGAATCATAACAAGTTCAATCAGACATCAATACGATTCTCAGATACGATACAAATGATCACGACTACAATAACATGAGCAATTGCAAAGCCACATAGGCAGTGCATGATAATCACTTAGCAAAGCCACAAGACGATGCTCACTAACACTTTCCACCGGCTAGTCCATCAAGGGACTAGCCCACACCAATACACCGGCTAATCCGTCAAGGTACTAGCCCACACTAATATACCGGCAGGTCCGTCAAGGTACTAGCCCACACCAACACACCGGCAGGTCCATCAAGGTACTAGCCCACACCATTATTCTCCAACATACACCAACTCCCGCCAAACACACCAATGCACAATCTCATGTCAATATGTAGAATGACAACAATTCGATAATGCAACATATTAATCAATGCTCGACGGACAATAATTACTGAGCACCGATAAGAGTTTCAATAAACGTTTTAAGGCTCAATGAAAATGTATTAAAGGCAAATAACGAATTCTTGTAACAAATATAACGGAGTCCAAAGAAATTCGATAGCAATTTTAAAAAATATATGAGGACAAATTGAGGAATTGGGTTTCGGAAAGAAATCCCTTACCGCGGTCCAAGCTAAGCGATGTTACCAATCTCGATCAATATTTTCTAAATAAATCTAGATTGACAATTCGTTTGTTAGAACACAATCTATACTGAAATACTATAAACCTAATATCAACTACCCACCACATTCTCACTTCTAACTCTAAAATCGCTAAACTCAAAGCGCGCCTCGCACTCGGCCAACCTAACCGAGAATCCCGATACGCTCTTTAATGCGTAACAATATTCTAAATTTCTTAATAAATTAAAATAAAGCACTTTTAAAGCTTAAAACGTTATAAAAAGTCAAAATATGAATTTTTTGAATTTTTGAATATTTCGAATTAAAATAATTTTCTTAAATGCAATAAAAACCGATAAATTGCCAAAATTACTTCTAGCTGAAAATAAAGTCCCATAATTTTTAAAACAGATTTAAAATATGTTTAAAAATTATAAAAATTTAAATCAGAAATTAAAAGGCATTAAAACTATTTTTAAATTATTCATTTTGCCAAAAAAATAATGCGGTATGGAAACCATAGCAAATCAACCCCAAAAATCATCAAACTTTTACTGAGTCTTTATTATACTATTAAAACATTACTATAATTTTTCCCAAAACATTTTCTGGGTGTAAAGACTCCAAAAGTATTTTATGAATCTAAAATTACAGAAAATACTAAAAATACATGCGATCTCAGAAATTTATGAAATTTTACCGTAATTTCTAATATGGCTTAACGTACTATACTGTTAAATTTCGTATGCCAATGTTCACTATACGCTATCCATTGCGTGTATCAAACCTAATGTTACCCGTAAACACTTTACTCACACACACATGCACACAGGTGAACAAAACACACACACCCAAATATACACACCTGAGACTCATCTTCCTTCCATCTCACACCCACTTCTAATATACACGACATACACACCCCTAACTACCCAGCTCCATGCAAGCCACACACACAACTATATAAACACACACACCTGCCACAACAAAACAAACATCAGACCCACGTTTCAGTTTTTTTTATTTATTCTTTTCAAATTTCCTATGAAACTCACCCACACTGTGACTGTCTTCAAGGCAGTCACCCCCTTCCCTTTCTATGTGTACAAACCTTTGAAACACACACCAAACACAAAGGTCTACTACTTGAAACACAGCCACCATATTATCTAAGTGTCCATCATGCCCACTGCCGCAAGGCAGTGGGTCTTCCTCTCATTCTTAAAATTTCACATGCATATCTCATAACCCATTATCCCTTGAAAAGAAAGTCCTACATGACAGTGAAACAGGGTCATGCTAACTTCTACTCTTTGGTACATATTATGGCGACTAAACAAGATGGTTATACATATACCAAGGTGATATAATTGCTTTGAATATTTACTGTTCAGTTACTTAGGAATCAAATATGGGAGTTTGGCCTTTATTTGAACATGCTTGCGTTAAGATTACAACCCGTATGCACCACCCCAAAATGCACCACGGCAGCCCATCGCGGCCCAGCCTTTTCCCTCTCTCGCGGCAGCCATGGCTGCCACCTCCATCAATCTTCTTTCTGTTATACACTCTGAATCCTAAACACATGTTACACCACAGATCTATGTCAAATCCACCTTCCCGTTCCAACACACACTCCGCACTCTCATTGCAAATTCGCTCTCTCTCTCTCTCTCTCTCTCACACACACAGCCATTTCATACCTAACACAACAAACCATTTTTTTTTCATGCGAGAAAACAGGGCCATGGAAACTGTGAACCATACGTCGTGAACCACAAATAAAAGAAAAGGGTTTAGAAAGCTTACCGGAAGAATTTCGATCACAGGAAAGATATCTCTTTGATCCCTTTCTTTCTCCTTTCTCTTTTTAAATCTCTCTCTCGCCCTCGAGATCACGTTTCAAATGGGTCGAGGAGTTGGTTTCTGATGGCTCTCTATCATAATATGATTTGTATAATAACCTAGTTTGGTACATAACCAAAAGGCCCCCTCGAATCTTCTTTAGTTATTCTAATTTAAACCGCAACTTTCTATTATTACATACAAGTCCAAAATAAATTATTTACTATAAGTTATGTATTAGAAAATTTTAGCAGGCCGTTATGTAGTCCCGCTTCACCAATCATTGCTAAAAGTGGCTACAAAAAATATCAACACTAACTAAAAGAAAAATTTGTCGCTTAAGGTCGCTACTTAAAATAACGATGCTAACTAAAAGTTCCGTCGCTAAAATTTCTAATTAAAAAAAATATCGACTCTAAAAATGTATTCGCTGCTTAAGAATATCGGGTTGTTACAACCACCGCTCGAGCCCTAGCACATTCTCTTTCCATCTACACATCACCGGCATTGTGGGGAGGCTTTGGTCATGAATGAGACGTAACCCATGTTACTGACAACAACAGTACTTACCAATCTAAGCACTCTATGTGGAGGGACATTTTGTTCGTATCTATGGCTAAAAGAGGTTACACCTTACAGCCATTTACTATTTGATCTGGAAAGTGGGGATTACATTTAAATTTTTTGGTACAAGGTGTTCTTGTATATCTCTAACTTAGATTGATATACTGCAATAGGGTATAGAATATGAGAGTGGTACAAACTCTTCCCCGCCGAACTACCGAAGACCGTAACTTTGTCCGATAACTATATAGTCTACACATGCTAGTGTCAATATCTCATTTGCACATATATATATATATATATATATATATATATATATATATATATATATATATATATATATATAAAACACCACATTAACATACTGAGATTTTGACCTAACATGAAAAAAGAGCTTGCAAATCCATCCACATGAACCCGTGAACAAAAATTACCCAAAAACCAAAATCAAAATAAAAGAAGCAAGCTTATACACACTAAAGGCTTTGAAAATTAAAAAGAATGAGTTTGTGGCACTTACCTGAGATTGCAGGAGATGAAGCTAACCATTACTTTTGCATTCCTCTGTTTGGTCGTAATAAATGGTGCGATAGATTTTTATAAGAAACCCTAAGACTTAAAAGTCATTAAAAAAATTTATGTTCTTTATCTTAAGGGTAATATGAGCATTATAAAAGCATTACTTATGAGAGTCTCCTTTCTCTCCCTTTCTTCCCAATTTTGGGAGGAAACATTTGTAGCCTTTTTGTGATTGTTTTTTAGAAGAAAAAAGAGAGGAAAAGAAATGAAAGTGGCTCATTTCCTCCATTTTCTTTAGTTTGTGAGTTTTTCTTGAGGAGATAATAAAAGAAAAAATGAGGAAAGTTTGGGGTTCTTTTTCTCCAAATCTTTTGGAAGTTTGAGTACACTCAAATCTTTTTTGAAAGTTAATTTAATTAGAAAATTTTGTTTTTAGGATGTTCTGCTGAAAAGTGTTCGACTGGGGGCAACTTGGAGACAAATTCTTATGGGCATAAATTAAGGAAAAAATGTAAGATTCTAATGATTCTTATCCAAACACAAGAACAAGAACAAATATTCAGTTTAATATAAGTTTTGGTTTGAACTTAACAGGGGGTTGAGCACACCTAGTTGGACACTCACTCGATCATTTACACCAAGATAATAATACCCTCAAATTCAACCAATTTAATACCACCAACAATTCAGAGCAACTAAACCATTGAATAAGATAATACTCTTAGTGTACAGTCATAATTGAAATATCAAGTCTAAGTTAAAGTCAAAAATTTTAAATAATAATATTAACCCACGTAGGAGTTCTCATGACCGAGACTAAAACTTAAATTCCCTTTTTCTCGCTCGACTCCAATCCATACCCAATGCAATCTGTTGTTGGTTATTACATGTAGAAAGGAAGTCAAATGAGAGTGAGCTTTTAAAGCTTAGTAAGGTCGCTCAAACTAAGGAACTATTAAATAATTCATAGATGCAATTTGATATTGATTTTCAAGAGTTTCAAAATGATCATATCTATTTCGATCAGATATCAATATGACTTTCAGATACGATGCAAACAATTACAGATGCTATTGAACATGAGCAATTGCAAAGCCATACACGCGGTGTAGGGGTAATCACTTAGCAAAGTTATATAGGCGATACTCATTAGCACTGATAACTACATATGAATATGTACACCGACTAGTCCATTAAAGTACTAGCCTACACTAATATATACCAATCCCTCCAATACGCACCAACTCCCGCCAAAACACACAAATGCAGAATCTCATGTCAATATACAAAATGCAATAATCGCCATTACAACAAATAAATCGATGTTGGACAAGTAATAAATATTGCGCATCGATAAGGATTTTCAATAAATGCTTAAGCACAGAGCAAGGTTTTAAAGGTAAAATATATGCTTATCTCAACATAACAGAGTCCAAAAAACAACGATAACAAATCAAAATCAATTACAAAATCAATTATGAGAAATTGATTTCACATAAAATCCTTTATCTCGATCCAAGTTAAGCGAAAGCTAAACGATCTCGATCGAAGTCTTCTGAATCAACCTAGATTGACAAATTATTTATTAGAATTAACTCTAATCTCATAACACTTTGAACCTAATGTTAATTTCTTTAACGTTACTCACTCCAACACCCTCAACATAACCAAAAACGGGTCCCACATAGGTCTAAACCTAGCTACGAACCTCACACACTCCTAAAAGTATTATGATACCCCCAAATTCATAATAAATCCTTATAAAGTATTTTTAGAGCTTAAAACATTATAAAAAGTAAAAATACGATTTTTTTGAATTTTTAAATATTTTATATTAAAAATAATTTTCTTAAATACCAGAAACATCCAAAAATAGCCATAAATATTTCTAGGTCAAAATAAAATCCCATAAGTTTTATAATAACTTAACGATATGTAAGAAAATATAAAAACTAAAATCAGGTCAAAAAATCATTAAAACTGTTATTAAATAATTCATTTTTCCCAAACAAATGCAATATTGAAATCATATCAAATATCCTCTAGAAATTCTAAAATTTTAACCAGGATATTTTAGAATCATATAAACAATCACAAAAATTTTCAAAATTAAATAAATATTCTAAGTAGTTCATATAGATTTTTGAAGTTTCAAACTTGCGCAAAATAAGAAAATAACAAACGATTTTAGAAATTTCTAATAATTTCTTAGAAATTCTAAAATTGAAACATTATCGCGATTGTACAAAAAAAAAATTGCCAAAAAAGTGGCCGGAGGCCACCCCACGCGCCATCCACGCACCCTCATGCACGATGCGTGGGTACTGTTCATCATCTTCTTCTAGCAACTTACATAGCAAACCCTAGTTTCGATTTTCTCCATTTCTGTTTCATTTTTTCTCATTTTTCTTGCTCTAATTCCTTCCTCTAACAACTAATACAGAAAAACATGTACACACGTTTTATGGTCTTCATGGTCTTCGATCCCCCAACTCTACCTTCGATCCAATCTCTCTGTCCTCCCTTTCTATCAGTTTCTCTCTCTACATACTATCTTTTCTCTGTCTTTTGTATATGTCTCTCTTAACCGTATTTTAGAAGAAAAGACCAAAAAGACCACATACCCTTACCGGCTGTTATACATTTACGCCACTAAGGAGATCCATCTAGTTCATAAAAGAACTGGCCGGTACACTCATCCTTCTTAATTTACTATTGAACCATTTTCTAGAAACAAAAGACTACTAGATGGATTAAATAAAAGCGGGACAGAAATTCAAATTTAAGCAAATCCAACGACCAAACTTTAGTATTATCCACACTCTGGCCTGTGTTAAGCCCAAACTGATTGGACTGATTGACCGGAGTGGACAAACTAGACTGGATTCAAATTATTACATAAAGCCAACATTACTAAAGTCTTTAAGTACTCCACAAAAATGAAGTATACACATAAACGCTCAATGAGGGAGTTCTTCTCTAAATGAACATCATTGTGGATAACACATTTATAAACAAAACACGGAAAAGACCACAAGATAGACAACTAACGCAAGTACTCACAAACGAGAGATCGGACTTTTGTAAGGCTTGGTATGTAGTTTGGGTGATTGGATAATGGGAGCTCAAATATTACCAAGTACCTAAAGATATCACACGAAGCTCGAGGCAACAACGCATAGAAGTGGTTGGTCATCGAGCAACATCGAACAAAATATAAGATTGAACTCTTCTAAAAGATGAAGCCAACAACGTATAAAGTGGTTGTTCATTTATAGAATGCAAACTGAAAATATGCTTCATCTGGAGCTA
This sequence comes from Escallonia herrerae, assembly GCA_033070095.1. Classification (NCBI taxonomy): domain Eukaryota; kingdom Viridiplantae; phylum Streptophyta; class Magnoliopsida; order Escalloniales; family Escalloniaceae; genus Escallonia; species Escallonia herrerae. Next base: position 167,455 of record JAVXUP010000156.1, read on the forward strand.
GATACAAAAATGGATGAAATAGCTCGTCGCTAAACAAAGGATGCAAGCCTAGAAGCCAGAGCTAAAAACACATGAAAGTGGCTAGTCATCTAAGAATACTAAATACATGACCACGAGTAGGAGCCCTCAACCCGTGAAAGCAGCTAATCGCTCAATCACATTAAAAACTCATTTTTAAGAGTCAGTGCCAACGACAAGTGAAAGCGGTAGATCAGTTGGATACAAAGAAATAAGCATATCTAGGTTTCGGAGCCAATAATACCAAATGGCATTGGTTGGTCATCTAGGCAAATTGGATTCAGCGAACGTAAGGGTTGGAGTCAACAACGCATGAAAGCAGCTGATAGCTTAGGAACACCAGAATCTCATATGTAAGAGCTGGAGCAAACAAGAAACATTGGTCAATTAGATACAAGAAAAAAAGCATATTTACATGCAAGAGCCAACAATACCAAAAGACAGCTAGTAATCGTCTAGATACACTAGGAACAGCAAACCTAAGAGCTAGAACCAACAACACGTGAAAGCAGCTGGTTGTGTAAGAACATTGGTAACTCATACTTAAAAGCCAGAACCAACAAAGCATGGTTTAAAAGACACCAGAGAACAAATACCGTAAGGTTTAACAGAATCCTAGACAGTCGCGATGTCTAATGCTTAAAACCACAAATATGTGGTATGTCGGCATCTAAATGTTTCTTATCACTCGTCTAAATTCAGCCAACCTGAAAGCTTATCATCCTTCAGTCCGTCCCCCCACTCCCAGCATAGTGGAATATAGGTAACTCTAAAGAATAAAAGTAGCATTATAGAATTACAAAATCACTGTGGCAACTCAAGAATTTTAAGACCAAGAATGTATTGCTATACAACACCTGAGCCTAGTAACAGAGAGCTCAATGCACTTAGCACAACCACAAAAGCAAAAGGCTATAGACAGTATAACTTTAACAAGTATCGATATGCCAAAGCAAACGAATGCACTAGAAATCAGACAACCTCATTGGTGGCAAAAGTAAGAAACAAATCTATTTGAGAAAATTCTGATTAAATGCAATCTAACTTGCACCTCAAACACAACACACATGACTAAAAAGACCTCACAGAACAATGAGTTTCCTATGCAAATGCCCTCCACTAGAACTCGCATCTCCATCATGATCGTGAAAGAGAAGAGTAAGTATCCCAACTAGACACAGCACGGAACCTACAAGAAGCTTGTCATATCGTTCCACCCAGTGAAATTTAAGCTGACTTGCACCATAGAATGAGAGAGCTACCAACGAGGTCATCACAGTAATAGTGCTGCAAATAAAAAAATCATAGCATAATATCAATTTCACGTGTTGAAAGTACTTCCATGCAAACATTTCATACACATTACAATTATGAGAAATGTAATAGGATTGACAAAACAAGAGATACAACATTATGTTCTGGAAACTCAAAACTGTTGGTGACCACGAAGGGTGACATAAAGGCATGTTTCTATGCTCAAACATTTTAAAAACAATTTTAATTCTTAAATAGATTGCACATACTCAAGATAGAACTATTGTGTAGTGGTCTACTAACATGCTTTTCAGGTAATGCAAAAGAACAGAAAGAAGGGGACTCTTGTAAAGGTAAATGTATGCATGCCACCATTGTGGAGAAACTTTTATTTTTCAAACCCCAGACCTCCATGTTATCTAACAAATTTCTTTTAAGCTTTGTAAAGGGTCAAAACTTTTGCAGCTCCAAATGAAAAAATTGTTATTTTATGGATGGAGGAATAACAAATAATGCTGAAAGACCCTAGATGTTTTATGCTAATTGAAGACGACTTCAAAAGCATCACATTTTGTCCAATAAATAGATTTAGCACTGGTAAGATTTTGAACCATAAGTCAAGGGTGTCAACTGCCCCTCCTCAATACACTAGCTCACTCCTTGGTGAGTTATAGGCTGTTTCAAGTTTCGAAACATTGCAGAACTTTGGTCCTGACTTAATAGTTGCATTGCGGAGTACGAGGCAATTAGGTTTGACTTTCTCTTCTCCGCAGTTGCTGACTTGTACATGAAAAAAAAAATCCATGGGTCACTCGAAAAGCACAAATCACCTTTCAGTGGTGATAATGAAGCTATGCATGAGCTCAATCAGCACATTCTAGGTTGGTCTTAGTGTGTGTTATCTTACCTACTTTACCTTCAAGGAGATAAAAATACATGCTGTACGCATCTTTTTTGTTTCCTTCTCGTGTATAAGAAGGAAAATTAGTACTGTCCAGCTCAAATGTGGCTTTACCTTGTGATGGAAGCTTGAACATAGCATTAAATCCGGTGACTATAACTTTTTGTTCACTTTAACAATACCATGCTAAAACCAACAATCCAGCAGAACAACACAAAGTGACTGTCCCACAAATGATCATAATGAATACACCACAAACTTCAAACAAGTCTAAGCTAAACAATAGACTAACCCCTCATTATCGATTTTCATTAGTAGCGAATAAACTGCATAATGCCAGTACTCATTTTTCTGCCTTTTTCTTATTTTTCACCTCATAATTAATCTGGTTAGCTTCCACACTGAAGATTGTTTACAAAAAGCTCAGAGTTCTATACCTGAATAGCAGTACTAAAATAGCAAGCACCATCATGGAGGATGAATTCCCAACAGCAAGAAACACTGGAAGAGTGGTTGCACAAGGTGATAAAGCCGGAACAAGTACAAGCCCAGCAACAGCCATTTTTTCCATAGGTTGGTTATGAGCATGGCTGTGGCCACCCTTTCCACATAGAAACAGTAGAACATAACTACCACCAAGAATGACGAGCAACAGAGAAGCAAGTTTGTGTACAGTTTCCTCGCCAGCAATAGTGTTTGTTATGGTGATTGCTGTTATGCCGAGAAGTGAAGTGGATATTACATGCAAAATTGCGCCAAATGCAGCTGCATAACATAATAAATAAAAATCAAGTCTGCATATACAAGGTAATTGAGGAACACCATTCTTGAATAAAGTTGGCATAAAACATAAATCATAACAATGCAATATCTGTGATATTCATAGCCATGTTTGGCATAAAGTACCAATCCTTCGGCTTCGAAAAACATTTCAAAATACTCTCAAAGAAGCAAAATTCATTTCAGGGTCGGGCTACATCTACTAGAACACAAATTTTTTTATCAGATCACAGTGAGACAGATATATGGCATCATAAGATCTGGAGGTTGTCACAGCCTCATGAGTGGTGGTGAAAGAGACAGAGGGAAATACAAAGATAACAAAAGGCTATATTCAAACGAGTTCAAGGTAACAATCATCTTGGGATTACGTCATGTGATAAGACAGAAAATCCAGCCACAATCCAAGCCTAGTATCTAAACATCTTGCCACAAAATTAGACATTCAAACTAGCTTGTGTTCAATAACAAATAAACATCTTTTATCACAAAAGTTGAACATGAAAGTTTGTACCACAGAAGGCAGAAAAAACATATCATTCAATTATAATAAAACAAAGGATACGCAGTGAGGGAGAGGAAGAGTGAAAATGCTTTTTACTTGATTTTTATTAATGGAAACAGTTTTTGGCATAATACTTGAAACATTAACCATCACTTATGCAATCGTAGGAAACATAAGCATCAAAATTACATACTCAACAAAAACGAAAATGACAAGTGAACAAAATTGTGCAATTAACAACATAATATTTGTAGCACCTGAAAAATCTATGGATATATGAATGTGAAAAGCACATTTACGATACTCTTTTGTTTGAGCATTTATATCATGCTATGGCAGGAAATATTCAACATATTTCATCCATCCTTTCATATGTGCATGTTTGAGTGCGTATGTGTGGAGCCAATCTAGTTATGGCAGTGGAGAAAAGCAGATCTCTCCAATATTCTGTAGCTGTAAACCTCCGCAACATATCTGACTCAAGCGTGCTTCAAATAGTTTCACTGAATCTGCCATACCACTTTATAGTGCTTAGTCCATTTCTATAACTGGTCTGCTGATAAAATTATCTAACTCACACAGCATGTACGATCCAGCCGTCAATTTCTGCTCATGTGTTAGTAATAGATGTCGTGTAAAGGTAAAGATCTCTCAAGGGTGAGATGTGAATCTGCCACCCAGATACAGAGCTAGTTAAATACAGTGGAAGAAAAACAAAAAAGGGACCAACATAAGTGGTTCAAATTCAGAATTCTTTCTAGGAAGGAGGTAATCCACCCTTTTATCTTAATTTCCTAATACCTACAGTTCCATGATTAATGCGTCTTTTTCAGCGCCATTGGTCTGGCACAGACATTGTTCAACCCTTCGATGATCTTTCAACAGAAGATGGAATTCCATTGTCGATAGTGTTTTTTGGATAAGCTGCAAGTCATTGACAAATTTTACTTTCCGATAATAGTATATACTTCCTCCGTCCCGCTTTAAGCACCTTGCTTTCTATATTGATCTGCCCCAAAATGTATATCAGTCAATGAAATGAATGTACAAAAGTGTGAATCTCTTCTATATTATCCTTAAAAAGAAAAAAATGCATTTAATGTGTTTGTTTAAAAAAAGCGCTTGTATAGGCAATTTTGGGACAAACTGTAACATGGTACAAGTTTGTAGTTAATGTGCTTCCGAAACTTTGTGTTTCATCAAACAAGTTTCTCACAATCAGAAGGAGGGAGTATTCTGTTTTTTTTTTTTCATCCTTGTAAGCAACATGTACACGGACCCAAACTGTTTAATAAATAATACCCACAGATAACATGAAATCGAAGAGTGATTATAACACTAGCTATCTTAAACATTTTGATCAACGATCATGGTTCTCAATTAGATGGTTTATCCCAATAAACTCAATTACACTGCAAGAACCAAATGAAGCAGTGTATTGCTATCGATGCTTCAACTGATCTTAATCAATTAGAAATGAGAGACTTGGACATAATACTCTTTAAGAGGCTTAACGGCTGGGCGCATTGCTTTGGTGAAAATAAGCTACAACATATAATTTTTTTCCCAGGGAAGTAAGCATATATTCTAAATGAAATAGGGCTAAGCGCCATACAAATAGAGAAACAAAAAGGAGACAGACCGAACTAGGATGTGATCCCAACCAAGTCTGGTGGTTCCTTTTATGTAATACAACAGAAAAAAGAGGAGACCCAGCCAGCAGCATACTAATTCCCTCAACCAACAATTTCTGTGCTGCTCCCTGACAAGTCAGCAGTAAAATTCACAACTGCATGGCGGTAATTTGGGAGTTTCCCGTAAGGCAGGGGGGAATTGTTTTTCTCAGAAACATTGTAAAGATGCAATGGCACCTTATCACTATCAGAGGCAGGTTTGTTCACTCCCCTCCAAATGGTTCACAAAAACAATGGAGCTCGCCTCCACCGCCTACAAACACCCTTCAGAATTTTCTAGCACCAGCCCAACTCCTCAAGTAACCTTGGCATCACCAAAAGTCTGAAGTCTGAATGCCCAAACAGACGCGTCATGAATTTTATTGTCATGGCCAATATGATGGAAATATACATTATTGCATTCATCCAGACTTGTACGCAAAATTTCAGCCGAACAATGTAATGATATGCCATCAGCTTTTCCCATTTTTACCTGGAGGGGTCAAGCTCCCAAAAGAAGCAGGACTTCTGGACTGTTAAATGAGAACTCGAGTGCAATTAGCTTATTGGTGCTAAAAGCTACGGAAGCAACCATGCTGACACAACGGATAGAAGAAGAATCACTTTAAAATGTTTTCTGCTCCCATGATGGAAACATGACCGTCAGTATTCGGGGAAGACATTGTAAGGTGCGCAGAAAATAAAAGGTCGAGTATAGCAACAGCCATGTCGTGTCTCCAATGTGAAATGTTAGGTTGCAAACCCCCTCATCCAGACCAAAACTAGTGGAAATTTCTTTTTCTCGATAATACCATAGGCTGTGAGTTCAAATGCAGTATGAACTTTTATGCAGCTAATACCCCCATCGTAGTGGACCTCTATGTATGCCATAAACCTGGAGAGTTTTTCAAAATGGTGATGCCTCTCAGTAGAACGCTATCATGTTTAGGAAAAGTTGTTACTATTTTATTATTAATTTGACCGAAACGAAAGTCCTATATTTCTTGAAAAAAGCAAAATGATAAAGTAAGGGTACCAGAGAACAAGACTCGTGACCAGCTGAGCAAAGATACTATAACTTAAAACAGTTTTGACTCCATAGTTTCTCTTCAAATGAGCTGCCTCCAGATTGTTCTCATTCATCAGAGTCCCCCTTCAGAAAAATGAGGCAGTCAGCAACAAAATTCACAGGGTTTCAATGCAGAGAAAAGGAAATAGAAAGGCAATGGGATAAAGTGCATTTTCCATTCTCGCATCGGTTCTTTCCTTTGTTACAAATTTTCTTCTTTAACTTGGGGTTTTTCTGATATTTTCTTTAGGGGTTGGGGGAGGGGCCTGGTTACCACTTGCCGTTTTAAAATCTTGAAAGAAATTCACAGGAGTGGGCAACCACATCATAAAAAGGAGAAAATCTGATTTTCTCATCATTCAAGACGTAATCGACAGTACGCTACAAACACCATAAGATCAAATTGCAAACTTATGAAGGTGTTCTAACTTTTAGCGAAGTATGGCAACACATACAGTAATTGATATTTCACCGCAATCCACACCCACTTCAGCCTTTCAATGATGTTCACATGTCGTTCAAAGAACGGCACTCCTTACAATGAGCATTCCTTTGCGCATCTGATGATCAATTAGTCACTTTAAATTTTAAATAAATTTGAATCATCACATACACATGGTTCTTCAGAAATAAAATGCAATTAGTACCAACCATTCACTTCACCAAAAGTTTATACTCTCTCCGTTTCTAATTTTTGTCCCCTTTGACTTTTTTTTGTAAATTTCTGGAATAAGATTTAAACATGCAAATATTGCCTTATCTCATTTTTTGGGTCTAGTCTGACTCGCCAAACACTACTTATTTGATTAGTGACTAATATTTGAGTTCAGTTCAATGTTTCAGATGTCCTAAATCTAATGTATAAACAAATACACGCAAGGGGACAAATATTACGAAATGAGAGAGTAAAAAACCATTCGTAGTACGCATTCGAACAAGCCAAAGATTAAAGACCCAAACAACAATTCGAACCCAGAACAGCATAATACCAAGTCCATAGTCTCAAAAGACACCGATTAGTAAAAACAATAATCATAACACGCAAACCAATGTTGGATCCCAGAAACCAAAATTAAATTCAGCCACCCAACTACTTGGCGAACAACTAACATCGTTCTTACTATCACAGAACCAAACACATTATTCTGAAGAAAAAAACGGACGAGACGAGATCTGAAGACATAGACGTGCGTAAACATAGAAGGAACAAGTGTGAGTTGGAGGATGGGGAGAATGAACCATACTGACGAGAAGGGTTCTGGAGAGGGTCCATTTCTGAGCACGGCCAACAATGGAGAAAGGAAGCCAATGCGTCGGAATAAATGAGTGAAGAAGAGATACAGTAGCGATTCCTCCGATTGTTGACAGATCCTCTGCACTAAACCCACCTTCCATGTTCTTGATTTGTTTGCCTCTTAGATTAACGGTTAAATTTGCTTTTGCGATGGTGTGCTTTATAATTATGGGTAACTTACATCTAGGTCCGTGAGGTTAAAATAAAATTATAATCAAAGATGCAAAACTTAAAAATATAACAAATCATGACTAATAACCTTGAAAAATATAACAAATTATGACTAATAATTAAGAAAATTATTAACCTGTTGATCCGTTCAAAAGAATATGTTTTTGGCTGATGTCACAAATATGAACAAAATGTCAATAGTACCCTTATTGTTATCTAGATAAAATTTAAATTTCTAATTCCATTATTTTCTCTCTCTGTTAGCCTCGACCCTGCTCCCACACCAGCCCCCGCCCCCGCCCTTGCCCTTCTCTCTCTTCTTCTCTTTCCCCTCTTTTTCATCCTTGCGCCCCCTCCCTCCTCCAAGCACTCCACCACTTTGTTGTATCCTCCTTGTATAGCCTCGCCATCACGACAACTTGGCTGCCATCGCAACCATAACTGGAATAGGTTTCAGCGCTAGCGTGACACGTCTGGGGAGGAAAGACCGACCACCACGAGCCATCTTGCCATCATCTACCACCGTCGCCTTAAGTGGAAATAGGGACTGCTGACCTCGTTGCTCAATCAGCGTCGCCATAGCCAATCTATCCATCGGAGGCCTTATGCGCCACTACCAGATCTATGTATCCTAATTTGAAAATTAGGGTACAAAGATCTGCTGGTACAACATAGACACCCAGCAGTTCCAACCTAGTTGGGTAATATTATAAGAATGACAATTGCATTTTAATCATCATGTACAGAATTTCACCCTAATTTCAGGTTTGTGATGTAAAAATCCCTGTATATTTTCAAGTGTGATGTTATTTTTTAAAAATATTATTACTCACTTTTCCAGTATCCCACTCCCAACAAGATTTGAAAGCAACAGTCCTTACCTCGCCCGTTACATTATTACACTGTAAGGAATAAGGCTTTTAGCGACAGGAAAATCTGTCGCTAAAAATCCTAAATCCGTCGCTAAAACTTTTAGCAAAGGAAATACTATCTTTAAAAGTCCCTCGTATAAAAGCCCATAATTAAAAGTTTTGCGACGGGATTTTAAAATCTATCGTCTAATGTTGGACTTTTTGTGACGAATTTTTTTATAACTTAGCGACGGAATTTCCGCGCTAATTCTATTTTATGTATTTTATTTTTTCTGTGAAATTTAAATATTTTAGCGACGGAATATTTCGTTGCTAAAAATCTAGAATTAAGTACACCTTTAAGGACATAATTAATTCGTCGCTAAAAATCTACTTTTTAAAAATATTTTTTTATTTTTCTAATACCCAAATCTGTAATAAAAGAATCAATTCTCAACAACAACGCACAATTTCGAAGACACAAACAACTATATATGATCAACTTAAAAAATGTTTATTATAAAAAAAAACTCGTAATGTACAAGTCGGAAACCGGATACAACCGGTTAGGAGAGGGGCTCATCAGGGGTTGTCGAGTCCCAAATTTGGATCCTGCTGATCAGGGCCCAGCTCGGCATGTCCAGCAGCAGTGCCCTGCTGATCCTACTCCCTGATCATCCTCAACACTATCGTAGCAATGCACTGGATCTCCTCCTCGTCCCACGGACGTCGAGGAGCCGATGTTTGTGGAAGGGCAACGGGAGGTGGGGAGGCTCCTATCACGGCACGAGCAGTCATGCTAGGCAGGTCGCGTATGCGGCCTTTCGGCAGATTGACGACCTCTGGCGTATCCAGCCATCACTTCAATGCCCTAATACTCGCATCTGTACTAGTGGATGCTGATGGCTATCCAAACTGCCGCTCAGACCCCCTAAGCTATTCATACGAGGCCTACAAAAATAGTGATTGAAAGATATGTTAGGACATTAATTAACGCAACAGACATTGAGGAAAGAAAGACAAAAAATTAACAACTTAAACAAATTGACTTACATCGATCCGTCGGGCAATATTCGAAACATAGTCGCTCGCCCGGTGCGCCTTGTCCTTGTCCTTCTTCCGCACGTGTGTCTGATTATACGTCAGAGCAATGACCTCATACTCTTCCAGTTCTGGATTCTGGACCACATTCATGTGTCGGACGATGTCGTGTGCCACCGACCCCATGTGTGTGTCGGATCTCTGTTCTGTCTATTCTCGGCCCCGCTCTTACCCTTGGGGTCCCAGCCTGGATCCGCAACCCACCGATTTATCATCTCCCCCATACAGTGGGAGATATCCAATGTGATGGATATGTCTTCATCTCCGTTATCGGGGCACCCTCGGGCAGCATCTTCTTTGCCCGGTCCCGTGCGTCGTGGAGCCATCGACGGTAATTCTTTCCGATGTAAGCAAAGAAGGTCTGCTGCCCCAGCGCCTGCTGATCAGGCGAGTCAAACGTGGATCCCTCTTACAAGGCATTCAATAACACAAATTAATTTAAACACTAAATTCTAATTAAACAAATACCATCGCAGAAAAAAATACTTCAACGTACCAGCCACTCCTCCCATAAGGACTCCCTCGTAGTGGAATCCCAGACCTTCCAGTACAGGCGTGGCTCAAAGAATCAGCCCTTCACAAGAACGCCAATCTTCGTCCTCGCCTGACTCTCCAGGATCCTGCCAAAGAAGTAAATAAATAAATTAATACAGTTCAAATTAAAATTAACACCCCAAAATTTAAAATATAAGGCATGATGTGATTTTTTTATCTTATTGGATCTCCTGGGTGAGCGTAACTCTCTATTTACACTGGGGGTCGATGTGTACCCCACGTGTCGGGCCATGACCTCGTCAAGATTCTACAAAACACAGACATTAATACAGTTTAAATATACTTTAAATATAAGGCTAGCGAAAATTGACTAAACACTGTTATCAACTATACCTGAGGTAAAACCCACGGAAGAAGGAGAATCAACGAGCGTGTAGGATGAATCTGCGTTAGGCTGGGGCGACGGCTGGGGTTGGGGCCCCGTCTATTGCACGCGAGCACTCTGTGTCTCGTCATCAGTAGGCAATGACGAGGTGGGACCCACCAAGGAAAAAGTAGCTCGGCGTCCAACCAGGCCACGAATAGCATGTATCCTATCCATAACTGACTTCGTATAGATAAATTGTAAGGACATTAACACATTAAAAATAATAATTTGGCAGAAATCATTATCGGCACTATATATATGAACTGAGGTGCAAAAATACATCAATATGAACCAAGTTCTAAAATGTTACTATATTTTTTTGTGATGTTACAACATTACAAGTCAATCATTTTCGGTTTGGGAATCATCATCATCTTCAACACTAGACTCATCGTCCTCTTCTTCATGGGACTCGTTGTCCTCTTCATCTTCTAAATAATCCTCTTCATCAACAGATTCAGTTACATCATCTCCAACAATTTTCACGTCTTCCGCGTCATCATCTACGAATTCTTCTCCTACATGAAGTGTTGTTGGAAGAGGAAGATCGTCCTCCTCGTTGTTGACCTCAACAGGTAACAAGACAGGTGATTGGTCGGCTTGAAAGCTGTCTAGCTCACTGTCATATGTCACGGGAAAATTCTTAGACTTGATAACTGTTTACCAATGAGATTTGGGATTGGCGATGTTCTTTGCGTAAAAGACTTGTGCAGCTTGACTAGCAAACACAAAGGGCTCGTCTGATGCAAGTCTTGACTTGACATTGACATTGACATCTACAATCCTTGAAAGCTAACACGGATTCCTCTACTCCATGTGACATTGAACCACGTACACTTGAACATTACCAAGCGATTTTGAGAACCCAGATATGTTAGCTCAATAATCTTATTTAGCTTTCCGTAAAAGTCCATGCAATTCTCAGCATAACAGTCGCCATTGACCAAGACTCTATTGTTTTGGGTTTGTTTTGTTCGGTCATCATTTTTATGTTAAACCTAAATCCGTTGATGATATAGCCTCCATGACAGGGTGCTTGTTTGTTAGGGCCTTGAGCTAGTAATTTCAAGCGGGAAGCCACTGGTCTATCCATTAAACGAACCTATTGTAGATGACGGTAAAAATTAAGGATGAATCAGTATACCAATTGGCCACAGAGCTGTATATAATACAAAATATAATTTCTTCAAAGATCTACACGCCTTCTGAACCACTGTACAAATTGTGATTTCTGATGAGATTCAAGTCCAGCAGGATCAGTGATTAAAGATTCCGCATCGAACGCATTGCAAACCAATGTAGTTGACTCGCTTATCATACGCGTTCAATTATGTACAGTAATGTAAGTGAATTAAGACATTAACGTACTCAACGAATGCCGAAACTTCAACGCAATTTAGAATGGCATATATTGTTGCAGCATTGTACTCTTCATCCGTTAGCCATCGAGTATACATTCGGCTGAATGGATTACCGGACTGCTTGAATATTGACAATTGCCCTTCCAAATATGTGCTTGATCCGGGGCCATTTCGGCCTAGTTGATTTTACCTTGTATCAATATCAGGCTCGAAATACTGACTACAAAAGTTTACAAGCTCTTCCATTACGTAAGACTCCACAATTGAGCTCTCAACCCGAGCCTTATTGCGGACTGTGTAGGGTTTTCTTTTCATTTTCTAACTAGGGTTTTCATTCTCTCTCTCTATATATATAAGACATTTTTTGGGGCAACCCAATCTAGTCGTCCGATAAATTTTGATCAGGAGATAGAGAGATACCTAGAGAGGAGAAAAAAGAGAGCTTGAAGGATAATTTTTTGGGAAGGTTCCGACAATCGAATAGGAATTTTGGTAAGCTTTGTTTATGCTTTTTTTTTTCTTATTTTATAGAGTTCAGTTTAAGATTCATTATTGTAATACATATATACGACTAAGGGCATATGGATCTATTTGTACTCACGGCAGCCCAAAGTTATCAACAAGTCCAACCCCTCACGGCCCCTTTTCGCACAGTACTGCATACCCATCTAAACTCAGCCTTAACCCACAATGTATATATATACACCATACAAAAATCAACAACTATTTCCTCTTCAGAGCCGTTGCCCCGCTGATCACAAAACCACTCACGGCATAATACTAAAACCCTAAACACTCAACAGCTTTCCCCCTTGCATGAGATTTTCATGGGTTATGTGAGTGTTTGAGTTGGAAAAAGAAGCGGCCATAGTGTGTGTTTTGTAGGTGTGTAGTGAGGGGTTGAAGGTCAGCCATGTGCTTGTGTGTGTGTTAATCTGTGCAAGGGTGTATATGTATATGTGTGACAGTGTGTGAAACGTGAAGTAGGGAGTGATGTGCGCGTGAGTGTGTGCTCATATGCGTGTAGAGTATGTATAGTGCATGTATATGCGTGCTGTCGTGGGGTAATCTGTGTGAGTGTGCGTGTGTTGGAGAGTGCAATGTGTGTTTTGTGTGTATATGTAACTGTGTGTTTGTGAATGAAGGTGGAAGTGATGATGGTGTTGTGTGCATATTTGTGTGTATGTATTATATATGCACTTGTATGTGCTTTAGGAAGAAAGGGCATTACCAGGCATCAAAATGGTTCTGTGAGTGCTCGTGTGGGTGTACTTGTGTGTCCATAAGAGTGTGTGAGTGGGGTTGAGGATGGCAGCCACAATGTAGGAATGTGAGTGAGTAAATATGCGTAGATGTGTGTAGTGTGCTGATGTGAGTGAGTGGATCAACGAAAAAAAATGAAGAGAGGGAGCAGCAGACAAGTGAGTGGGTCAAACAAAAAAATGAAGAGAGGGAGCAGCAGACCCATTGCCGTGATGCAGTGGGTGTGGGATTGGAATAAAGTGTGAGAGTAAGTGTTGTGTGCATGCGTGTGTTTTATTGTGTGAAGTATGTGTGAGTTATGTGCATATATATGCGTTTGTGTGAGTGTGAGTAAGTGTTGTGTGCATGTGTGTGTTTTACCGTGTGCATGTGGGTGAGTTATTCTAGAAAAGAATTCTTTGTGCAGAGAGAAAAGGAAGTAGAGGAAGAAAGGAAATACGGATCGAGGAACTAGTTGACGTTAAGTTCGGCACATGCATATGCTAGCGCATGTTAATCGTTACCACGTGAAATTTTAGATTATAATACCTTAGGCCATATTAGAATTTCTGGTAAAACTTTACAATTTTCTAAAATCATATGTATTTTTAATATTTTTGGTGATTTCAGATTTTTAAAATTCTTTTGGAGCCTTTAAACCCTGAAAATGTTCAGGAAAAAATTTGAGTAATGTCCTTATGGTATAGATAAGACTCAGTTTGAATTTAATGATTTTTGGAGTTGATTTTCTATGATTTGCGTATCGTATTAATTTTGGCAAAATGAATAATTTTAAAAAAATGCCTTTTAATTTCTAATTTAAATTTTTATAATTTTTATACCTATTTTAAAGTTGTTACAAAATTATGGAACTTTATTTTCAGCTTGAAGCAATTTTGGCAATTTATGGGTTTTTATGCATTAAAGAAATTATTTTAATTCAAAAATATTCAAAAATTCCAAATTTTCATATTTGACTTTTTATAAAGTTTTAAGCTATAAAAGTGTTTTATTTTAATTTACATAAGTTTGAAATATTGGTGCGGATTAATGTGTGTACGAGATTTTCAGGTAAGTGGCTGCGTGCAAGGCGTGCTATGAGTTTAGTGAGTTCGGAGTTAGAAGTGAACACATGGTGAGTAGCTGATATTAAGTTATTAGTATAGTAGCATAGATTGTGTTTTAACAAATAAATTGACAATCTAGGTTCATTCAGAGATTACTGATCGAAATTTGGTTGCATTGCTTAGTTTGGACCGAAGTAAGGATTTTCTCTCTGAACCCCAATTCATCGTTTTGATTTCAAGTGCTTATTATAACAGTCTTTCAAACTGCATTGAACTTTGATTTTTATGATTGATAAAAAAGTATTTTCAAACTGCTCATGAAACCCTAATTTGAGCCGTTTAGCGATCGTTTGAAATTATGATTCATGCTTATCTGTTTATTGACTCAATCATCGTAAAATATTTTCAATTCTATTTATTCTTCTCAATGTTGACATGAGTTAGTAATCTGGGAGTTATAAGGATGGTATGTATTGTTGGAATTATAAGGATAGTTTGTTGGTTGGGTTAAACTAGTACCTAGATGGACTAGTCAGTGTACATATGCATATATAAATCGTATCGAGCACTGCCGAGGTGACTTTATTATATTGTACTACTCATGTTCATTGTTTCCTATTTTTGTTTTATTGCACCTGAAATATTTTGAAATAATTATTGATTCAAGGGATTGAGTTGATACTGATCCTTATGTTTATATTGAAATGCTGTGATTTTCTTTGGAAATCCTTTTTAAAAATTATCATTTGATGTCTATAGAAAATCAATTGAGTCGCTTTATTTCTCCATTTTAAAAGTTGTTATTTGGTTTAAATGTAAAACCATCCAAGTTATTTTTGTTGTTTAAATCCTTGATCGACCTTACGGAGTTCTGGAAAGCTCACTCTACTTTAACTTCATTTCCTTGCGGTTGCCTGTGTGGATTAGAGCCAAGCAAGGAAAAAGAGAATTTAAGTTTAGCGTTGGTCATTAGAACCCTGCGTGGATTAATATTGTTAATTGAGAATTTTTCAGACTTAGATTTCATGTCTCATCGATGATAGTCAACTGAGAATATGATTATTGGTTGAGCGGCTATGATAATAGTCGTTCATTTATTTTAATTTGAGGATATTATTGTCTTAGCGTAGTGATCGAGCGAGTGTCTAACGTTCCCGATTACTGGGTTGTTATAGTTGGTATCAAAATTTAGGTATATGATTCCGTAGACTTTAGGAGCAAGTGAGAGAAAACCTAAGTTTCAACAAGAGAGTTAGGAAAAACTTTAGTAACTTAGTTGAACCGTAGTGGTGGTTAGATAACGGAGTATGCAGTGAAAACGATAGGATATGCAGTGGAAGCGTAATGGGTATATCATTTGGTTTGAGGCATTGATGTGTGATTGCTTATAGGAATTCATTCAACATTTTGAGGATCCCAATATGATAAGTACGTGAAATTTCGAGGACAAAATTTTTATAAGTGAGGGAGAATATAACACCCCGAACCTTGGTAATGCTAGCCGGTTAGATTAATTTAAGCGACGACTTTTATATATGAGATTTAGCATCAATCTCTATGAGCAAAATTTGATCGTAAATTTTATTTTTAGGAACGATATTCATACACAGCATTTAGTGTCGATTAGCGCAATCAAATTTTATTGAAAAATTTTAGCCACGACATTGTAGGAACCATGAGTTATAATTTAACAAAAGCAGTTAGAAGTGATATTTTTTGGGTCTCAAGTGACGATTAGCGTGATAGAATTTTAGCGACAACCTTTAACAACAAATAGTGAAGCGGGTTAGCATAACTGTCGTTAATAATTTTCTAACATATAGCTTGTCGTAAAAATTTTATTTTTTTGGACAATTTTCACAATAATTAGTTTGGGTTAAAAGTTTTTGCGACAAATGGACGTGTAGGGTTTTCTTTTCATTTTCTAACTACGGTTTTCATTCTCTCTATATATATAAGACATTTTTCTGGGGCAACCACCCCTTCGAGCCGTCAGACCCATTTTGATTGGGAGATAGAGAGATACTGAGAGAGGAGAAAGAAGATAACTTGAAGGAGAATTTTTCAGGAAGGTTCCGGCAATCGAATAAGAATTTTGGTAAGCTTTCGTTAAGCTTTTTCTCTTATTTTATAGAGTTCAATTTAAGATTCACTATTGTAATACATATATTCGACTGTGGGCATATGGATCTGCTAGATGTGAGAAGCTGTGGGGGGGGGGGGGGGGAAGCCGTTGAGTGTTTAAGGTTTTAGTGTTATGCCGTGAGTGGTTTTGTAATCGGGGGGCTGCGGTTCTGAAGAGGAAATAGTTGTTGATGCTTGTATGGTGTATATATATACATTGTGGGTTAAGGATGAGTTTAGATGGGTATGCAATACTGTGCAAAAAGGGGCCGTGAGGGGTTGACTATGGTGATAGCTTTGGGCTGCCGTGAGTACTCATGGCTGCCCTCAACCGATGTTTGTGGCACCGCCAAGATTTGGACAAGAGGGGTTTCTGGGGATAGGAATTCCATTAGAATTTTGTGGGTTATGTGAGCGTTTAAGTGGGAAAAGAAGCGGTCGTAATGTGTTTTGTAAATGTGTAATGAAGGGCTGAAGGTCAGCCGTGTGCTTGTGTGTGTGTGTGTGTGTGTGTGTGTGTGTGTGTGTTAGTGTTTGCAGGGGTGTACATATATGTGTGTGACAGTGTGCGAAACGAGAAGTGGGGAGTGATGTGCGCATGAGTGCGTGCTCATATGGGTGTAGAGTGTGTATAATGCATGTATATGGGTGCTGCCGTGGGGTAATCTGTGTGAGTGTGTGTGGGTGTGTGTGTGTGTGTTTGAGAGTGCAGCGTGTGTTTTGTGTGTATATCTAACTGTGTGTTTGTGTGAGGAGGTGGAAGTGGTGATGGTGTGTTGTGTATATTTGTGTGTATGTATTATATATGTATGTGTATGTGTTTTGAGAAGCAAGGGCATTACCAGGCAGCGAAATGGTTCTATGAGTGCTCGTGTGGGTGTACTTTTGTGTCCATAAGAGTGTGTGAGTGGGGTTGAGGATGGCAGCCACAGTGTGGTAATGTGGGTGAGTAAATATGTGTAGATGTGTGTAGTGTGCTGATGTGAGTGAGTAGATCAAAGAAAAAAATGAAGAGACGGAGAAGTAGACCCACTGTCTGTGGGAGTGGGAGTGGGAGTGGGAGTGGGAGTGGAATGAAGTTTGTGAGTAAGTGTTGAGTGCATGTGTGTGTTTTACTGTGTGAAGTGTGTGTGAGTTATGTGCATATGTATGTGTTTGTGTGAGTAAGTGTTGTGTGCATGTGTGTGTTTTACCGTGTGCAAGTGGGTGAGTTATTCTAGAAAAGAATTTTGTGTAGAAAGAAAAGGAAGTAGAGGAAGAAAGGAAATACGGATCAAGGAACGGGTTGACGTTAAGTTCGACACGTGCATATGCTAGCGCACGCTAATCGTTAGCACGTGAAATTTTAGAGTATAATACCTTAGGCTATATTAGAATTTCTGGTAAAATTTTATAATTTTCTGAAATCATATGTATTTTTAATATTTTCTGTGATTTTAGATTTGTAAAAAAAAATTGGAGCCTTTAAACCCTGAAAATGTTTGGGACTAAATTAGCAAAATGTCTTTATGGCATAAATAAGACTCAGATTGAATTTGATTTTGGAGTTGATTTTCTATGATTTTCGTATCGCATTGTTTTTAGCAAAATGAATAATTTTAAAAAAAGTTTTAATGCCTTTTAATTTCTAATTTAAATTTCTATAATTTTTATACATATTTTAAAGTAATTACAAAAATTATAGGATTTTATTCTCAGCTAGAAGCGATTTTGGCAATTTTTGGGTTTTTATTGCATTTAAAGAAATTATTTTAATTCAAAAATTCAGAAAATTCATTTTTTGACTTTTTATAAAGTTTTAGGCTATAAAAGTGTTTTATTGTAATTTATAATAAATTTGAAAGATTGTTGCGCATTAAGGAGTGTACCGGATTTTCGGGTAGGTTGGCTGCGTGTGATGCGCTCTTTGAGTTAAGCGATTTCGGAGTTAGAAACGTGGTGGGTAGTTGATATAAGGTAATTAGTAGAGTAGCATAGATTGTGTTCTAACAAATAAATTGTCAATCTAGGTTCATTCAAAGATTATTGATCGAAATTTGGTAGCATATTTGCTTAGCTTGGACTGAGATAAGGATTTTTTCTCCGAACCCCAATTCATCGTTCTGATTTCAAGTGCTTATTATAACATTCTTCAAACTACATTGAACTTTGATTTTTATGATTAATATAAAAGCGTTTTCAAACTGCTCATGAAACCCTAATTTGAGCCGTTTAGCGATCGTTTGAAATTCTGATTCATACTTATCTGTTTATTGACTCAATCATCGTAAAATATTTTCAATTCTATTTATTTCTTCTCAATGTTGACATGAGTTAGTAATCTGAGACTTATAAGGATGGTCTGTATTGTTGGAGTTATAAGAATGCTCTGTTGGTTGGGTTAAATTATTACGTAGATGGACTGGTCAGTGTACATATGCATATGTAAATCGTATCAAGCAGTGCTGGGGTGACTTTGCTATATTGTACTGCTCATGTTCAATGTTTCCTGTTTCTGTTTTGTTGCACCTGAAATGTTTTGAAATAATTATTGATTCAAGGGGTTGAGTTTATACTCATCCCTATGTTTATATTGAAATGTTGTGGTTTTCTTCAAAAATCAATTGAGTCGCTCTGTTTCTCCATTTTAAAAGTTGTTATTTGGTTTAAATATAAAACCGTCCAAGTCGTTTTTGTTTTGAATATTTGATCGACCTTATTAAGCTCTCGAAAGCTCACTCTCCTTTGACTTCATTTCCGTAAGTGATAACCGGCATTTAGCTTGAGGTTGCCTGTGTGGATTAGAACCAAGTAAGGAAAAAGAGAATTTAAGTTTAGCCTGTGTCATTAGAACCCCTGCGTGGGTTAATATTGTTAATTGAGAATTTTTTGGACTTAGATTTCATGTCTCATCGATGATAGTCTACTGAGAATATGATTATTGGTTTAGCTGCTCTTATAATAGTCATTCATTTGTTTTAGTTTTAGTTTGAGGATGTTATTGTCTTAGTGTAGTGATTGAGCGAGTATCTAACGTTCCCGATTACCGGGATGTTACAGTTGGTATTAGAGTTTAGGTATATGATTATGTAGACTTTAGGAGCAAGTGAGAGAAAACCTATGTTTCAACAAGAGAGTTAGGAAAAAAAAACTTTAGTGACTTAGTTGAACCGTATTGGTGGTTAGATAACATAGTATACAGTGAAAACGGTAAGGTACGCAGTGGAAGCGTAATGGGTATATCATTTGGTTTGAGGCATTGATGTGTGATTGCTTATAGGAATTGATTCAACATTTCAAGGATCACAATATGATTACTAAGTAAAATTTCGAGGACAAATTTTTTATAAGTGGAGGAGAATGTAACATCCCGAACCTTGGTAATGCTAACCGGTTAGATTAATTTAAGTGACGACTTTTATATACGAGATTTAGCATCGATCTCTATGAGCGAAATTTGATCGCTCAATTTTTTTTAGCGACGATTTTCAAAGACAACATTAAGTGTCAATTAGCGCATTAAGGAGTGTACCGGATTTTCAGGTAAATTGTCCGCGTGTGAGGCGCGCTTTGAGTTGAGCGATTTTGGAGTTAGAAGTGAACACGTGGTGGGTAGCTGATATTAGGTTATTAGTATAGTAGCATAGATTGTGTTCTAAAAAATAAATTGTCAATCTAGGTTCATTCAGAGATTATTAATCAAAGTTTGGTAGCATTGCTTAGCTTGGACCGAGGCAAGGATTTTCTCTCCGAACCCCAATTTATCATTCTGATTTCAAGTGCTTATTATAACAGTCTTCAAACTACATTGAACTTTGATTTTTATGATTGATATAAAAGTGTTTTCAAACTGCTCATGAAACCCTAATTTGAGCCATTTAGCGATCGTTTGAAATTCTGATTCATATCTATCTGTTTATTGACTCAATCATCATAAAATATTTTCAATTATATTTATTGCTTCTCAATGCTGACATGAGTTAGTAATCTGGGAGTTATAAGGATAGTCTGTATTATTGGAGTTATAAGGATGGTCTTTGATTGGGTCAAATTGGTACGTCGATGGACTAGTCAGTGTACGTTTGCATATATAAATTGTATCGAGCACTGCCGGGGTCGCTTTGCTATATTGTATTGCTCATGTTAAATGTTTCCTGTTTCTGTTTTATTGCATCTGAAATGTTTTGAAATAATTATTGATTCAAGAGATTGAGTTGATACTCATCCTTATGTTTATATTGAAATGCTGTGATTTTCTTTGAAAACCCTTTTTAAAAATTATAATTTGATTGTCTATAGAAAATCAATTGAGTCACTCTGTTTCTCCATTTTTTGAAATTTTTATTTGGTTTAAATGTAAAACCGTTCGAGTCATTTTTGTTGTTTAAATCTTTGATCGACCTTACTAAACTCTCGAAAGCTCACTCTTTTTTGACTTCCTTTCAGTAGGTGATAACAGGAATTTAGTTTGAGGTTGCCTGTGTGGATTAGAGCCAAGCAAGGAAAAAGATAATTTAAGTTTAGCCTTGGTCATTAGAAACCTGCGTGGGTTAATATTGGTAATTGAGAATTTTTCAGACTTACATTTCATGTCTCATCGATGATTGTCTACTGAGAATATGATTATTGGTTTAGCTGCTCTGATAATAGTCGTTCATTTGTTTTAGTTTGAGGATTTTATTGTCTTAGTGTAGTGATCGAGCGAGTGTTCGGATTACTGGGATGTTACATGAGAAGTCTTGCAAGGGCCATACCATTAATTCATTAAAGTCATCAACCAAGGATACTCATGGCATTAGAAAAGATTTGAGGGGCATTTGTGTCCAGAAAATGATTTACACAAATCCACACTTTTAGAAGTAGTATAGATAGATATTTAAATCTATATCTATATCACTACTATTTATACAATTGAGAGTTAGTCTAAGACATTCAGCAAACTTAAACACTCCTAAGTATTTACAAAGTGTACCTCAAGTCCTAGTTATTCTCTATTTATATGAAACATAAAAACAGAACTATTATAATGTCCTTTTAGCATTATTACACCACTTCTCTCTCAATAAATGCAGAATACAATTAATTCCTTCCTTAATGGTTATATATCTCTCATCATTAGTGAAACTTTTCATTTTCATCTTCAAAAATACGGTTTACTTTACCTCTTGAATGACTATTCATCTATATCATTACATATGAGACAAGTAGATCCCCGTTCCAATTCTGATTTATTATCATCAGCAAGACGTTAGTGCCTTATCATCAAATTAAAATTAGGGTCAAATACACGTAGGTACCCTGAAACTACCACAAAGTCTCACTTGAGGGTCTCAAAGTTTAATTTTTACACATAAGGGCCTGTAACTCTAAATTTGCAACAAGTAAGGGTATCCGTCTAAATTCCTAACAGTTCAGCCCTTTCCGTCAGGGGCATTTTTGGGAACTCATATTTAATTTTTTATTGTAAAATCCCTTAATTTTTAGAACCCTAATTTATTAATATTTGGAACCCTAAAATTGGCATTGTTTTTCTCATACCAAATTGTTTCACTCATACCAATCCATAGCCTTTGGAAGTAGATCGGGTACAGCTGGTGGCCTTATTGGCACGGTGGCGAGGGCACTGCTCGTCTCGGTGGTGATGACATCAGCTGGTAGACCTGGCAAAAAAAAACAAGACCCGCGGGTCGATCCGTACCCGACCAAAAAACCCGGGTATGGGTATGAATTCTAGAGACCCACAGAAGTCAGATCCGTACCCGAACTGACCCGTAATTTTTCGGGTAGATCCAGGTCGGATACGGGTTATCCGGCTTACCCGTTTTTCAACCTATATATAAAGAGATAGATGCTTTTTTACCCTAACCCTAACCCTTATTTTCATCTTTTCTCTCAATCTCACACTGACCCAAGGCGACGCAGCCCCTCACTCGAGATTTTTACCGGTGACCGTGACCATGACTGGCGACCACCGTCAGCCACCTCAGCCCTCACTCTATCTAAGGTCCACTCAACCACCTCACTCTTCTGTCGCCGATCGGGAAGCCCACATCTGCCACCACCGTAGATCAAAAAGTTCCACCGTCCTCTCTCCTCTCACACATCGACAGCGATAGCGACGGCGCTGACGGCCGTGACCACCTCCGCGAGCCACTTCTAGTCTTCCACCATCACAGATCTACTTCCATGGTCACAGATCTACTTCCACGATCACAGATCGACTTCCACTGTCACAGATCAGATCGACTTCCACTGCCACAGATCGTACAAAAAATTTATTGTTACTGAGTTTTGTTTTTTGATATTTTTTGGTACTTGTTTGGTACGTAATTGTTTGATTCGTGGAATCAACATAAGTGAGATTCAATGTTGTCTTTCATTTTGTGTTGTGTAATTAGCGTTTTTAATGTTAATATCATATAGATTCTAGATTTTTGGCTGATAAAAAGTGATTACAAAAATATTAAAGAAAATTTGGAAGATTGCCCGATTACCCGCGGATTTACCCGAACCGTTCGGGTAGGGTACAGACATGAAAAATGACTACCCGTAAAAAAATTGGATAATTTTTACCTGAATCGAATTTATCCATATCCGATCGGGTATTACCAGTACCCGACGGATTTATCCGTTTGTCAGGTTGATCTGGCTGAAGAGGAGATCGCCGATCCGGCGACGGATGGAAGAGGCATTGATCGGATCATGTGGTGGAGCCGCACACGGACCTAGCTGGCACTGTGCAAGTAGACCGGATTTGATGGCCCACCGTTGATTGCTTGCTCCCTGGCAGAGCTGCAGCTGGTAGTGACGGCGAGCTCTGTCTGGGCCGGCAGTGGTCGCCGTCGGTTGTGGTGGACAACGGTGACGCTTTTCCTATGGTTGCGGTGGCTTGGAATGGTGATGTTGATTTGGAAGCTGGTAGCGGCGCGACGATGGCGATTAGCGCTATCGCTGGTCACAGTGGTGACGACGCAAGTCCGATGGTGGCACTGCTGCGTCTTCTATTCTCTCGCTCTCTCTTTCTCTCTTTCTTTTGTTGAGATGTTATATCTGCTTTGGTGCTTCGGCCCCTTCACGGCGATGGCCGGCGGTTTTGCATCGACGGCGACTCCGTTGGCGTGTGCGTGGCCGGAGTTTGAGCTGGGGGTCTCCACGGTGCGGTGCTGGTGCCACTGTGAGTTCCCAAAAATGAGTTTCCAAAAATACCCCTGACGGAAAGGGCTGAACCATTAGGAATTTAGACGGATGCCCTTACTTGTTGCAAATTTAGAGTTACAGGCCCTTATGTGTAAAAATTAAACTTTGAGACCCTCAAGTGAGACTTTGTGGTAGTTTCAGGGTACCTACGTGTATCCTTAAAATTAAGTTGGTTTACTCTACTTTTAATTTTTGAGCATGGGTTGGTTGTAGATTTATGTGGACAATAATTAAATATTTTTACTTTGTACAAACTACAAACAAAGATCGCAATGAATATTTATCTAACTTTATTTGATTAAAGGTGTTTCATTTGGGTTTGATACTATGGTCTCATTTTCATACTCACTGCAGATAAATAGGGTGTAATAATGTTTATGCACTACATATCCCTCCATGTAGTTTGGAGCAATAATTTGGGTTGGATCTGTAATGGTATTATCTCTGACTTTGTTTATTCCTAAGAATTTGGGAGTACGGGAGAGACATGCAAGCTATAGGGTGTAATATAGGACTCATTTTAATCTTAATTTGTCTCTTCAATTTAATGTTACAGTTTTCATTTTTTTATTTAAAATATTTGTCTAGAGTTTCTATTTGTACATACTTATTTTAATGGTTGTTTGTATTGTTACAATGGTTGGATTAGTTAACGGCAATATTAGCTTGATTTTAGGTGTATTAGAGTCATGGGATCTTCAAATCTGGTTCAAGTTGGTTTAACTTTGAATTCTTGAACTCTAATTCACACCTTATAATGCAAGATGACATGAATTTCCCTTCCTGCACTTTTTTTGCTTTTATTTTTACCTTTTGAATACAATTGTTGACCAATTAAGTGAGAAGTATAGCTTAAGAATTTTTCCTTGAATTATTTCTGTGATACATGGTCATGTCGTGAATTAAAGAATTTTGCTACTTGCTTCTGTACATTACAGCTTGTGGTTACTGCCATCATCCGTGGGAAGAAGTTGAAGAATGACGGTTCATGTGTGATCGAAATGGATGGAAAAAAATATAGACCTTGAAAAAAATCAACTTGTTGGAATATGCTAAAGCTCACAGATCCTTCTTCCATACTTCTAACCCATGAAAAGTCTAATAAGGTTGGTGATTTGCACAGGAAAACCAATTTCCCCATTAAATGGAAAAAAAGAATGATGAAAGAATTCAATGACGAAAATATCAGAAGGAGGTATACAAGTATGATTTCAGAGTGATGAGAATTATAAGGCAAGCCTCAAAAGAGAATTAAAATTGAGATGCCATTACTTAAGACAATATTATGAAGTGTTGATTCGATAAATTATTGGCCATCTAATATAATGGAAACAAATAATTGAGGTAAGGCAAGTGTTGCCTTTAAGAATGGAAAAACAGGTAGGTTATTGTATTATTTATATTTGAAAAAGTATACTAATATCACATGTTAATCAGACCTTTGTTAAAAAACTAGGTAAAATTATGCAACTCTAGCCGGAAGAGATGTCTAATGTATAGCGAGGGGGATGAGACTTGAGCTCAAATTTGTACAAGTCACCGATAATGACACAACCTACCAGAGATTGAATATCCCAAGAAAAAAGTAAAGACCAGCGAATTATGCAGTGACTTATTTTTCAAAATGTATCACTCTTGACTTATGGCATAATGACCCTCCAATAGTGGAAGGATATGTTTCTGATAATGATATTAGAGGTTGAGATTGATCTCTTAATGAGTTATATAGCATAGTATGGTAAGGTGTCTTAGTTGTGAGAGCATTCTTGATAGACTCACTTAGATGATGTGAAAATGGGACCACTTTCCATAAGATCTAGGCTAATTTTTTGATGCACTCACCCAAGTTGCCGTATATAATCGCCAGTTAAAAGAAAACGCAAAAATACTATTGACATTCTTGCAATAACCGGTAGTTTGAAAACCAGTTTCTAGATACATGGTTTCTTTTTTCAAAGCATTTTGCTTTGAAAAAAGAAACCATGCATCTAGTAGTTGGCAATGAACTTGGATAGAGAAACCATGAATCTAGCATTAGGAGATAAGAAGTCTTCCAAAGGCATACCATTAATTCATTAAAGTCACCAACCAAGGATACTCCTGCCATTAGAAAAGATTTGAGATGCATTTGTGTCCAAAAATGATTTACACACGTCCACACTTTTAGAAGTAGTATGGATAAATATTTAGATCTATCTATAGCACTACTATTTATAATATTGAGAGTTAGTCTAAGACATTCAGTGAACTTAAAACACTCCTAAGTATTTACAATGTATCCCTCAAGTCCTAGTTATTCTTGATTTATATCAAACATAACAATAGAACTATTATAATGTCCTTTTATCATCGTTACACCACTTCTCTCTCAATAAATGCAAAGAACAATTAATTCCTTCCTTGATGATTATATCTCTCTCATCATTAGCAAAAAATATCTCTCTCATCATTAGCAAAACTTCTCATTTTCATCTTCAAAAATATAGTTTGTTTCACCTCCTGAATGACTACTCATCTCTATCATTACATATGAGACAAGTAGATCGTCGTTCCAATCGTGATTTATCACCATCCGCAAGACATTAGTGCCTTATCATCAAATTAAAATTAAGTTGGTTTACTCTACTTTTAATTTTTGAGCATGGGTTGGTTGTAGATTTATGTGGATAACAATTTAACATTTTTATTTTGTACAAACTACAAACAAAGATCGCAATGAATATTTATCTAACTCTATTTGATTAAAGGTGCTTCATTTGGGTTTGATACTATAGTCTCATTTTTCATACTCACAGCAGATAAATAGGGTGTGGTAATGTTTATGCATTACATATGTCTCAATATAGTTTGGAGCAACAATTTGGGTCGGATCTGTACGTAATGGTATTATCTCTGACTTTGTTTTTTCTTAAGAATTTGGGAGTATGGCAGAGGCATGCGAGCTGTTGGGTTTAATACAGGACTCCATTTAATCTTAATTTGTCTCTTCAATATAATGTTAATGTTTTTATTTAAAATATTTGTCAAGAGTTTCTGTTTGTAGATACTTATGTTAACTAGTATAAAGCACATGTGTTGCACATGAATATAGTCGAGAGTAATGTTTGAGGTGATATTATTATTCTTTTTGGGATCAAAATAATGTAATTCAATTATGTTTTTATTTATTTTGTGACTTATTTTAAAAGAAATGTATATTTGATATTCATAATTGTAATCAGTTCAATATTTTGAAATATTCTTTGTAAGTTTCTGGATCGAAGAAATGTTTGATGGTACTCTTGAAAATAAACGCAAATGGAGAAATTAAAACAATGAATCTACATCTTTGTTCTTATAATTTGTTAAATTGGTTTATGATTAAGATTTGTAATTTTTAAGACTGGGTGCTTTGCATTTCATTAATAAGAAATGCAAAACACCCGATCTTCAACTGCAATAACCGAACATATTTTCAGTTCAAATTGACACCATATTTAAGCCTTGTTTTTTGATGCATATTTAACCCTTTTTATTTTTTTTGTTTTTGTTTTTCTAAATTTTGTTTCTTAATTGATTTTTCACGTATTTCGGTTTCTTTATTTTGTTTTTCAGTTTTTCAATTGGTTAATTGTTTGCTAGCCTAAAAATGCAAGGAAAAAAATCACAACTCTCATTTACCAGTTCAATATCTAATATTATTTCATTTTAATCAAATTAAAAAATAATAATAAAGAAACTTCTTTGTTTTGTTTTTCTTTCTCATCACACTTTCATTTTTCAATATATAGGATAGATTCATTACCCAATGTTCTTTTAATTTCATCAAAATTTAAAAGGGAGTAATGAAAGAAGGGTAAGAATGTAATTAACATAATTAACGGAAGATATAATCGTCGAAAAATGATTTACAACGTTCATACTTTTATAAGTAGTACACACATAAAAAAATATATTTTTTGCAACCACACATTTTATTTCCTAATGAGTAAATGTAGGTTTAGATTAATTTTATAACCTAATGTTCCTTAAACGCATTACAAAAAACTAATTAGGGAAGGTAAGGTTGTCATTAGAATAATTATCAGAGGGCAAAATCGAAAATGGTTACAAAATTAGTAATTATTAATAGTATTTATGAAAGGGTAGGATAATAATGGAGTTGTATTTATGGAAGGGTAGGATTTTTATTGGAGTGATTAACGAAGGATAAAAATGAAATAAAATGATTTACAAGATTCATACTTTTATAGGTAGTATAGATATAGATGGTTATTTGTATTGTTACAATGGTTGGATTAATTAAGAGCAATGTTAGCTTGATTTTAGGTGTATTAGAGTCATGGGATCTACAGCTCTGGTTCAAGTTGGTTTGATTTTAAAGTCTTGAACTCTTTCATAATCTAATTCACACCTTATAATGCAAGATGACATGATTTTCCCTTCCAGCACTTTTTGCTTTTATTTTTATCTTTTATATACAAGTGTTGACCAATTAAGTGAGAAGTATGGCTTAACGATTTTTCCTTGAATTATTTCTGTTATGCATGGTCATGTCGTGAATTATGGAATTTTGCTACTTGCTTCTGTACATTACAGCTTGTGGCTATTGCCATCATCCGTGGGAAGGAGTTGAGGAATGATGATTCATATGTGATTGAACTGGAAAGAAAAAATCTGGATCTTGAAAAAAATCAACTTGTTGGAATGCGCTAAAGCTCATAGATCCTTCTTCCATAATACAATACTAACCCATGAAAAGTCTAATAAGGTTGGTGGTTTGCACAGGAAAACCAATTTCCTCATTAAATGGCAAAAAAGAAAGATGAAAGAATTCAATGATGAAAAATATCAGAAGGAGGTATACAAGTATGACTTCAAAGTGATGAAAATTGTGGGGCAAGCCTGAAAAGAGAATAAAAATTGAGATGCCATTACTTGAGAGTTCAAACAATTCAAAAATTGCTCAGCTCCTAAATTATGATATTTGCTTTAGCATATTGTAACATGCAACTATTTATGTTCATAGATCTTTTCAAGACATTCATACTTTTTTTTTTTTGGTAAAATACGAGAATAGCACTAATAAAGTAAAGTCGCATAATCGTTCTGTTCTAGAGCTGCAGATAATATAGGTCAAGACATTCCGTGACCCGGTATATATGACCGCAAAGATCGAAAATTAACGACAAACCTAATAAACTTATACACATTACAATTGAACTAAAGTAGAGCATATCCTCCACTTTAACTCAACTTAAAGTAACATGCACAGTCTACAGGTTTAGGAGCCAAAAGAACAAAACGTAAATAATCACAAGCAAACAACCAAAAGGTGATAACAATAGTGCAGGCAACGAGAACCACACAACCCAAATGTGAGCACACCGATTAAGGAGGCGCAGCATATCACCAAGATCTTCAACACCTCAAATTTCATCCTTTTACTAGCCATTATCAAATTTGAACCAAATTTCACAATTCAGGAGGGACCAACCACTACTTTCCCGCAACATGTCACAGTAGACACACACAGACACCAAAAAAAAGCTCTTTACCCCCACCCCAAACAGATTGCCTAGAAACCCTAAATGACATATCTCTTCCCCCTCCCTCCCCTTCCCTGGGACCCGAACCCCCCACCCACCCAAGACCCCCAGATTCCCCAAGACAAACCCAAAATCGTGGCTAAGACCCCACAACACTAAACCATCCCGTTACTACCAAAGACACCACACCCCAACACCAACTCAATCTCCACCTCTGCATATCGGGGAACAGATAAGAAAGAAATACATAAATGAATGAGCTTTCAGAAATGACGGTCAAGAAACGCCAGTGAAGTTCCGGCCACCGCCGGTGAAGATTCCGGCCACTCTCGACGAAGGTGGAAAAGGGGACAAAAAGAGCAGATCTACTTAGATCTACCTATAATGACTGGGATCGGAGACTTTCCGAGAAGTCAACATCTCCGATCAGATCTAGTGAGACGCAACCCGCCACCGACCACCCATCACCTGCGCCGTCGGCCACCCATTGATCACGCCTTAAGGCTACCACCACACAAGAAAAAAACAAAGAAACTACAGACTGCTAGCCGGAATGGCTACCGCCCCACGCGCGCTGAAGCACGGTGGGGCGGCCACTGTGACTTTGTGGAAAGTTGTCTTTAGAGAGAAGGCAGAGAGAAATAGTGTAGAGAGAGAGAGAGAGAAATAATTAAACGCCTCATTCCCATTCATACTTGAATGAACTCTTTTAGACATTTTTTTTCGTATCAATAAGTTGTGATGATTTCAGTTATTACTTGGTTAGGTGAAACTTTTATATTATGATTTGAAAGATTGGCACGTCGTTACTCCGTTGGTCTTAAATCAAATTAGATGCCATGAAATGATCAAAATGAGATACAAATATAAAATTGCTTCATTTTGGATAATTATGCTTATTGTAGTAAACGTAGATGCCTACGTGCAACGCACGTATACGCTACTAGTATAACTTACAAACGAATTCTAAGCACTACCAAGTTTAACATGATATCGAGAACCTATATGAAATAGACGTTATAATCAATAAACTTATACCAAGTACAACTTTTGGGCCATATTATCTTTTCAACAAAGCACAGGGAAATTTTTGCACGCAATTTTGACAATGAAAAGAACAATTACCGTATCAAGTTTATGAAGTTAAACTAATTGGTGCATAAACGGAAATATGTATGATAATAGAAAAATCATGAGTTAATTTTATAAAGTTTGACCCAAGTGTTGCCACTGCATTTGCCAGCCTTCTAATCTACTCTGAAATATCAAAACAGTGCAAGTTGCACATTCTTGTACTAATTAACATGACGAACGTAACCTCAACATTAACCATATAAACAACTAAAGATCGGAAGGTGATCAAGTGCTACCTTCCAAGTAGAAACTAGGTGATTTAGAGCATCGGCGGCCATGGAACTTCACATTCTGTTCAAAGTTGTCATGTCCCTTGGTGTGTTGGGTTTCCTGGGAGTTTTTCTGCGACTGTAACATGCGCTGGTGGTCACGCCAAATAGGCTTGGGTCCCTGCTAAGGAAGCAAGGGGTAAATGGACCACCACAAAAGTTTCTTCTTGGAAACATCTCGGAGATCAAGAGATCAATATCAGAAGCAGTAGCCAAGGCTGATACCAATAGATCCCCTGCTTTCCACGATTGTGAAGCTGATGTCTTTCCTTTCCTCGATTCGTGGAGGAAGCAATACGGTATGTCACGCCAAATTGTTGTAGGTTCTCTGCCATGTCGTACATACATTTGTTGATATAACAGCAAATGTGCGTCCATTCACAAGAAATGTTTCCTAACGATCAAAGCATCATATTGGAACATTTTTCTTTTGTGCAGGTGATGTATACATGTTTGCACTTGGTAACACACAAACTTTAAGTGTGACTGATCCTGATATGGTGAGAGAGATAATTACATGCACGTCCTTGGACTTCGGGAAGCCTTCCAGCGAAACAAGAGAACTTGGCGCCTTGCTTGGCCAGGGCATTCTAACCTCCAGCGGTGCTTATTGGGCTCATCGAAGGAAAACCATCGCGCCTGAACTGTACATGGATAAGGTCAAGGTGTGTGCTTCCAAAAGTAAAAGTGAAGTGATGATCTAACTCCCAAACTGAACTAACTCATTGCAAGCTAGCTGGTAGTATTTATGCAAGACAGGATGTAGTGGGTTGGTTCAATTTTGGAGTCGGGTTGTTCATTCCCAAACTTAAATCAAAAACCCCACTTGAATAAGGAAAAAAAACTCCGATTTTCTCTTGAAAAGCGATCATGTCATCTGAAAAGCGACACGACGCGCATACTTGGAACTTCTCGTAGGGAATGTACAACCTGATTCAAGAGTCCACAGCTACATTAGTTAACAGATGGGAAAGCATCATCGAGAACCAGGGTGGGATTGCTGACATTAAAGTTGACCAGCACCTGAGAAGCTTTGCTGGAGATGTTATATCAAGAGCTTGTTTTGGTAGCAACTTTTCCAGGAATAAAGAGATTTTCTCGAGGCTTAGAGCCCTCCAAGACTTAACCTCCAAGGCAGTTCTGTCCGCTAATATTCCAGGGATGAGGTAGCTATAATTTTCTTCTTCGACTTCAAACTACAAATTGAACTACCAAAGCTTTTTATTATATGTTTCTGGACTGATAAAATGAGATATTCATCATATTTGTTTTTTTCAGATTGCTTCCTACCAAAATCAACAGGGCACGACGGGCATTAGAAAAGGAACTTCGCACACTGATCCTGAAAGTTGTAAAGGAGAGGAATGAAGTTGGTGGCAAAAACAACCTACTGCAAACGCTCCTTCATGGTGCCAAAAAATGGTAATCTGAGCCAGGATTCAATTGAGCGGTTCGTAGTCCATAACTGCAAAAACATCTACCAAGCTGCCGGGACGACAGGACTTACAGCCTCATGGTGTCTTATGTTGTTGGCCTCAAATCAAGAATGGCAAGATCACCTACGCGCAGAGGCTCATCAAGTATGCAAGGGTCAAATCCCAAATGTTGATATGGTTCTCAAGATGAAACAGGTAACCTGTTAAATATTTCTATTTTAGTGATCTTCCCAGTGGTGAGGGACTATCCAGTCACAAATTATTCGAGTTTGATAGAGCAGGATAGTTTTGGCAGGTTTAAGGAGGAGTACTGCCCATTGAATAGAGCATTCCCAAGTAGCTTCCTATAGACAAGCAGAAAACATATTAGCGTTTGATATATATTATGAACGTCACAGCTTTGAAACACGATCCATTTCGATGCACATAGTGCCATTGTTACTATTTGCTTATAGAACTTAATTATTACACATTTGCAGCTAGCAATGGTGATTCATGAAACATTGCGTCTATATCCTTCGTCAGTTCTTACCACAAGGGAGGCACTCGAGGACAAAAAATTTGGAGGCATGATTGTTCCGAAGGGGGTCAATGTTTGGATTGGAGTGACAAGGTTGCACACTGACCCTGAAATATGGGGGCCAGATGCATACAAGTTTAACCCAGAAAGGTTTGCCAATGGGGTGACTGGAGCATGCAAACAGCCACACTTGTACATCCCCTTTGGGTTTGGACCTAGGGTGTGCCCTGGACAGAATTTGGCTCTGGCTGAACTCAAAGTACTTATTGCTGTCATAGTGACGAAGTTCTCTTTCTCACTCTCCCCAAAATACTTGCACAAGCCTTCTCTAAATTTGAATACAGAGCCTGGAACTGGAGTGGATCTTTTGGTCAAGAAGTTGTGAGCTTGTGGCGAATCGAAAGAGAGAGAGAAGATCACAAGAAAATTCCACTGGCTTCCTACTGTTAGAAGTGTTGTACTACTCATTCGACTTGCTCTTGCCTGTATTTCTAATTTCTGGCGGGTGGATGGATTCAGTTGTTGGCTTCTGTATCTGCTATCTCTCAGCTAATAATAAATTCTTATTTCTGTCACGGTGGTTTTTGTCATTTTTGTTCATAAAAATAGTCCAGGCAACAGTTCTGAAGTCTGACTTACAACAATTGCTAAGTTACAAGTATATATACAAATTATGTGTAAGCTGTGAGACGGGGAGACGGGAAACAATCCAAAAAAATTAATTTATCAATTTAAATGAAGGGTATACCACTCATTGATTTTTATAATAATTGAAACAGTAAGAATCCTGTGATTCGATCTCTCAGCGCAACAACAAGAATCAGTGGCGTGAAGCCACTTCTTCCAAACTACCTTTACTTCCCTTACCAACTACCCCCTATCACCCCCTCGAAAATTGGCCTCCATCATTGTGTGCCACCACTGCAACCAATTGGGTCATATTCGCCCCTATCGTCCTCACCGTGCTCCTCATCCTTCCTCCCAGACACCGAGTGCTGCATATGTAGCTGGTACCCAATTCTCCTCTCTTTTTGACCCTGATTTGGGTGCCACTCATCACATAACTCATGATATTAACAACTTGTCCCAGCACACTGACTATCATGGCCCGGGTCAAGTCCACGAGGATGATGGCACAGGTCTGAAAATTCATCATCTTAGCATTCCATGCTAAATTTATCGTCTAATAATTTTAAATTGAGTAACATGCTTCATGTCTCGTCCATCTCTAAAAATCTTTTGTGTTTGTCAATTTACTATTGACAATAATGTTTTCGTTGAATTTCATCCTCATGTTGTGCTTGTTAAGGATCGTACCTCAGGAAAGTTCTTCTTCAAGGCCGACTTAAAAATGGTCTCTATTAACTTGAGCCATCTCCTCCCTCACATCAGTTGTCCCTACATCACTGTTTGTCTCCTGTTGCTCTAGTTGGTGTTCGTGCACCGCTTCAGCTTTGGCACAATCGGATGGGTCACCCGTCCGTCAGTGTTATCTCTCAAATATTGTCTAGGTTTTCAATTCCAGTTGAAAAGAATAAAAATAGTTTGAGTTGTGAAGCTTGCCACTTTGGCAAAAGTCACCGTCTTCCATTTCAGTCTGCTTATCTAATCTCGTCTTCGCCTTTAGAAATAATAACAATGATCTGTGGGGCCCATCTCCTGTTGTTTCTCATCAAGATTTCGCTACTGAGTACATTTTATTGATGATTTCAGACGATATGTATGGTTTTTCCCTCTCAAGCTTAAATTCGATGTCATGCATGTTTTCACTCAATTTAAAGAATTAGTGAAGAATTTAACTGGTCACAGAATTCGTACCCTACAAACTGATTGGGGTGATGAATATAGTCCTAATCAAATTTTTTGCAAACACAACTGCATTTTTCACCGCCTCTCGTGCCCACTCACTCATGAGCAAAATGGCACGGTCGAACGTAAACATAGGCACATTGTTGAAACTAGCCTTTCCCTTCTTGCTCATGCTAATCTCCCTCAATGATTTTGAGATTTGGCACGGCTGTATTTTTTATCAATCGACTGCCCTCTCCGTTGCTTAACAATTTGTGTCCTTTAGAAAAATTGTTTCGTGCCCCTTCGGATTTTCACCGTTGAAAAGTTTTTTGGGTGCCTGTGCTACCCGCATCTTCGACCTTACAATTCTCATAAATTGAAATTTTGATCCAAAGCGTGTTTGTTTCTAGGCTATAGTCTCCTTCGTAAAGGTTACAAATGCATGGATATTACTGGTGGACGTATTTATATTACACGCCATGTCTCATTTTCAAAAAACTTTTTCCGGGTCTTTCTTCTACAAGTGGGTCCCACGCATCATCCTCCGCCACCTTTCCTCACTCCTACCATATGGCTGCCCACCCATCTTCACACTCACCAAAATGCCATTGGTCCCTCTGCCAATCACTCATATCCTCCTCCCTTTTTTTGTGGACCCCACAACTAATTCAAACTCTCCATCATTTCCACCTAACTTTCTTCTCTCCCTCCCCTTCGCATGCCTGATGTCCCCTTCCCCATTCTCACCCACACATTTTTCAAGCTCACTAAAAACTACAAATTCACTTGCAGAAATCCCACAAAATTTATCTCCCACTCACTCCCACGTGTCCCTTCTCCCTTCTCTCTTCATCTACTGTCCACACCCTTCCTTATCTCCTCACCAACGTTCTTCAACTCCTCCCCTGCTACGTGTTGCTGCAACCCCT
Source organism: Escallonia herrerae (assembly GCA_033070095.1). Taxonomy (NCBI): domain Eukaryota; kingdom Viridiplantae; phylum Streptophyta; class Magnoliopsida; order Escalloniales; family Escalloniaceae; genus Escallonia; species Escallonia herrerae. The sequence continues at coordinate 202,571 of JAVXUP010000156.1, forward strand.
CCTTCACGTCAATTGACATCTTCATCTCATCACTGTATCCCTTCACTTCAAACTTAAATTTATTCAGATTCTCCATAACCTCGTCTAACCCCTTATCACCCCCACTTGCCAACTTCATCTCATCATCTTAATTCCTCATCTCATCCCTCTTTCACGCCACCTTAAATTTGAATCTCAAATTTAAACTTTATTCACATCACTTCAACAACCTTCCCCAATTAACTCCTCTCTTCCATTAGACACCTGTGATGTGTCACCTCCTGTTGACAGCACAAGCATTTTCATGACAGTTAATGCATTGACACGTGGCATGATGAGAACCGTGAAAAGTGCATTGATGTGGAAACTAAAAATAGACACGTCTGTTACGGTTAATAATGAGATAGCAGTTACCAATTGTGGATTGAAAAAGATAAGTGAATATGAGAGAACATGCAGGAAGCAAAAAATTCAAATGTCGTACAGAGAGGAAAAACCACTAACAGGTACAACAAAATCGGCAATAATGGATAACGTGAAGATAAGGCAAGGAAATCAGTAGCAGTGGTTGATAGACGATTTCTGGAGTGGACAGCTATCAGTATTACTAAAGAGACTTCAGACGAAAACGGCATCGTGGAGTCTAAGAAGTTATTTTCAATGAAGATAAGGATAAGCAGTTACGGAGAAGAGACGGTTATGAACGATGCAATTATAAAAGAAAACCAGAACAACAAGGAAAGGGGTTGTCAAATCCACAAACAAAGCTAGACTTAGGAAAGATAGTCTGTAATGCTTTAGCTATCTAGTTTCTTAAATGATATGTCTTGTATCGATAGAAAATCATGTATGTTGCCATACTTGTGTTCGTTGTATTGTAAGGATTGAATTCATCATTTCAGTAGGCGCATCATTTTTAGATCTATTCAATATATTATCGTTAGTTATTTTTTATTTTTAGCAAAGTCCTCAGGCCTGAGAGGTAAAAAGATCCCACACTGTTTATCGGTTATGTCATAGGTGTACGATCGATAGTGAGTTTGCCCAGCAGCGCAAGCATTGGCATGCCCGGTGGGACACTGATAGCTAAAGAATAAAACTATGTCAAGCACACATAGTAATGCTATAAGGCTGCACAACACAGATAATGGTACCGAGACTCCAAATACCAACAATGGTAAGAATTTAGAAGAAGTAAGAAACGTTCAAGCCACTCATGCATGAATAGGAATGATCATGTGAACGCCAACGTTCAAAACTTAGGAAATCCCAACGGAAGAAGTTCCAGTAATGGTCTGAGTCCTGATGTGGAGATGCCAGTCACTGGCCATAATGGCCTAACTTTGATGCAAGTGATGAACCGGGTTAGTTCATCAACCCAAGAATTTACGAATATGGTGGCTCAATTTATGATCGTCATGCAAAATCATAACACGGTTTTTTTTAAAAATGGTCAGTGATCAAAATCAGTTTAGTTCTAAGATAGTAGATAAAATGAGACGAGTTTCGGAGGAAAGAGATGCCTCTAAAAGAGAAATTATTAAAAGTCTATCGAGAGAGATCCAAAAACAGACCACCTCTATTGCTAGAGTAGTGAATATAAATTTGCAAAAAGGGAAAGTCCCTATTAACAATCAGACTAATCCACTGAGGTAGATAATTCCCCCATAAGTATTGAAAAAGCTCTAAAATGGCCAAATGGCTTGAGTTCAAAACAACTATGTGAATCTAGTTGGTACATTCATGCACCTGCTGATAGAGGGAACTAGGGCCAAGTAAAAGAGAAGTAGGCGCATATGGGCCTAAAAACCATGTCGCATGGCATAATAACATCAAAGTTTCTAGATATGGAAGTGGTCAGTATCATGAAGGTCAGGGAGTCGAGAGGGCGTATACCCCCCCCCCCCCCCTCATAGAATAAATTTAATGAGAATCATTCGATTTGAAAACCCCATGTTCACGGAAACGACCGATGTTGTTCAAATGAACGATTTGGAGTGATTAGGTTGTAGGTTTGAGCCACAACATCCTCATGAGTTCCACCAAGTTGGAATAGGTCAAGGATATAGGCCTATCAATAAGCCTTTATATCGAAAACCATACCCTGATGAGATCGATCAGATGGAAATACCTAGAGGGGTGAAAGTCCTAGATTTCAGTTTATTTCACGGCGAAGGGAATCAATCAACCATTGAGCACACTGCGAGGTTTACCTGCCAATGTGGATATCTAGGTCAGCATGAATGGGTCAAATTAAAATGGTTTCAATATTCACTGACTGGGGTGGCCTTTTCATAATTTGCAAATTTGCCACCAAATTCAATGTTTTCTTGGAGAACATGGAAGACTTATTCCAGACTTAATTCTTCAAGATGGAACTATAATTTCTCTAGCCAATTTGGCTAGGCTGAAACAATTTTCAAGAGAGAGCGCAGAATAATTTTTGGAAAGATTTAAATCCTCCAAAAAACAAATGCCATTTTCAAATGCCAGAATCAGAACTGGCAAATTTAGCTCTTAATGGTTTAGATCTGGAAATTAGAAATTTTTTTGAAGGGATGGAGTTCAAAAAGAATTCATCTTCTAGGGTGTTCAAATTATCTTCTTGGGTGGCCTGATATGAAACTCCACTAAGAGAAGAGTAAGTCAGGAAGAATTCATCAATGGGAACTTGTTATCAAGATCTTGTCGATTTGAAAATAGATGCTGCGAAAATGGTTGGAAAGAAGCCGGACCCTTAGTTAAAGTTAGAAGTCCTATCAGCCTACCTTTGAAAACAGCTTAACAAGCTGAATCCCTTGCCTAATGAGGAAAATTTTGTTCGATATATATCAAGCGGACCAGATTTTTTTATCACTTTTGTAAATAAAATTATCCAACTTCAAGGTCCTCTCAAGGCCCCAAAGGATAAGAAAGCTAAATTCTGTAAATGACATAATACCATAAGTCACAATACTAACAATTGTGTTATTTTTTGTAATGCTGTGTAGGATCAAATTGAAGCTGGATTTTCTCAAGTTTGTTGATAAAGATAAAGAGGTAATGGAGGTGGATAGTGATCCTTTCCTGGAGATGGCGCTCAACATCAACATGGTGTCAGTAGATTATGACCCAATTGACTACTCAAGTGATAAGGAAAGCTTAGAAGGAGACAACTTCAAGGCAATGAAACCTTTAGAAAGAAACAGTAATCGGGGAAGAAGAAAAGGTAAGCTCTGATTGTGATACAAATGAAGGATTTGGTTGCAATAGTAGGAAGAAAGAAAAATTTATATGGGTTGATGAAGAGACTAATTCCAATAAAGAGAGTATGCTGCTAAAGCTAGGCACGTCTGTATCCAAGATTAGGCCAATCGGAGAACCAGTATGTCAAAGTTGTGGTTCTTTTAAGGAATGGTCAAAAAAAATGTGGCAGAAAGAACGAGATATAGAGAACAAAACCCATAAGAAAATGATATAAGAAGGGTATCAAAAAATGAGTCAAGAAGGGCAGAATAATCACAATTAGCTGGGAATGAGCTTTAGACAGCCAAATATGGCTAATCAAGTGATTTACTAGAATAATGTAGGGCCAAGCCACTTTGGCTCAAGGATGGTAAGATGAAGATTTGGACCATTTGATCCAAAAATACGTGTCCAAAAATTACAAAGGCAAAAATCTCAAAATAGCTGGACAGGGGGGTGAATTCAGAATGATGAGAGAGTATCAAGGAAAGCCAAGAATGTTGAAGCCCAAAGTGCCACCTGATGATCATTGGCACACAGTCGGTTAAGAGAAGGTTTCATTCCCAAAGACTTATCAAGACTTGAGCATGAAACAAAAAATAAGGGTGCAAGGAAACTTTGAAGCCATAATGCAGAAAGAGTTGGAGCTCAAACAAGCCCAACTCGAGAAAAAAATGGACTTGGACAAGTGAATTGGAAAGCCAAGATACAATTAGGATTGCACAGCAAAAAAAAAGAGGAGGCAATTCTCCAAAAAATGATCGCGAATGGGAGATTCCAGTAGCCTGAGGAACTATCGGTTGGCAAGGAAGTAAAGATATATATCCCTAATAAAAAAGACAGAAAAGAAAGCGGAGTGGTTTTGGAGGACAAATAGGTGGAAGCATGCAAAAAAGAAGTTGTTCTTCAGTGAACATGAGGTAAATATCGATTGTAACATGGTGTTTATTCTTCCTCTTACTTCTAAATCAAAAGAAGAGCAATCATTTCAAAATGAGGAAGAAGACGTAGAAGATGATAAAACACCAATACTGAATAGTTCGCACTTAAAGCGATGAATGACACACTAGGCGAGGTAAGCCAGAACTATTCTAGTAGAGATATTATAATTGATTGTGGAAATCGGGTCATATTAACTAGACCAGACCCACAAAGAACAAAGCGTTTGAAACCTTTATTCATTTCCACACTAATGGATGGCCAACTAGTGGCTAGAATCTTGGTCGATAATGGTGCTGCAGTAATCATTTTACCTAGAATGTTAAAAAGGCTATGCAAAGATGAAAGGGGTCTAATCCAATCCGAAGTCATGGTTTGTAACTTTACTGGAGGTGTTTCAAAACCAATGGGTGTAGTCCCAATAGAACTTACAGTAAAAAAAAGACAAAATTGTCTCCATTCTTTATAATTGATTCTTCTTCGAGCTTTAATGCTTTTCTTAGAAAAGATTGGATACACGTCAGTGGTTGCATTCCATCTTCCCCTCACTAGGTTATAATATTTTGGAGAGAGAAAAAGGATGGTAAGAAAATAGCCAGGCTGGTTTGGGCTGATGACAAGCCATTCTTAACATATTCGAACTGTATTAAAGCTAAGTTTTATCAACAGGTGATACCAAGGAAAGTGAGTTTGTACCTACGTGGAGGTGCCATAAAGGATGCAGTCTGAGTCAGCTGCCAGATGTACAAAGTGAGAGACAGTATGGGTGGAGTAAGGGCAGAGAGCAAGGCTCCCCAAACAGGCCGTGAGAAGTGGCATTGTTGTGGAGACAAGACTGAGACAAACAGGGCCGGCAATCGATAGCCCAAGCTAAGGTCCATGTCAGGGTCCAATGTCACAGTTGATGTTATGCCCAATGTTACAGTCCAATGGTGCTTTTCTCTCTAGAATTTAAGAGCTCTGGATTCTAGAGTGAGAACTTAATTTTGTCAAATGAGAGAATTCTGTCCAAAATGAGTTCCAAAGTCCACTATTTATAGGAAAAAGTATGCATGTGTCATCAATTATCGCATGTCATCCCCTAGGAGTGACACATCACCAAGGAGTCCAAAAAATTGGTGCTCCTTTGGACTGTCGATTCCCAAATTAGCGCTGCCTGCCCACACAGCATCGCTTACCTGTCTGAGAAGATTGACCACACATCATCAGCATGATCAGAGTAAGCCCGTTGCCCCAGCCACTGGTCCAGGCCCTTACTAAATCCCACAAGGGTGCGTCAACATACATGGAGAGAACCTGACAACGGTGAGGGAGAGTCCATGTGCCCAACTGCCAGGCGGACTAGCCGTGATGCCCTCCGAAGACCTGCTCCTGTCTCGGAGTGACCCGGGGGTCATCATTTTAGGGGCACTCGATGATCACCGATAACGTGAGTGGACATGGTCATAGCTCAAACGTGCCTAGTGATATGCAAGTCACCCCAGGTGGCGATAGCTTCTATGGTAGTGAGCCTATCCCGCTGTGAAGGGCCTTCATGTCATAGCACTATGAGCAGAGCCCTTAGAAATGCTACACATTCCGAGGAGTGGGTAGAAGCATGTTCCACGTCCATGGCAGGGGCACATGGTGTGGTGAATGAGTGTGGTGCCCGGGGCATGTAACATGTTTGTGGCGCATGGGCATGGTGCCAATGCATGAGACATGATTGTGGTGCATTGGCACGATGCCAACTGTCCGAGACATAATTGTGGCACATGGGCGGGATGCCAACGACCCGAGACATGATCGTGGCACATGGGCCCGATGCCAATGGCTTGAGACATGATTGTGGCGTATGGGCACGATGCCTACGGCACGAGACATGACTGTGGTGCATGGGCACGGCAACGTCTGTCGAGAGACAATACCTGGTGTCAGGGGCACATGTGATAAAAGTGACGCATGGGCACAACGAACCTATCGCAAGACAATACCTGGTGCCAAGGGCACACGTGATAGAAGTGGCGCATGGGTGCGGCGACCCCTGTTGCGAGACAATACCTAGTGCTAGGGGCACATGCCATAGAAGTGGCGCATGGCGTGGTGACCCCTATTGAGAGACAATACCTGGTGCCAGGGGCACATGTCATGGAAATAGAGCATGGTCGCATTGCGAAGTAGGCACGGCATGGACTACGAATGTCGAGGAGTCAACGAGTCATCACAAGCGATGGGCATCAGGAAGTTGACACAGGGGCACAGACAGCTGACTTTAAGTCATTGACAAGTCATCAGCGAGTCGTCACGGGCAACGTGCATCACGGAGTCTTCGAGTCAGCACAGGCAACATGCGTCGTGTAGTTGGCACAAACAACGGACATTGAGGAGTCGGCGAGTCGTCATGGACGATGGGCATCACGGAGTCAGCACAGACAACGGTCATCGAGGAGTGGTGAGTTGTCACAGGCGATGGGCGTCGCAGAGTCAAGTCATCTCGGGTAACAGGCATTGCGGAGTCAGCGAGTCATCGCCGGTGATGAATGTCATAAAGTCGTCACAAGGGAACGAACGACGGATGTTGAGGAGTCGACGAGTCGTCAGCGAGTCATTGTGGGTGACGGGCATTGTGAAGTTGGCAAGTTGGCATGGGTGACAGGCATCACGGAGGATGCATGGTCCCTTAAAGAGAAGCAAGGATGCTGAGAGGGAGGCTAAAGGCGAAGCCTTGGGGAAAGGCCAAGGCCAACCCTTAGGGGAAGGCCGAGGCCAACCCTCAAGGGAGGCCGAGGCTGACCCTTAAGGGTGGCTGAGGTTGACCCTTTAAGGGTGGCCGAGGCTGACCCCCTAGAGGAAGCCAAGGCCAACCCCCTTAGGTAAGCACCAAGGCATGCCGACGGTTGATGTTTTAGGGAAAGAAAAGGAGTAAAGTATTCAAGGCGCGACAAGCACATTTCCGTGAGTCACGCCAAAGTAAAAAAACATTAGCCCCAAAATCGCGAACAAAATGAAGAACACACGTGACTTGGGTGTGCATATTTTGACCAGTTGAGAGCGTTGAAAAGTGACTATTGACTGTGTCAACGTGTCATGAAAAATAGGACCCCCAGTGGGCCCTTAGGTATGACCAAAGTAGTTTGGGAACAAAAGAAAATAGAACCATTAGTTTTGGATGAGGACGGAGTCATGGTGTGTGGTCGAGGTGTCGATTCCATGGTTGGACCTGGCAACAGTAGGTCTTTGCCAAATATGTGTGAAAACAATTGTTGATGGATAAGCGCACATGAAGAGGATTTTATGCGCAATGGAAGCCAAAAGATGCTTCTATAGTTGATTGCTGGAAGAATGAAGAGAACGTCAAAAAATTAGAAACAAGGCCAACAGGCCGAAGATTTAGACTAAGCGAAAAAAGGACAAGAGGTAGTAAAAAAGACTCCCCATAAATTAATGATTTATGCCATGAAAAAGTGATTGGCAAGATTTTATCCCATCGATGGGGCAGAATGTGTAGAGGATGATGAAGGAGATCGATGGGATGGGTTCGATTGCAGGATCTCAAATTGGCACCAGCCAAATTAGATGATTTGAAAACAGAAGTAGAAGATCCGTTAATAGAGTTGAATATTGGAACAGAGGATGATCCACGGCCTAATTATGTTGGTGCTCAGTTATCAGATGGAATTAGAAAACAAATTATCGAGTTATTCAAAGATTACAAAGACTACTTTGCATGGAACTATGAGGAAATCCTGGCTTGGACCAAAAGTTGGTGGAACATAAATTACTGATCAAACAAGGATTCAAGCCATTTATACAGGGTCCTAGGAAGATGTCAAATGAGGTGGCATTGCTAGTTAAAGAGGAAATCAAGCGACTGATCAAGGCAAAGTTCATTCGGCCAGCTAGGTATGTTGAATGGATGTCTAATATTGTTCCTGTATTGGAAAAAAATGGTAAGTTAAGAATATACATTGATTTTAGAAACTTATATTCTTCTACTCTCAAAGACCAATATGGTATGCCTATTGTAGACATGTTAGTTGACTCCGCATCTAAACATATTATCATGTCATTTATGGATGGAAATGCTGGGTATAATCAGATTTTTATCAAAGATGAAGATGTTCATAAAACGGCCTTTAGATGTCCTGGTGCGATTGGAACATTCGGATGGATAGTAATGCCTTTTGGTTAAAAAAATGTTGGGGCCACGTATCAAAGGGCAATGAATTTGATCTTTCACGATATGATTGGCAAATTTTTAGAGGTAAATATTGATGATGTGGTTGTTAAATCGGATGATCATCAAGAACATATCCAACATTTAGAAACTCCTACATGAGAATGAGAAAGCACAATTTAAAAATGAACCCTTTTGAAATGTGCTTTTGGAGTTTCTGCAAAGAATTTTTTGGAATTTTTGGTTCACCAAAAAGGAATCAAAATTAATAAAAATAAGGCAAAAGCCATTATAAATGCCAAACCTCCTCTGAATAAGAAAGAACTCCAGCATTTTTTTAGGTCAGGTTAACTTCTTACGTCGATTCATTGCTAACTTAGCACTGAAAACAAAAGCATTCTCAGCTTTGTTAGGGTTGAAAGGAGATATCGAATATCAATGGGAAGCAGAACATCAACAAGCTTCTCAGTCGATAAAGGAGTATCTGGCCAAACCCCCAGTCTTAATGCCATCGAGAATTAGGAGGCCACTGAAGCTATATGTATCAGCCACGGAGTCATCACTCGGCAATTTGTTAGCCGAAGAAAACAATCAAGGCTTTGAATAGGCTATCTATTACTTTAGTTGAGGCTTAGATATAACTGAACAAAAGTCCTCTATTGTAGGTAAGTTATGTTTAACTTTGTATTCTACCATAATTAAGCTTCGACACTATATGTTGCCCTTTGATGTATTAGTGATAGGGCAAACTGATCTGATAAAGTACATGCTATCAAGACCAGTTTTAAGGAGAAAAATGGGAAAATGGGTCCTTGCATTAATAGAGTATAACTTAACTTATATCCCTCAGAAAGCCGTGAAAGGGCAAGCTTTGTCCAATTTCCTAGCAAACCATCCAAGTGATGACAATGGAAGGAGTAATCTATATTTTTTATCGCTCCTTGGAGAATGATGTTTAATGGATCAAAAACTAATCAAAGAGCTGGTGCAGGAATAGTATCAGTTTCTCCTATTGGGAATATCCATCAGTTTGCTTTTCAAATTGAAAAAGATTGTTCAAATAATCAAGCAGAATATGAAGCTTTGATTATCGGTATAAAAATATTGTCGGACATGCATGTGACAATAGTACAGATATTCGAAGATTCTCAGTTGGTTGTAAAGCAAGTAAATGGAGAATTTAAATGCAGTGCTCCTAGTTTGGAGATGTGTTTCAGCATTGCTTCATATTGCTAATAAAATTTGATGATATGACTACAACCCACGTCCCCAGGATAGATAACGGGAGCGCCAATGTAATGGCTCAATTAGCCTCAGGTTTGAGAGTCCCCGATGGAGTTAATGAGCAATGGGTGAAAATGTCAAAACAATTGCCACGGATCTGTGATAGATATGGACAATTAAAAATGGTTTATCCAGTCAATACAGCTTAAGACGACTGGAGAACATCCATCATTCAATTGCTACAAAAACCTCAATTAATGGTAGACACAAAACTAAAATTACAATCTGTTAAATACTTCATTTTAGATGGCGATTTGTTTAAATGAATGCCAGAAGGGCTTGCATTAAGGTGTTTAGGACAATGAGAAGCTATGCAAGTAATGACTGAGGTGCACGAGGGTGTTCGTGGTGCCCATCAGGCAGGTGTAAAAATGAGATGGTTGATTAGACGGCATGGCCATTATTGACCTACCATAATAGAGGATTGTGTCCAATATGCAAAAGCGTGTTAGGCTTGCCAAAAACACAGTGTCATTCATCGCGCACCCTGCATAAAGTTGCAATCGATAGTGAAACCATGGCCTTTCCGAAGATGGGCCATGGATTTAATAGGCCAAATACATCCTTTTTCATCTAAGAAAAATGGATTTATAATCGTAAGAAGCCAAGCCTATGAAGACAGTTATTCAAGAGAGTATCATCACATTCATCAAAAAGAATATAATCCATCGATTCAGATTACCTCAAAAGATTATGGCTGTTAGAGGTACTATTTTCAATAGGGGCAAATATGTGAGTTTGCTAAAGAATATAAATTTGAAATAGTAAACTCTATCCCTTACTATGCACAAGAAAATGGCCAAGCTGAAGCAATGAACAAGTCAATTAAGCACATCATGAAAAGAGCCATTGAAGATACCCTAATGATAGGCACCGATTGTTGTCTGAAGTCCTTTGCGCATTTCGAACTTCTCCAAAGTCTAACACAGAGGTAACTCCATATGCTTTAACATTTGGACATGACCCTGTACTACCCATGGAAATAACGGTAAGATCTTTCCGAGTGGCCATGCAAAATAATATACCCGTGACAGAATACAATGAGGTCATGGCAATCGAGGTAGAAGATAAAGACGACCAACGATTGTATGCTCAAGATAAGTTGCACGCTCAGAAATTAAAGGTAAGTAGATCTTACAATAAAAGAGTTTTGCCAAAAACATTTCAAGAGAAAGAGTTGGTTTGGAAAACCACCCTTCCGATAGGATCAAAAGACCCAAAATTTGGACAATGGTCCCCGAACTGGGAAGGACCTTTTCAAATACACGAAGGGGCATATTGATTAAAGTCTTTAGAGCGGCAATTACATGCCAAGCCTATCAACGGCCGATACCTAAAGAAATATATTCCTTCTATGTGGGAAGGAGTCGAGCCAATTGACAGTGATAGTTTGCATTAGTCTGATGAAGGCTAAGAAGCTCAAAATAAACAGAACTACATTGATACTAAAAATTACGGTCTAAAGGAAATAGTCTGATTAAAAGATAGATTATTTACAAAACAAAAGATCAAACATCAAAAGCAGTTTGAATGTCCTTCCTCTGGTTTTCTGCTTTAGAGATAATTTGGTTTGCAAAAACAAGTTGAGAATGAGCCCTCGCTTGCTTTCTCAGAGGCTCTTCCGTGGCTGTTGCTAAATTGACGGCCTCTTGGAAGATTGCACTTTGTCATTCAAGCAGAACTTGTTCTTTTTTATTCAGGTCAGTCATTCTCATCTCCGATTCTTTCTTCTCGGCCGCGATTTCTTCGATGTCCTTAGAAATTTGCAGGCTGACTTGATGCTTTTCTTAAATCTTTGTATTCGGAGCATCAATGTCCTTATCCACCACTTGGACATTTGATTTGATACCCATACCTTACTTCCAAGAAGAGGATATAAGCAAAATCTGAAACTTCAAAGTAGAAATCAATTTCGACCGGACATTGTTCAGTGCAGATGCATTTTCGGCAAAAGTGTTAATCAAGTCATTTATCTTTGACAAAGCATCTTCATTGGCCAAGACATCGGAAAGACGATGGCCAAGCAAACTCTTGAAAACATCAAGGATTGCAGTCAAGTCAGCATTTGGAGCCGACGTCATTGAGGGCCAAGAGAAAGCACTAATTGCCATCTGAAGTTGTTGAAATTTTGATTGATATCCTCAAGAACAGGAACAGAAGAGCATGCTCATTTAGCAGTGAGAGTACTTGTAGCTTCTTCTATCGTCTGAGTAATTGGTGGAGAACTAGAAACGGTTGGAATAGTCAGTGACTTGGGCATTGAAGGAATAAAAATTGTTTGAATAATTGATTCAGGAGTAAGTGATGAGCCTCTAATTGGGCTTGTAGCAACAGACAACACCTTCACTTATACACACACAGTGCATATCATATAACCCTCCAATACACACACTCACACACGCAGCACACATATTCACATAGAGTTGTCAAATGGGCCGGGCAGCCCTCGGGCTGGCCCGACCCAGCCCCTTCTGGCCCGGGCTGGCCCGGCCCCTTTGATGAACAGTGTTGGCCCGGCCTTTTAGGGCCTAAGGCCTGGGCCAGGCCTACATTTCCCAGAAAAAAGCCCGGGTCAGGCCCAATTCAGGCCCGAGTTTGGCCCAGCCCGGTTCTGGCCCAGTTCAGGCCCCCCTCTTTACTTTTGAAATTCCACTTTTCCCCCCTTTCCCCCCAACGGATTTATTCCCCTTTTCCCCCCTAAACAGTACTGAAGATTTAAGTAATGCGAAGAATAATAACACATCTTAAAGTCTTTGATTTTTTTTCTTTATAAATATAGTGGTCGTGGGATCGAGTAAATTTCCAACATCTTTATGTATTGAAATTGCTGACCCCAATGCATCGTGTACCCCACATTTGTTGTATTTTGTCAATTTATGTTACAATTTGAGTGGGCTGGAACTTGAAATCTGCCCTATAACCATGGGCTTCAGATAATCGAACCTAATTCCAGCTCTAGTGTTCGGATTACCCAAAATTTGGTTTAAAAGAGAGATTGCATAAAGAAGATTCAAAAGGTATTTCCTTTTAAGTGTAAGTTTTACCAAGAAGAGTAGCTTTGTCCTCGACTTTTAAGCTCCATCAACGGATGTGCATTGCATAGCCTCACACAATGAACCTGAAGCCACTGGCGAAGGGGAGGGGTAGCACTGTCGCGTGCCCACCCCCATCTTTTGAGATGAAGTTTTTCTTGACAATTTGACTTTTATCTTTATGATGATGATATTTGTTACTTCATGTCCCTTTGAGAATTTATCATTATTGAGAACCTTTTTGAAGCCAAACTTGTTGATTTAGTATATTGAATTAGTCTTACCATATACCGTAAAACATATTCTTACACATCAATCTTTTTAACTCTTGTCGCTATAGATTTGTGGTAAAGCATTGATTGCTGTTAGGGACACTTTAATAAAGCGTCCCTAACAGCAAATTACCATAATTAAAAAAATCCTTACCTTGAATAACAAGAAAATGCAAAAAAAAAATATTGGGCTCGGGCCCGGCCCTAAATGTTGGGCCTAGGGCCTGGGCTTGGACCGGGCCCAGATATCCCCAGAACCAGGCCCGGCCCGATTTGTTGGAGGCCCGATGGGCTTGGACTGGGCCAGCCCAAGCCCGGCCCATTTGACATCTCTACATTCACACACACATGCACACAGCACTTAACCCACACACAGTAGACACTATTTTTTTGCACACAAACTGGTTCACACAAATTCAGTCACCTTCACGCACAATACACCCATTCAAGCACTACAAACACCCAAACACGCACACATGCACTTCATAGCACCTCACTAATATACACACACACGGTCACACACATATAAAACACATGCACACACCCTGATTTACACATACCCACGCACACCCAAAACACACAGTACACTCCACACAAAACACGCACACAACTCACACACACACAGCTGCCGTTTTGGCAACCTCACCACAACGCACACTCCCACACAGTCTCTCTCCAATTTTTTTTCCTCCCTTATACTCACTCACACAGCATATACGGCAGTCCCTCATGGCTGTCTCTCTCTAACGATGACCCTTCACGGTTGCTTCCACCCCGCCTCACAACCTTACTCAACACCTATGGCAGCCACCATGGTTACCCTAATTCCTCTTTTCCCTTTCGGCAGTCATGGCTGACATCCCCTCCACTCGATCTCACAGCAATGGCAACCCAAAGTTGTCACCCACTCATGGCCATAAACCCACAAACCCATACACCTTTCCCCCTCGATCTCTTTTCTAAGCCAAGAACTCACACAGACCCATATACCCCTTATATATGTACACAAACCCTTTCAGTTTACCCTCTCTCTCTCTCTCACACACACTATTCCCACAGCCCACTCTTACCTTCACCCATGGCTGTCCTTGCGGCAGCCATGGCCACCACCACTACAAAATCCGCAGCAACCATCACCCAGAGTCGTTATTCTCATTTCAGCCTTGAAAAGTTGCCCTTGCGTGACCACTCTAAGCCCTTGCACCTACCACTGCTTCCCAGCTTATGTTGTTTATGACCACTATAAGCCCTTGCCCTTGCTCTTGCCCTTGCCTATGTTGTTTATGACTTTTACCTACGGATATACCGCATGCCTTTTTCCTTATGTGCCTACGATTTTTAAGACTTTTGACAACGGACACACAGTCGGCATTTTTCTATTTTCCCATGTTTCATGCCATTGGAGTAGATATAAATCTACTACTTTTTTGTATGTACCCATGGAACTTCTCGTAGGCATATCTTCAATTTCCTGTTTTTCGTGGATACATTTTTATCGTCACTAGTCATTACATCTATTTCCTTTCACGGTGGTGCATGGAACAAACATCGTCAAACCATAAGAATATTATAATCTCCAAACACCCAAGTGCATAGAAAAGATATCAATCTGACCATTAATTACAATACCATCACAAAGTTTTCACCATCTCATCCTCCTAATGAAGATTCTAAAAATTTTCATATTATACTCTTAACAAATCTTAATGCCATGAAACAAACTAACGTCAATGAAGTACGTAGACCAACCATACTTAAGTACGAACCACGAAGGGAACTCGTCTTAGTTTGCATTCTTGGCTTCTTTATTGCCATCACAACCATCCTACAAACTCGGACGTGCTAATTACTTATTATTCAAGTGGTACAAAACAAGAATGTATATTATGTTTCTCATAGATAAAAAGAACAACATAAAGTGAAAATAAGAGGCCAAAAGTAGCAACTCATTCGTCAAATAACCTATCAAATAGCAACTCCTCTCTGTGCCTCTCCATGTTACCAATCAAATAACCTCATAGCAAAGAGCATCATTCCACTCATCAAATAGTGCCATAACTTTGAGGAGACAAAAGCCCATTGGCTCAGCTTGTCATCACTCCAGCTCTCAAATCTAAGTTAAATAAAATGTATCACTAATTAAACTTCCCAATCAACTCTAAATTTCAACGCTTCGAACAATTCTAAAGTTCAAATTATTTGCCCTAAAAAGCGCAATATAGTATTCAATATGTAACTGTAGACAAACAGTAAGGCCAAAATTTTCTTATTCTCAGGGCATGTTCATCACTGCCAAGTCACTGCAGATGGGCATGTTCATTACTTCCTTTGGCTCATTCACAAGATTCCATTTCTTCCTGATGATGAAACTTAGGTCTATCAACCAGGGGGAGTAAAAGAAGATCCTTGCAATGACAGTAACTTAATGAAAGAAAACATAAAATGTCCATGGAAACATCTATTAGGACAAACGGTGATGATAATACACCGAGGAGATGTACTCAACATATAAAGTGGCGGTACACACGCAACTAATATCCAGAAGGTACTTAAGACAAGATTCTCTGCAGAGGTTAGAGAGACAGCTTAGGACATACAAGTCTTCATTTGCCAATAGATTGAAAGCTTGACACCAGTGGAACTCCACCGGTGCAATTGATTCAAATTTGTGTGTGCACATGCGTGTGAGAGAGAGAGAGCAGTTGATCCGTGACAAAGCAGATGAAGTGGATGTGCCTGAGTATTTAAAGGCCTTTGAACTTGACCCTGGGTTTGCATGAAATTCACCTCGAACTCGTCCATTATAGACTTCATTCTGTTGAATTCTTCTAGTTGAGACTTTATGCTCTTAAATGACATGCCAAAACAAGTGGTCCAATAGCAGATACTAATATAGTTACTCAGCCTCAATGGTCACAGGATAAGTACCAAAAGAGTTTGTTGAGAAAGCTTAAACAAATGTTCAAATAGCATAAAAGCTCAAACCATTATACTAATAATTCAGTATAACATAGATAACCATGAGAACAATATTATTGAACACAACAGTTATTGGTCAATCAGGTGGACTCTATGATGTCTCTGGTCCTCAGGACATGTAAACTCAGTTCAAGGGAGGGATATGATTAATCCACTCAAAAATTTAACTAGTCTCGTCCATCCATTCTTACATGAATAGCGTAAGTTTGGAGCGAATTTCAATCTTAGGATAATCATGCAATATTCGATCTCTGTGACAACTATATGACATCAGATACAACAACGTGAGCACAATCTGATGAGAACTCCATCTCCACCGGAGGACTCTTGAATTTGTCAAGTAAATGTACCCAAAGATTGAAAGGTCCAATTTCTTGAAAGGCATAAGGAGCTGAGAACTCATCAACCCTAACGTGCAGTCATAGCATGGAGTCACCTAGCGAGGTGCTACACAAAGTCCTTGAAATGTGCGCACAAATTTACTCTATTTTTTTTTATCTTAAAAGTCTAAGGTGTTTAATAGTGTTTCTACACATTTTGTTTCCAGTTTTGCCCCTCAATCTCTCTATCTTAAAAAAGCAAACCTGAACATTTACTTTCCACTAGATATACTCCCTTTAGAAAATGAAAATTAAAAGAATGCCATCCCTATTGAAACATAGCCGGCATTACTGAACCGTCGTCTCCTTTCCGTGAAGAATTTTGTCCCTTGTTGCATTAGACGAAATTCTCACACGTATGTAGCCCAGGTTGATTCCCACTCCCCGCCTATCTCCTTACAGTACGATGCTATATTCATTATAATCATGTGTTTTGTTATTTAATTAAAGTGGTGGTTTTCTGCACGATTGTGCCACGCACACCAACACTCATCACTTGTCAGGGTTCTTATAAACCATGGCTGAAATTCATCTCACAATAATTGGTTTTTTGGCTTTTTACGTCATCTTGAAGATTGAATCATCTATTTTGTGCTTTTCTGTGGTGTTGATTTCTTAAAAGAACAAGAATTTTATGAACATTTTGTTGGAATTGGGTTTTAAACCCATTGTGGAGAAGCAATTTTGACTCAATTTTCAAATTGGTTCCAAACCATATTTTGGTTAGGAACAAATTGATTCATGATCCTCTATTGGAATAGATGATCATGGTATATTCACATGTTTAAAACAAATGGAAGGTGAATGAGAAAATTGACGTTGAAGTTGGTGGTTCAATTTAAAGGGAAGAGAAAATCTCACATAGAAGAATTAACGTCAATGTTGTCTCCTTATAAGGCTTAGCCTTGAGCTAAGGATTGAGCCCCTTGGGGATACCCATGTTTTGTAAGGAGGAAGGACCTAGGTTGACCCAAGTCCACCACACGCGTGCGCCGCCTACCCCGTCCCGGTCCGTGGCTTGGGCTTGGGCTTGGGCCCATCAGGCTTTATTCTTTTTGGGACAAAAACATTTAAATTTATTTATTTATTTTCTTTTTCGAAAGTTGTGACCTTTCCAGCTAGCAGTTTTTTCTGTGAAGAGTTGCACCCCCCGGTGAATACGCTGTGTATAAAAACGAGTCAGTTACAGAAGTTACATATAGAACTGAATCCCGAAACTATTTTTCGGTAATATTCTATATGTCCTGAATTTCCTGTGTTCGAAAGAGTTCTGTGCCATTGTTTTGGTTCGTCGGGTCTGCAATTTGGAGTGATCCTATTTCAGACGTATTGCCGTTGTATCTTGGGAGACTGTTGTCAAGAACCGTCAGCACCATTGCGGGACGAATAAGTCTTAAGGACAGTGAATCAAATTCACGCCTCGGTTCTCCATTGCTGTTTGTTTGATTTTGCTATGAGTTAATTTTAATTGTTCTTGCTAATACTGTTTGTTCTGTTTAGTAAATTACATTTCAGTATTTTCGTACTTAGTTGATATCTGCACAAGTATACACAAAGCCTATATTATTCCCAACAATCTTAAGACTTACTTCGCACTTTGTGTTGCATGTGTAGAAACAGTATTCCGCACCTTGTGTTGCATGTGTAGAAACAGTATTTTCAAAACAGTGTTTTCAATTTCGTTTTCATATTTGATTCTGTCAAGCATATACTAAAATTATTTTCAGTTTCTGAATTTAATTTTAGTGATACTAGAATCTGTTTTATACTTTTGTGATAGACTGGACTGTTTATTAATTGTTGTTATATTCTGTTCATAGATATAACAATGGCTACTAGTGAAACCAATCCGAAAAGTGGACCGGTTAATCCCAACGTGCAGCACAGTGGTGGGACTGTGTATGCGACACCTTATGTGGCACCTGCTCATGGTTCCGTTGGACTTGGTGAAAGACCGAAAAAGTTCAATGGAAAAGATTGAAGAGATGGCAACAGAAAATGTTGTTCTATCTTACCACCTTGAATTTGGCAAGGTTCTTGCAAGAGGATGCACCAGATCTTGGTGAAAATCCTGACCGGAAAACAGTGGCTGCCGTGGATGCTTGGAAACATTCAGATTTCTTGTGCAAGAACTACATCCTCAATGGATTGGACAATGCGTTGTATAAAGTATATAGTCCAATGGTCAATGCGAAAGCATTGTGGGAATCCTTGGAAAGGAAATACAAAACGGAAGATGCCGGCTCAAAGAAATTTGTAGTCGGCAAATTCCTTGATTTCAAGATGGTGGATTCCAAGACTGTGATCAGTCAAGTCCAAGAGTTTCAGCTAATTCTGCATGATATTCATGCGGAAGGAATAGTACTTGGAGAGTCCTTTCAAGTGGCTGTTTTGATTGAAAAATTGCCACCCACTTGGAAAGATTTCAAGAACTATTTGAAGCATAAACGCAGGGAGATGAAGCTCGAGGATTTGATTGTGAGATTGAGGATCAAGGAAGAGAGAAGAAGGCCGGTAATTATCATCAAGAGGCCAAGGCAAATGTGGTCGAGCAAGGTCCATCAAAGAGGAGGAAAATTTCTGATTCCGATGGTCCAAGCGGAGCAAGCGGCTCAAACTTCAAAGGCGGTGAGAAGAAGAAGTTCAAAGGGAACTGCTATGTGTGCGGCAAAGCTGGCCATCGTGCTAAGGATTGTCACAAAAACAAATAAAACTTTAAGAAAAGAAAGAATTCTCAAGCCAACGTGACCGAAGTTACCAAAATCACCGAGGACGTGACAGATTTGAATTTATCTACGGTGGTATCCGAAGTCAACTTGGTTGGAAATCCCAAACAGTGGTGGGTAGACACGGTAGCTACTCGACATGTGTGCTCCGAGCGAAGTATGTTCACTACATATGAGAGCGCCAACAATGAGAATCTGTTCATGGAAAACTCTTCTTCTTCAAAGGTGCTAGGAATGGGCAAGGTGGTCTTAAAGATGACATCCGGCAAGGATTTGAGTCTCAACAATGTGCTTCATGCCAGACATTCAGAAGAATCTAGTGTCAGGCTCATTGTTGAGTAAGAATGGTTTCAAGCTAGTAATTGAGAGTGATAAATTTGTACTCACTAAAGATGGGATGTTTGAAGGAAAAGGGTACTTATGTGATGGTCTTTTTAAGTTAAATGTAATGACCATCGTGCCTAAAGCTGTACCTAATTCCGATATTAATAAAACTATTTCTTCTGCTTACTTGTTGGAATCTCCTAATTTATGGCATTGTAGATTAGGTCATGTGAACTATGGCTCCTTACAAAAGCTAGTGAAAAATGGATTTTTGCCTAAAATGAATTTTGACTCATATAATGCATGTGAAATTTGTGTTAAAGCTACGGAACCTTTAAGTCTAATTCATAGTGACATATGTGACTTAAAGGTGGTACAATCTAGAGGAGAAAAAAAGTATTTTATTACTTTTATTGATGATTGTACTAGATTTTGTTATGTATATTTGCTCAGAAGCAAGACTGAAGCCTTGGAAGCATTTATGCAATACAAAATTGAGGTTGAAAATCAACTTAGCAAGAAAGTCAAAGTACTAAGAAGTGATAGAGGTGGAGAATATGTTTTCCCTCTTGCAAAATTTTGTGCCGATCACAGTATCATTCATGAAACCATGGCACCGTATGCGCCTCAGTCAAATGGAATTGCTGAGCGAAAAAATCGTACTTTAAAGGAAATGATGAATGCTTTGTTGATAAATTCTAGACTACCGGATAACTTGTGGGGGGAAGCGGTCTTAACCGCAAATCATATACTTAATAAAGTGACTCACAAGAAGCTGCAAAAGACACCTTATGAGCTATGGAAAGGTCGTCCTCCTTCCTTCAAATATCTTAAAGTGTGGGAGTGTCTAGCAAAGGTAGCTATCCCACCACCTAAAATGGTCAAAATAGGACCTAAAACGGTTGATGGGAATTTCATTGGATATGCAGCCATAACTCGGCATATCGGTTCTTAGTGCATAAATCTGAAGTTGACAATATACACGTCAACACCATAATGGAAACAAGGAATGCACATTTCTTCGAAGATGTGTTTCCTTATAAAGTTGCACAAGAACGGAGCTCTTTAGAAAGAACTAGTATGGACCAAGATCCCTCACAAGAGGAAGATGAGCCAAGACGTAGCAAGAGAGCTAGAACGTCTACATCGTTTGGTCCTGATTTTCTAACATTTTTATTAGAAAATGAGTCTCGTACTTACAGTAAAGCAATGTCGAGTCCCGAAGATCCTCATTGGAAAGAGGCTGTTAACAGTGAAATTGAATCCATCATGCAAAATCATACGTGAAAACTGGTGGATCTTCCTCCTGGAAATAAACCATTAGGGTGTAAATGGATTTTCAAGAGAAAGATGAAAGCCGATGGAACGATGGAAAAATACAAGGCCCGATTGGTTGTCAAGGGATATAGACAAAAGGAAGGGCTTGATTATTTCGATACATATTTACTAGTTACAAGAATAACATCCATTCGAATATTGATAGCTATTACAGCTATTAATAATCTTGAGATACACCAAATGGATGTGAAAACAGCCTTCCTAAATGGAGATCTATATAGAGCAACCCGAGGGGTTTGTAGCTCCTAATCATAAGAGGAATGTGTGCAAGCTTGTCAAGTCACTTTATGGACTAAAACAGGCTCCGAAACAATGGCATGAAAAGTTTGATAAAGTCATGATTGAAAATGGCTTTAGAATCAACGAATGTGATAAATATGTCTATGTTAAAGGCACGGAAAAAGGATACGTCATTTTTTGCCTTTATGTGGATGACATGCTCATTATCAGGAGCAATAATGAATTCATTAAAGATACAAAGAAAATGTTGACCAGTAAGTTTGAGATGAAAGATATGGGTGTGGCTGATGTTATACTTGGTATGAAAATTACCAAAACATCAAATGGACTAGTCTTGTCACAATCTCACTATATTGAGAAAGTGTTAGACAAATTTAAAAGTTACGATGATAGTCCAGTTAAGACACCACTAGATGTAAATTTACACCTAACAAAGAATACTGGTGAAGGAATATCTCAATTAGAGTATTCGCGTTTAATTGGTAGCTTAATGTATATCATGAATTGCACGAGACCCGATATAGCATATGCTGTCAGTAAGTTGAGCAAATATACTAGCAATCCGGGGAAGAATCACTGGATGGCTATTGTAGGAGTTTTAAGGTACTTAAAATATACCTTAAACTTTGATCTGCATTATTCAAGATATCCAACTGTATTAGAAGGATACAATGATGCCAACTGGATATCAGATTCTAATGAAACAAAATCCACAAGTGGATATGTGTTTACATTAGGAGGAGCAGCCATTTCTTGGAAATCCTCTAAACAGACATGTATTGCCAGATTCACTATGGAATCTGAATTCATTGCTTTAGATAAAGCAGGAGAAGAAGCGGAGTGGCTTCGTAATTTCTTGGAGGATATTCCAAATTGGCATAAACCTGTGCCACCAATTTGCATACATTATGATAGTCAACCTGCAATTGGAAGAGCACAAAGCAGTATGTATAACGGCAAGTCTAGACACATACGTCGCAGACATAATACCGTTAAAGAATTACTTTCTAGTGGAATTATCTATGTTGACTACGTGAAGTCAAAGGATAATATTGCGGATCCGTTAACGAAAGCTTTAACTAGAGAGAAAGTAAATACATCATCGAGGGGAATGGGTCTTAAGCCTATGAACTAAAGAGTTGCCATAATGGAAACCCTACCTAGCTGACTGGAGATCCCAAGATCTAGGTTCAAAGGGAAAACCGAATTATGTAAATGCGACTCAGACAGAGCACTGTGGGGGGTTCAAACCCTCATATCCATTCCTACGATGAGAAGACAGTGGCACCTACAAAAGGTTAGGTTAAGCTATGCTTTTAATGACTCTTATATCTTGAAAATACAAGTGGAGGTGCAGTAGGAACCTCTTAATAAGAAGTCACCTATGTGAGTAAGAAGTGGGCCGCTTCTATGAGAATTGTAAGGCTGAATTCTCTAAGAGTACTCATGAAAACCAGGAGTTGTTCAGGGCCAAAATGAACACAACAATGAGAACCTCAAAACAATATTTGAGCGATACTGTGTGAAGTTCTATTGTCTTGGTTTACACTAAAGGTTGAACAGTTCAAGACATCACGTTTACTAGTTAACCAGTAAATCCGATAGTTCTCACTAGGGAAGGTTCAAGGCCATTGGCTACCTATCTCGATGCAGTGTCGTTCTAGAGAACTCTTTCTTGTGTCAGTGTTTCTTTGTGTATAGAGTCCAGTCAATTTTCTATTCATGTCATTCACCTTCCATTTGTTTTAAACATGTGAATATACCATGATCATCTATTCCAATAGAGGATCATGAATCAATTGGTTCCTAACCAAAATATGGTTTGGAACCAATTTGAAAATTGAGTCAAAGTTGCTTTTCCACAATGGGTTTAAAACCCAATTCCAACACATTTGGCTTCCCAAAATGCCCTTCAGAATTATTAAAAAAAAAACTAAGATTAAACTGCTTACTCGCTTCTAACTCGCCTGCACCTAAACGGTATATCAGCCTGCTATTACAAATTAAGTGTCATTTGGTGCCTCAAACAGATAACAACGCCACTCCAATTATGCCCTTTGTTATCAAAATGTTCACATAGCCGTCGCCCATGTCAGTTTCTTTTCATATATGCTGCGGTTAAACACCCACAAACCACACACACATGCATGCATGCATGTTGGGGTTCTCTAGTTGAATGGGTAATGTTCGTCTTCTTTCTTTTGATATTAATGCTTTGCGATACAGTTAGAATTATCTACCCCAATATTTTTTACCCTTTCGATTCCCAGTTTTGAATTCTGTCTCATTTAACAAGAACCCAACAAAGTTGTCTGGTGTATATTAGAAAGGACTGATGCTTAGTATGAGCTTGTTGAGGAACGAGTACTATGTTAGGGGCGACTTCAGGTAGGTATGCAACTCTTGAAGCAGAATAGTAGCTTTTGTTGTTTTTTTCTTCTCGGGGTCTATTATTTTGAGTGCACACCATATGTTCCACTATTTTCCCAAATAATCGCCGTTTCTTGTACTCATTGCAAATTTTTCGCTACAGCTGAAAAGCATAGAAAATTCTCACTAAGGGTAGCATCCCACAATTGCATGTTTATTTTCTTTTCAACTCCGTTACTCCTTTGACCTAAAAAATCACTTTAGATACTTCTTGATCATTAGTTAATTGGATTATTACTGACCGTTCTTAGTCAGGACTTTTCGAAACCGGTCACAAGTTCAATTTTCCTATGAACATATGGCATGATTACAATGTTAGAAGTAGTTTCCCTAATTGGAACTAATGTTATCTCCTCCGCCTCTTCTCAATTAGAACTTATGATGTCATATTGGGGTCATTTTTTATTCTTTACGAATTATTGTGGCACACGCGATGCGTGTGCAAAAATAAAATTAATAGTATAAATTTTGTTATAGCAAAAAAAAAAATGAATCCTCACCTATATATGTTTATTGTCATATTCAGTAAAAATGAATTTTAAATAATAGAAAATAAGTTAGTCATATGTGTCTAAACATAAGTTAGTAAAATATTATTATCATATCAAACTTGGCCTTTAAACTTCTTTTATCTATATTTTATGATGAATTTTAACTTCTGAAAACTCCACATATTTTTATAAGTAATTACTTACTAATTATTATTTTGTATCACTTTTTAAAGATTTTCTTAGAATGTCACTTGTCACTATTGTAGGTAGGTAGTTTATATAACAGCAAAAATGTATTTTTGAGTTTACACTCATTTTGGACGCGTGTCGTCACCAAAATCACTTTCAATGTAACACCAACAGAGTATTACATCAAAAATGAAAAAGGTATTCTCATTACAAGCAGTATAGATGTAAGTTACAACGCAAAACTATAAGTGTTATTTCTGATACAGTTAACTATAAACAAAAGTACTTTGTTAATCCATGGTGTCCATACAAGATCTAGAAACCATCTATATATTAGGAAATAAAGTGTTGTAGAAGATACATGCCCAGAAAGTTGTCAATCTACCAACATTATATCCTATTTTCATCGCTCAAACGAGAGATGCTATGCTAACAGAGGGAAGACAAAACAAATAGACCTTGATGACAAAGAGCGAAAGGGAGAAAAAGAGGAAATGTGGAGGTTTGAGCTTATGTCATGACTAAACCACATGTGAACAAAGATGATACTCAAGTAGTGGCAGAATCGGCACGAAGATATATGTAAGACATCTTATAATGTGGAAAAAGCTTTGTACATCGAGGAAAGTCATAGCTAATCTTTTTATTGCCGACCGAATCCATTGATACAAGTAAGGCATGTTATAATTTAGCAAAAGGCTCTGTACGTGGAGGAAATCATAGCTAATCTTATCGGTGCCTACCAGAATCCATTTGCTCTTGTTCAGCTGGTTTCACTGCATTTAATTAGAATTGATGTTGTGACCAATACATTCACATTGACTCTAATGATAAAAAGAAAAAAGAAAAGTAGTGAGCGACAGCTTCTTTGGGTACGTCTAACAGAACCTACACCCTTCAACGGTGGGAGACCAGTGATTAACTCTAAAGTGTCGAGAAAGAGGAGCTTTATGTAGGACCTTATGAAGTGGTGTCAGTAGTTGAAAGTTTCAAAATCATGTGAAACTAGATAGTCATAAACCATTTAAACAAGATGGTTGAAAAAGACTAAAAAATATCGAAGGATATATATACTTTTGATTCCTCACAAAAGATTAGAAATCCTTAGGTACTTTAAGATACTTCTCCTACAAATTAGTTGTATTTGTATTGTTTATACATACTATATCCAATATCATGTCAAGTGAATTAACAGAGGGTTGGGAATTGAAGTTGCATGTAATGTTACCCCAAAAAACATGACTCTCTTGAAGCAGAGAGACCATCATGGGTCCGGACTTGGGTTTGCTGCCAAGCTAAGGAAAACTAAAACGATGAGTTTCAAGAATGGACCTGCGACAATGTGTTTTTAGCTGAAAGTGCTTATTACCATGTGGAGTTAAATCTCATAAACCAGTGGTTTTGGAAGAAGGTAGGAAAGAAAAAAGACTACACTATCTGAAAGGGTTTTATATTGCATATCTATATGCAACACGTACAGATTATAAGTAGGTGGAAGTCTCTGTGATTCTCTAGAGATTACGACAACATACATATCTTGTAAGAGATGAAGAAAATTCAATAACTAATAAATTAACTTAAAGATTGCTACGAAAAGAAGGGTGATACTGCCTTACTGCATTACTGTCAATTTCACGAGCCGACACGGACTCGGGTGTGATTTCGAATACCTCACGAGGCTTAGTGCAATAGTCCTAAACCTCAAGGGCTTCCATCGTATTTTACCCTTGAGAAAAAAGAATAAAAGATGTATCAGCTCGTAAGTCAACCCTTCTACAGAACAACGTCTCCTGCTGTAACATCAAGGGTGCTGTAAAACGAATCTGAACGAGTTTCTACTGAAAAGTTATCTGCAATCGCTAAAAGTTCAACAAAAGGTGGCAAACGAGTTTATTACCACACTAAAACCATTACAGCACTCCCTGCTTGCACCCCAGCTGTATAGACAGCAAATGATCCCAATCACACTTTCAAAGCCTCACAAGATTACTGTGATGTCAAGTACTTTGCTAGATTTTTTGCTCTGAACTTTTCGTTAACTGTTTGCGTAAATTGAAAGCATACAGAAATAGATATATCAAAAAACTGGGAGATACTCAGGATTTTCATTTCCACATATTCTAACCTGCCACTAACTGCAACTAATGGGAACAAGAGCAACCAGGTTCTTCTCCACTAACAGAAGCGCTCTGAAAACTATGCTCCCAGATATCCCTGGGCACTGCTTGAGCATGAGGGACATGACGCGGATGTTTCTCTCTCTTGTCTCCCTTTATCTGCTTCAAAGCATGCTTAAGTGCTGGCAGCAAAGCTTCCATACACTCAGCAACAGCATTTGGATTTCCAGGCATGTTGATGATCTAAAATAAACAACTCGCGTAAGAATCAGATTAAGAAAGACCAAAACCACGGAAAATTTGGAAACGTCCTACTACCCCTACTGCTGGACACTATTTATCATCACACTAGAAGGTGACCCACAAAATGCAAGCACAGAGTTTAGAATAAGAGTGGCTTTTGATTAAGATGAAAGAAAAAAAGGGCGATAATTGCTTAGCTTGTGGTGTAATTCTCGCAGAATTATCTTGCTATCATTTATATTCTACTTTTAAGAAAATACTCTCGGAAATTTAGCCATTTAAATGGTCACATGCATTTGATTAGTCATGGATAGTAATCACACGTTGCCCTTTATAAGTTCTATGATTGTCTTGGAGAGGACTTCAATTCCTTCATTTTCGAATGACTCGTCCCAGAGGAGTGCTTAAAGGAAGGCATAAATCATTTTTGAGTTATATGCCAGTCATAAAGTACATTGACAAGCTTTGAGCCTATTACTTTTAGGGTGACCTCGATTGTGACTCAACCCTGATGCACAGAGGGGACTGCTGCTTTCACGTGAAACAGAAACAGATTTTAGCTTCAAAGCAAGCAACTGGAGACAAAATAGGTCAAGAACATGAAGAAATAAGTAGATTTTTCCCCATAAAAAGGTATAAAACTTAGGCGTAAGTTCAGCCCTTACCAAGGTTGATCCTCTTATCCCAGCTGCAGAGCGCGACAGCATCGCAAATGGTGTCACCTATCAACCATAATTTGTGAGTCAGCTATTGAGCTGCATCTCAACAAGATAAGCACAGAATATTATAAGAGTAAACTAAAGCAAAGATAACAAAACACATAACTCTTCCATTCTTCATATTTACATCCCACATATCCAACCCAAGAAAAACTTTTGGAGGATACAGGAAAACAACAAATAAATATAATAGGACAAGAGCGCACGCATACTCTGTTTCATTAATTTATTTATAAAATTTAACAACAAAATGGCGCACTGCAGTACCTAGAATTTTAGTGATATAGGCTAAGCAGGACAAAGACGACACATTTGGAATGCAACTTTGGTAAGATTAGGAGGAGGTCTAAGGGTGGAATTGGATGGGCAAAGAGGTACCGAGGAAGAATATGTTTAGGTATCTTGCATCAATAATACATGAGATAGATAGTGATGAATGTCGCTCATAGGATAAGAGCAGGTTGGCTAAAGTGGAGGTTTGCTGGCAGAGTTTATGAACCACACAAGTTGAAGGCAAAATTATATAAGATCAATGTGAGGCCATCTAGGCTGCATGGTTTGGAATGTTCAAAGGAATATAATACATTATATATATATAGGATGATGAATGCCACTGAAACACTACTGCATAGGTGGATGACCATCATTCACACAAGGAATGATAGACTAAGAAGTAAGGATATCTGCCAGAAGGTGGGTGTGGCAAGTGAGGAGATGACGAGGGAACATCCTTTGGGGTGGTCTGATCATATGCGACACAGGCCTTTTGATGCTCTAGCAAGGAGAAATGATTTGTGAGAATTTAATGGCCGAAGATGAGGGAGGGAAAGAATGAGAATAACATTGGTTCGTAATACAACATCCGATTGCTAGGAATACTTTGAAATCAAGTGCTACGATAGAGGGAAATGGAAGAAAAGGACTCGTGTAAATAGGATGACAACAATAATGATGCTAAGTCGGACTCCGACTACATAAATGGGAAACACTTTGCAAAACATTGTCTTACAGCATATGAAACATCAGCAGCTGAAATGATGATTTGATATTTCAAATCTTAGATAGTTTTGCTCCTGCGTTGCATGTTCACCAAGAAAATAGCAAGCCAAACCAACAAAAGGCCATTACTCAGCTGGTTTCTATTATTAATTGTGTAGTGAGGTAATAGCTGCCCTCATACACCAGCAAGTCCCAACACCCATACATAAGGTTTTATGATCCAGTCTTTGAGACTTGAATCTCCCTGGGATCAAGGTTCTGCTATAACAGGAGCTCACTTCCAACTACTGAAATGATATGTGAGAATTTAATGGGATAAGATGAGGGAGGGAAACAATGAGAATAACATTGGTTCGCAACAAAACACCCGATTGCTAGGAATACTTTGAAATCAAATGCTACGATAGAGGGACATGGAAGAAAAGGAGTCGTGTAAATGGGATGATGACAACAATGATGCTAAGTCAGACTCCGACTACATAAATGGGAAACACTTTGGAAAACATTGTCTTACAGCATATGAAGCATCAGCAGCTGAAATGATGATTTGATGTTTCAAATCTTAGATAGTTTTGCTCCTGCTTTGCATGTCAACCAAGAAAATAGCAAGCCAAACCAACAAAAGGCCATTACTCAGCTGGTTTCCTTTAATTGTGCCGTGAGGTAATAGCTTCCCTCATACACCCGCAAGTCCCTACACCCATACAAAAGGTTTTATGATCCAGTCTTGGAGACATGAATCTCCTCAAGATCATGGTTCTGCTATAACAGGAGCTCACTTCCAACTACTGAATGAGACGCAGACAAGGAGTAGACAAGGAGACGTAACTCAGATTTCTCAGCAACTGAATGCCTCACGAATGTCACTGAAGCAGCAGAACACTAGCTCAACTCTTAAACTCCCTGAAAACCCAGAATTTCGTTAAAAATGATGATATAATCGGTGTAATTGAGGGAAAATTCCATGCAAAAAATTTGATATCTAGAATACTTGAGCCTGCTATTTGTATAATATTTCCAAAACCTGCTGCCAGTATAGACACTTTTAGATGCCTATATTTATCCAGATCCACCAATTCCTGCTTCTGAGATAGAGCAAGCTGCTATGCTTATACCAGCATAAGCAGCAGTCCCTGGTGTGTCTAATCTAAGCACAAAGCAGAAGCCAATTAACACTGTCATGTATTAGGAAGTTTCATCCGATGGGGCTCGTTAGGAGAAACTATTAAGTACGTAACCAGTTCCAGAACAGACTTGCTTCTTCTCCATGAGCTTTCTAAGATTTCTTATACCATACAAAATAATCAGTCCCCTGAATCATCTCAATATTTCAAACACATAGTTACACAAGACAGCATCAACTCAATCTTCCTATCCACATTTCATTGACTACTAAGACCACAAACTCAATGTCTAAGGCGTAACTAAAATTGCAACGATGCAATGTCAATGAAGTTCACTAATCAAAACCATGAGATGAACTAAAGATACAGATTTTTCTCATCCATTTTTATTACCCTGACACCAAAACTAATACCTTCGGACAACCGTTGAAACTTAACAACTTTAACTTAGCCAATATGGATAGCCAATTTCTATAAGCACTTACACATCACACCAAAGACTGAGAACAGTAAACACCATGCTTCCGCCACGCACTCAGATGTCTCAAATCAAACCAGTTCAGACTATTTTCAAATCCATCACAAAGAAATGTATTACCTCAAAAAGACCCAAAATCCAATTCTACACGCACATATCGCGCATCCACCAAGCTTTAGTCTCTAAGTTACTACATCACTTATATCTCGCAATCACAACCTTTACCGTCTATAGCTACTAGTTACTAGAGCTACTTAACACCAGAAGATCATGATCTTATTCTCTAATCATCCTCTTAGCCAATGCTTAAAATCATTTAATTCTAAAGGCAAGTAACAAGTGGTCTACTATTGAGTAATCGGCCGGAATCTCCATCTTACGCTGAAACATCAAACAACTTGTCAAAACCTAATCCACCTTTCAAAGTCTAATCTCAATCACAAATTATCTTAGGCTTATATCTCACACCTGAGCTCTGACCAAACTGTAACGCCTCAGACCCGAGGGTAAGTACACGTCCTTAAACCAAAATCTACAGAAGTTAGCCTTTGCTTTAGAGTATGTAGCCATCAACTCAGCGCACTATAAGAGACCAATAATTAAAGCTTACAGGATGCTAAAAGAAGTTAGGCTCTGCAATTCATCTACATGGATATTGTGGAAAAAAACTTTTAGAATACCTAAAATAAAATGATGAGGTAATAAACGAAAAAGTTCAAATATAATTCTAATGCATTAGACTAAGAAGCACGGATTCATACGATACATACGGATACGGCATTTTTGAAAATTTTAGGATACGGGTGCGGCTGGGATACGGCAAATATTTTATATATATATATTTTTTTATTATGTAAAATTAGTATTAAATTTCTAAGCAATTTGGATCTTAAAAAGTGCATAAAAAGACGGAGTGCAATTTAATTCAACCATTCAACAGTAGCACAATACCATCAAATACATAAAAACCACCACCAAATAGATCATATATATAATAAAAGTGGTAATATAGCATCAAAGTTTGCAAAATTGGTTTCAACATCCCTCAATTTTTAACCATTGAACCACTGCTTTAAGCCTTTAACACATGTTAAACAATAAACACTGTATAAATTGGTTCCAACTTTCAATTGACAATCCACATCCAAGTCACAAAAGGTAACAAATAGAGATTTGAAGATAGAAGAGAGGAAGAGGAGACTTATCTTTGGAGAAATGCTGCCGGAGGTGACTAGACGTAGGTCGCGGGTGGTCGCCGGAGGTCGTCGGAGGTCGCGGGTGGTCGCTGCAGGTCGCCGGAAGGGTAGTCTAGGTGGTCGCAGGTGGTCGCCGGAGGTCGTCGGAAGGTCGTCGGAGGTCGCGGGTGGTCGCTGCAGGTCGCCGGAAGGGTAAGGTGGTCGCGTCGCCGGTGTCGCAGGTGGTCGCGTCGCCGGTGGTCACGAAGAGGCACTAGAATCTCCCAATTTGATCTGCCCGATTAGGTTAGTTTATATATTTTACCCATGAGTTGGATCCGCACCCGATCCGTACCCAATACCCGATCCGTACCCAATCCGCACCCGATCCGCACCCGAAATTCAGAAAATAAAAGGAAATAAAAGGAAAAAAGGGATTTACCCGATACTTAAGCACCCGTGCTTCATAGGCATTAGAGCATCAAGATATACTCGTAGCGTTTAGTGTTTAGTAACCCTCTAAGGTTAAAATGACAAAAGACTAGCAAGCACTTTTAGATCTACTTACCAAAAAGCCTCTGACAGTTTTATAAGTTTTTAGAGTTTTGTTTAGTTTTTGGAAGGCTGTTGTAATAAAAAAAAAAGCTACAAGTCATTGTTGGTAAAGAAGATACCCAGTTTTCACATATCTACGTACCTTAAAAACTAAAAGTCATAAACTTCTTTGCATATCTAGGGCTTGCAAAGTAGTATACTTGCAATACCAAGAGTGACTGCGGAGGTGGAAATTATTGAATGCTTGGGATGAGTACTTGAAATTGATACAGAACTAGCATTTGCTCTGCTTATAGTCTCCTACGGACTTTTCTGATATGTGGCAAACTTCGTTGATGGAACACTGTTTGGCGAGTCTGGCTATGTGAAATGCCTTTAGGCCAAGGTGCATGCAGGATAATTGCCAGGAAATCTGGTGGCAACTCTGGAACATAAAACAAAAGAAAAACTTCCTTTAATCAGGCTACAAGTCCTGATCATTAATCTGAGATCTTACTGACACTCATCAAATTACCAAGATCTGAGGATATGGACTTATCAAATGTTATAACATGCCTATAACTTACGTATTAGGAATTCATGCTAGTAGAGATGTATAAAAATTATAACTTTTCTCTAACCTCAAACTCAATAGAGATAAATTTACCGATGGGCCCAAATTTTATAAAATGGTCATTTATATTCTAATGTTAGCTATATATGTTGACTATAACCCAAGGTTCGAAAAAGAAGAACTCTAGTGCCCTGATTCATCATACACCTAAAACTGCTAAATGTCCACATTTTTGCATAATGATGCTAATAATAATAAATATGGTCCATTTTTGTATTTGGGTTGCAGGAAAGGAGAATCTGATAACATGCAGTCATGGTAAAATCTATAGCTGTAACTCTTTAAAGTCTTACTCGGTCATTTACAGATTTCAAATGGACCCGTCTTCGGGTAAGAGAGGGACAATTTGGTTATATAGTCCTAAACTAGGTAGCACGGACACGGACACGGTGTCGGACACCAACACCGACACCGGACACCGCAATTTTCAAAAAATCAGATTTTGGACACCGCAAGACACCTCTATTTTTTAATATATTTTTTATTATATATATATATATGATAAATATCAAATATATTCTATAATCTAAAAAATGAAAAACTGTCAAAATAAGGAATTTAAATACAAGTCATAATTTATTTGGTCAATATTTATTTAGTCTAATGTACTGGAAATGCAACGACAAAGGGAGAAAAGAAAAAAAAGAAAAGAAAATAAAGAAAGGAGAAAAGGGTGAAAAGAAAAAATAACAGGAAAGAAACAGAGGGAGTGACGACAAAGGAGAAAAGAAAGAAACGAGAGGAGAGGACTGGAACAGGAGAAGAGAAGAAAGAGACATGGGTCAGCGGCGGAGGACCTCCGGCGAGACTCTGCGACGACGGCTAGACTCAGGGGACCACAGCGAGACCTCTGGCGACGGCAGCAGCGGCAACAGCGGCAGCAGCTAACTTCTCTTCCTTCTGCGACTGTAGCCGTCAGATCCGTTGGCTTCGGCTTCGGATCTTCGTCGATTGGGGTGGCAACATCGGCGACAGCTCTGGCAACACCAGCGACACTGGCGACATCCATGATGTGGTCGGCAGACATCAGACTCGAGATGAGAGAGAAGAAGACGGCCGTGAGGTGAGAGTGAAGAAGACGGTAAGAGTTCAATAAATCTGAAATTGGCCCCAAACCTTCCGACACTACCGATTGCCGTGTCCGACACTCCTCGACGAAGTGTTCGACACGGTGTCGGAAAATAAAAAAAATAAAAAAATTCCGACACCGATTGGCGGTATCCGACACGTGTCGAGTGGTGTCCGGAGGGTGTCGAGGTGTCCGTGCTTCAGAGGTCCTAAAAGAAGTTAGGAGTCATATTTATGGACCTATTAATGAAAGTTCAACAAATATTATTTTGCACATTGACTCGTAAAAAACATGATGTGGTGGATATAGGAATATATGAGGTTCAGATGATGTTCCCATTCATAAAACTAAAGTAGCAAGTTTTTTAGGTCAATGCAGTGTGCTAAGAAAGCGCTCAAACACTCAGAGATTAGTGAGTGATTATTCATGCTGCACTAATCACTATTGTAATCAAGAGGACCATGGTTATAGACCATAGTTTCAGCTACAACACATCTTGAAAATCCTAAGAGCAACAGAAGGAAAGTAGACCTTTCCACTGCAGAAGTGCGTTGCAATTATTTGCCTTAAATTTGCCATGGGTAATAGCTCGCGTGGCAGAAATACAGAGATTAGTTTTTGGTTTCGGGTGGTGTTGTACGACTTTTTTGTCATGTCCTCCTTTTTTTCTATTGCCTGTCTACTAGGTTTAAGGATCCGCAAATCATCTTTTAGAGCTTCATTTGCATATTTAGGTTCAAATTGGGAAAGAAAGGCATAATCAGCACAGAAAAGTTTTTAGGAAATTCAAGTGGTTACCCAATGACCAACGAAATGGAGATGCCAATGAATCGTCCCTCTTTCAAGCATCTGGACTCCTGCATCTATAGCTTATAGAGGTTTAGAGCTACATATTTTGGTTTTCGCTATCTGTCCTCAGTGTCGATGTTAACATTCAATAAAAAAATCGAAGAGAAGTAATTATATGCAAATGCTCCCTTTGAGTGAGAAGTGCGAATAATCGTCAGGAACCATGGCTGGACCAAACTCAGCCTGCTAAGTAAATTCTCTGGTACATATAAGAGAGCCTTACATGTCAGCTTGGTTAGGTATGATCTTCAGATTGTCGTTGAAGCAATAAGCAAAACAACAGCCGTCAAAAAAAATTCAGCATTAGTTGCAAAGACTTGGAAGCCCTTGATCTGCACTTTTGTTGAACATTCTCAACTGTGTAAAACTGTGTTCCATCCAAAGCAAACCTAAAGCCGAACTCCTACCTCATCCTTCCCTTCATGTCCTTTCCTATTCCCGAACTTTGATGATAAAAAAGAGTCACGTCATTATTAACCACATGTGTTTATTTAAGCACACTTATTACGTAGATATGAGAAAAGGAAAGCCTTGCGCCGAATTGTGAAGGAACGCGGAGTTGACTTTACTGAACCAACTTGTCATCGGAAGGGTCATAGGTAAGGAACTCATTAATAGAGATCTGTTTTGGGGTTTACATATACTCATAATTGTTGTTATAGTTGAAATTATGAAGGATTTTTTTGGATTCAAAAGATTCAATACTAATCAGCTATGTATTAATTAATTAACACCACCCAAATTCTAACTCAATCAGCCCGCCTAAAGTACAAACAAGCCAATGCATATATTTCCAAACATCCACTATAATCAACCAACAAAAGCGAATAACACGTCCAACATATTTCTAACTTTCTCAACAGCCCACTATCAATTTGCGATTATATAATCTTCATTCAGAAAACAATTAGAATTACTAAAAACTATTTAAATCACCTTGCTGATGAATAAAATACACCAAACCCTGATGAAAAGATCTAATCAGACATGAAATAAAAAATAGTAGGCATACCTACTTTGGATTTTCCTAAAAAAGCCCAAAATTTCCCAGCTACTGAAGATAATTGAAGAAAGAACAAAAGAAGCATACAGGGGAAGAAAAAAGGGTTTGAAATTTTGGCTTTACCTCGGAAAGTTCCCATGAGGGAATTGGTGCGTATATTTAGGTGTTCCTTTCATACATCTTGGACCATATCCCTATTAAGTTACGGTTGTGCTGTTTGTTAAGCGTTGTTATTGGACAACGGACAAAAGAAAAAGGAAAGGTTTTGACTAGACTTTAAAAATATCACTTAAGAACCGTCAATGAAGAGTAGGCACTGAAGAGCTTTCAGAAGAAGAAACATAAAAGAATCGACGATGAAGAGAGCGTAGTCAAGAACATCTCCAAAAAGAAGATAAAATTCGAGATATAGCCAAGTAACAAGAAAATGTAATGATAAATTCATGACTTAAGTCATCATGATTTGAATTTGATTGGATCGACCTTTGCTAGAACAAATGCTACTTTATTGGAACTCTAAATATGCGAGCATTCAGAAAACATTAGTATTTGGATCACATTTCAATATGGAACACGCGCGTAAGAACTAGCAAACCATATAAATGAACTAAACCAGCATTGGAACAAACAAAGGTAAACTAAGGTATCACTTCAATTTTAGAAAAGATTGCATATTAAGCACCACATTAGGGAAATAAAAAGACAGTACTTGCCACATATTTAAAAGCTCTTGGTACCTTCAGACTCTCTTGCATCATGACATGCAGAAGACCAGGAGTTTCTTTCTCAATTAAATCTTTAGTTGCTTCAGGGGTGACATCTCTAGGGGTGAATCCAGTACCACCTAACATAGGAAAGGTTAATGCAGTGGGAGACGGGAAAACAAAGTGCGTGTGTCTGTGCGTGTTTCACCAAAGAAACTGGACTCTGGAAATTTATCCATTTACCAAGGGTAAGAATCAGATCCATCTTGTCAACATCACTCCATCTCAATAGAACGTCCTTGATTTTAGGCACTTCATCTGGAACCACAGCAGTTGCTACTACTGTAGCTCCTCCTAATCTTTCAGAGGAAGTATTTACAACAGAAACCGCCTTTGGACCACTGCGCACAGATTTAACAGGATTAAACTTCATAGTGTCATGGTACAAATAAGCTGCATAACCGCAATGGGGTATAAACAAGGAGGTATGCCGCAAATAGGTAAGAAAGCAGAACTTCTAAAATTAAAATGATCATCTAATGGAGGAACCACCAAAAACGGTCCTTAAACTATCAGTGAATCACCACTTCAGTCCCTACACCATTCCAGGCAATTTGCCTCCTTCAGCTTTTTAAACATGGCCAATAATCCTCCTTTTGATCCTTGCCTAAAATCTTGACGGAGGGCGACTTTCAGCAGCACTTACAAAAGTGTCAAAAGGGCTCAAAACATGAGCACCTCCCTCCCCCGTGCCTCAGTCTGCAGAATCCTTTTGCATACATAGGCGAGGGATGACGTGAACATCTTCACATTTGGTGTAATTGGAGCAGATGTTGTGGTAGTTGTGCTGTTATATATAAATGACCATCAAAATTCAACAAAATGTGGGTCTTTAGTATTTCTCCAATTACTAAGTTACATCCTTCACGTTCAATGAATGCATTGTTTAAGCAAATGCACACCCAGACAAGATTCAACAATTCTCCACCTTGGCATGGATTCTGGCGACATTCTCTAGCTACCTTTCCAAATACCTGAAGATTCATTTAACTGCTTCACGGTGCACTGCAGCAAGTGCATGTGCAATGTCCGGTTGCGTGCAAACCATTGCATAAATTAAACTGCCAACTACTGAGAGTAGCGGACTTAAGTTTGCTCTTTCTTCAAACAAGATTGCTTCTCAATTCAAAATGATTGGCAAGAGGTCTGTTAATCGGCTTAGCATCTTTAACTTGGCAAAGGAGAATGAGATATCTAATTCAGGAAAATGAAGTTGTAGTGAGAAAACTTTCACGACGTATGTAGCAGTGCAAATATTGTCAGTATAGGAACTTAAGGACGAACACTGCTGCACACTGCATCTGTAGGATGTGCATTCATGCGTCAATCTGTGATCCTTACACAAGCTATGGACCAAGCAAGACCGAGGGGTAAATTTAGCATCTTCTCATGCCACTCCTAGCAAGAAATTTTCACCTTGTACACAATTGCTAAAGAATAGTCAGAATTGTTGTGCTTAAGGACAAATGCCAGGTCCACATGCTCACTTCGAAGAATGTAAGGTATATTCCTGATTTGCACCTTAACTTGATCTCCACGCACGCCATGGACAAAGCAGTCTGCCAGAGTCATTTTAGTAGCAGTAGATGAAAATCACAAAGGATCTTTGGTAGTTGCTTGTTGAACTTTGTAGTTGCAGGAAACTCCTAATATGGTGACGTTTCTCTCTCGGAAACTCGCTTTTGCGATCCCAAGTTAGGAGCTCCATGGGATCTCGCCCCAAGCTAAGATGGGAACTCGATCCCGCTAGCTGATAGAGATGCATGGAACAAGTGATAGAATACATGAAAATCAAGCTCTTTTCAACTCAATTCCTTGTTTCTCTCTTCCTTCAAGTCCTTAAAGTCTCCTTGTCTGTTGTTGCTATCTAGGTAAACTATGCTAAACAAATGATAAAACTCTTTACGCGTTTATTTATTCAAGCCGCTCCCAACCTCAGATTCTTCTTGGTGCTTACGCTTCCCCGCCCCCGCCCCCGCTCCTGCACCCGCCCCCGCCCCCACTTTGTGCAACTAAGCTTTGTACAACTCATACAAAGATGTGCAACAACAATCCGCTTACTCCCAAACTTGTGACGCAAGTGCATCGCAAAAATGAGCGATGTACGGTTTCAGATTGACAAAGATACCACTCAAGTCTCTTCTCAGAATTCCTTGGAAAGAAAGCAGAATTTGCTCAAGAGGGTATGGCCTGATCTATTTGGTCCTACTGAGGGGGAGTTCTTAGGTGGCAAAATATATTTTCTCACTTTTATTCATGACGCTTATGCAAGTTCTTTGACATGAAGGACTTAGGTCGAGCACATCAGACTTTGGGAATGTAAAATTGCACTTGGTGGTGATCCGAGAAGTTGTAGTAGGTGTCTTGTTATTTATGCATGAACATTGTATTGAACAAAGTGAATGTTGAATGCTCAATTGTTAAAAAAGAAAGCCCTATGCTTCGATCATTTCCACTTGATTCCTTAGCATTTCTCCAAATTTGAAAGTAATATTCTTCACGTGTGAAATCGCATCTATTGTTCTCTTTTCACTTCCTTGTCCCCCTACATAATCCATAGTAATGGTTATATACAAATGCATTCCAAGCCAAAATCCAACAACTACATGTTCAACGTAAACCTTTAGATGCCATGACAAGCAAAATCAACTTATTCAAGTTGATGGACTAAGGAGAGGTAAGGTCAGACCAAAAATTGTAAAGATAGTAGTAGTGTTAAAGAACTTGGTTGCTAGGAATATAACAGAAAACATGAGTTGGAACAGAGAAGAAATAAAAGAACAATCCGTGTAGCTCGCACGAAGTTTTTTCTTTTGGGGATTAATCTCACTTTCTTGCAAGGTCGTTGGTTCAACTCTTCGGTCTTTCCATTAATGCAAGGAAAGAAAGAAAAGGGGGGAACAGGAAGAGAAAGAAGGGGAGGGGGAGGGGGGGGGGGCAGGGGAGAGAGAAAGAAAGAAGAGGAACATGGCAGTAACTCCTTTGTTCTCTGGGATTGTAATACGCCTACAAGCTAGTATTCAACAAAGCAAGAAAACGTTTATAATTTGAAAAAATCACCTGAACCAAAATGACACCGAGTTCAAGGCCCAAGCTTCTAGACCTAGTGTAACTTATCGCTAAAATAAGCTTACAGTTAAGCAGGGTATCAGATTCGATTCTTGTGGCTTGTATTTGACCCATATCTTTATATCTCTCAGTGATTTTGATATATCTCTCCATGCTCATATAAGTGGCTTGAATATATGTTGTTGGGCCCATCTTCTAAAAGTCAAAATCCAAAGCCTTGTGAAAACAAGGTGCTTTTTTTTTTAAACCTGCAGGAAATTAGCACTTACACTTTCCACTTTGACATGGAGTGTAATCAGCTTTGCCTTCCACAGAAGCATCAAAACAATGAACTTTCGTGCAACCAAAATATTTTAAACATGGTTATGACAGGTTCCCACAGCCTACGGGCTCAGGCATGCACAGGAGTATAATTAGCTTTGCCTTTCTCTGTAGCATCAACATAATGACCTTTCGTGCAACCAAAATTCAGTATTGAACATAATTATGACAGGCCCACACAGCCTAAGGACAAGGAAATTGCGAGGCGCATGCCTGAGCCAACTAACCGCATGTAGTGAACTCACAAAAAATTCCACATAACCTGAAGCCAATTAGTGCCAAATGCAGCAACGTCAAACACAAAAATATGCTGGTTAGAGCAAAATTCTGTAACGTTGTTGTTAATCAGTAAGCCATGATGAATGATGTGTAAGACTTCCAATCCCATGTAGTGAAGAATGAGGTGAGGATAGTCCAGGATCACTAGAGACCGTACATAGACACTTCAGGATATCACAATTATATGAAAAGTATGGGGGCTTACTTACTTGGTCAATGTCATAAAATTTCAAACCCTGTAACATATTACCCGAGACATTTCTATTCACAACAAAGCGTTAAAATTTAGGGTCTGAATGTGCAGGTTCCCAAAATAGTTTTTGCAAATTAATTAAGTACTTCCATGCACCACTTAATATGAAGTAACATCAAGTTTGCTGTTTCACTGTTGCATCAACAAAGTGGCCTTGTCAGAATGATGATTTGAAAGGGTGTATCCTGATGCACCTACGTTGAAGTAGATCATAATCTCATCCTTTCTCCCATATAACTGAAGAATACATAGGCCCTTGAACCAATATCTCGAACAATGTAAGTACAGCGCATCAACGTCTATGTGAAGTACTACATACAAGGCTGATAATAAATACAATCACGTTGTTTTCCCTACATTTTCCTTTCCTTCTTATGGGATTTGTTGAAAAATTTGCTGCATGGTCTTTTAATGAAGCAACAGAGCAATCCAGCTGGACAATTTCGTAAATATTACAATTGAAAAGATATTCCTTCCGTCCCATAATAATTTCATATATTCTTCTCAGCTGTCCCATAAGTATTGCACACTTTCTAAATTTAACATTCGATCGTTTACAGGTTTCCAATTTTACCCTTTCGGGGTATATTAAAGCCCTCCAACATTTATGCTTTTTTAAGCTAGGACCACACACACTTTCCCCATAACTTCTCTTTTGGGTAAAATGAAGAACAACGAAAAGCAAGAAAAAGCTACGATCTTAAATCAGGGATTTGAACCCCATAGTTTCTCTATAAACTCTCGCCAAGTAACTTGTATGTTAAACTAGAGAATTATGATGTGTAGATAATGATTGAGGAGGCGAGGCAGCAAAGATCGTGATGGCTTCGATGTTAATTGTGGTGGAGTAAATGCCGATGAAGGCCTGTCGATTGGGTATGACCGACAATCAGAGCTGTGGTTGTTGAATGATGAAGTTGCATCAGCTGAGATGGAAAAAATTCGGGTTTGGTATCCATGCACAATAACGGCAATCGGCAGTAACTGGGTGAACCGCCTAGACGGCCCAGGGTGAACAACTGGACGGGACCGGTTGACTAGGCAGTCTAGGCAAACTGCCTCGTCATGAAGGCAGACGGCATCGACGACTAGGTGGGCAAAGCGACACCGTGTCCAGAGAGCTTCAAAACTGTTCGCTGCTTCTTTCTCATCAAAAAAGAGAAAATTTTTGAACTGCAAGCTATTGGGGCTTTTATGCCTATAAAGTTTATTTAAAGATGATTTGACCATATGCTGTCAAATCAAATATTTGCTTTAAAATTATACATAATATGCTTCCAGATTGAATAAAAAATCAGATTTTATAAGTAGAAACTATATATAACTCTTAATTATGAAGCCTACCATGGACATGGTTTTAATCTCTGTAAGATTTCATTATGGAAGAACGAGAGAAGGCGGGCATCAGATATTGTGGGGCCATGACAACTCTTTTGAGTTTTTGAAAGTGCCAAACATATCTAATAAAAAGGGTAGAATGGCAAAGACAATGCAACATTCTCATCTCCTTAAAGTTTGTGCCAGAAAAAATGTGACAAATGCTTCTGGGTGGAGTATCAGACTAGAATTTGATGATTCCATCAGGAAAAATTCTTCATCTGAAGTCTAAATTTGGTACTTATGCAGGTTTCAAATATTGTTGCAAAAGGAGTATAGTACTTCCATTTCCACTTTGAGATGGAGCAATATGCGCCTTGCTGTTCTACTGTTGCATCAACAAAGTGACTCTTTAAGAATGATGATCCTAAAGAGTGTATCCAGATGCGCCTAAATTCAGATAACTCATCCTATTCCTCCCAAATAAATGTACGTAAACATCATGATCCAATATCTTATGTAATGAAGAATCGTGAGGGAATTAACCTGTAATAAGACCAACCTATAGTCAGCTAATAGTACAGTCGTTTTTTATGTCCTCCCAATTTCTCTCTTTTTTCCCCCTCTCTGTTTTAGGAGTTTTGTCCTTGTCCAATTACTTCTGCCGGTTTCTTTTTTACTTTCTTGTCTGTCCAAATTGTTTCCATTATATTTACCGAGATCAACAGAGTTATGCCAAGTGTTAGTGAGCTTGTATCCACACACCACTTCAACAGTGAAGTTAAAGTCAGAGTTGGTAGTTACTCACGGCTAAAAGGTTATGCTGAATCAATTTTTTCTTGTTTTGGTTGGTCAACGCAATATAATTGCTGAATATATGATGAATTGACCAAATTTAGGTCTTACATCTAGTTTATTTTCATAGTCTAATGGAAATAAGCCATAACATCATGCAGCATTCGTCTCACACCTGGCCTCCAAGATGCCTGTTGGCCTTTTGGTGCTCATGCTCTGAAGAGACTATACTAGAAGTAAGTAGCAACAACCCAGCCGATTTCCACTTATGATTTCATCAAGGTTAAGTTTAGATGTTGAAATTTCCAACCATGCCCCTTAGCCCCCTGCCCACCTTCCCCAACCACGAGGACAGTGTGGTAAATAACATGTGAAAGTTTACTTGTAAAAAGTATACATATCTAATACGTGAACTAAGGAGATTCACTTTGTGACAATGTTTTATTAGAAAAGGGAGAGGATCATGAATAGTACCTGCGATCGGGCCCAGCCCCTGATGCAACAGTATCACTCACAGTCAGAATAGCCACTTTCAACTTAGAACCTAGAGATGCATCTGCAACAACATCTCGTGATTTACCTCCTTGTGTAGTACGACCTGAATATGTTAATGACGAACTCTTGCTCACAGTAAAACCACTTGGATCAGAGATTATAGTTGCCTTTACAGAAGTTCCAGCAGGTATTACAGTGCCTGATGCTGGTAGTTCCAGCAAAGCATTAGCTGACTTCATACTTAAAAGTCGACTACTCATCTGGCGACCAGTACTCTCAGCAACAAATCTGAAAACCGCCACAAGGAAAACCATCGTTAGACCTTTAAGAGTGACTAACCTTTTATAATCTCAGAACAATCAACAATATGAACACCCTTGGAACTTATTACCAAAAAAGTACTACCCATAAACAAAACACAACCACTCTCACCCTGGGATGCCTGATCCATCATTGTTCTCCCATCTGATAATGGCACGGTGATATTCTGGACGAACTAAATCTGTCTTTATGGACTGCTGAACACGAGCATGCACACTGTACACAGTTGAACAGCTAAAATCAGTCGTGTCATATCAAAACACTAATGCGACTTTAACTCTAATTAGGACTAAGTACTAAATCAGCAAGGGGTAATAAAGAAGAGCTTTCAAGAACCTTGGAAGATGAGGGTTTGCCCACCCAGAAAGTTGGCGTATTGTTGGGACCACAAAGAGATGAAAACAGACTAAACAGCTCACTGGATTCCCAGGTAAACCAAATGCAAGAATCTTATTGGATGTCATGTTGTCAACGGATTTCGTAGTAATCTCAGAAAAGGTAAGTGGCTTTCCTGGTTTCATGCAAACCTGAAATTGCACCATGAAATGAAGCTAAACTAAGTTGTGTAACTTGATGTTATAAACTTGAATGTAAATCAAATGTGCATCGCTGGCAAATTATGAGAACTTACAAACAGCATTTCAGGGGCCAAAACAAATATGGATTTTCTCAATGCAAGCACTTAACAAAGTAAGGCACCACCCTCACCTTAGCAAACCCCACTCCAAAAATAAAGAGGAAACGAACGAAGGAAGTAGTTACCTTATGAAAATAAACTTTTCCTTTCTTTTCAAGTAAAGGTTTTACAAAGTCCCTGTCTCCCATTGATATACCCCCAGAAGTTAGAAGAATATCAATGCCAGCAGAGCAAGCACTATCCAAAACATCCTTTATTTCTTCTTCATTATCACGAGCTATACCCAAATCAAGGACTTTGCATTGTTGCTGTGCTGCAGCAGCAAGGATCATTGCACGGTTGGAGTCCCTAATCTGTACAAGGAGAATTTACACATTAAGCATTGTTACTAACTTGAATTTGTACATGATGTTAAACACAACACATTGTTGGACCCATTCTCTAACATCTTAAGTTGTTAGACCAACAGATAACATGGTCGGTTCAACTTTTCCTGCTTGCATTTGGTTCCCCTTAATGTTATTGTACGAGCTGCACTATGTTTAAGCATTCATGATGGTGCACCTTGATTTCTTTCTCGCTGGTTCTCTCCAGATGCAATCAAAGGCATGCAAGTAAGAAGGAGAGCTACATTGTGGGGGCTTGATATATATTGCAGGGCCCATTCTATAAAATTTATGCATTTGGAGCAAATGGTAACTCAACATGTGTTTCCTTATAGGGCTTATCCAATACCTAGATTGTAATACCCCAAATAATATGTAGCTAATTATTTTATTTTTGGGCTACTTTTGAGGTTTTAATAATATTTTGAAATAATTTTGAATAAGTAACATAACTTTAGGGGTCTTTTGGGTATTTACCAAGTTTAGAGATATAAAGACTAGTCAGTTAT
Source organism: Escallonia herrerae (assembly GCA_033070095.1). Classification (NCBI taxonomy): domain Eukaryota; kingdom Viridiplantae; phylum Streptophyta; class Magnoliopsida; order Escalloniales; family Escalloniaceae; genus Escallonia; species Escallonia herrerae. The sequence goes on from JAVXUP010000156.1 coordinate 246,645, forward strand.
TTTTGTCAATAAATTGAGTTTGCTCTTCACAGAGAGAGAAGAAAGAGAAAACTAGGGTTTTTGAGGATTGCAATTTCTACTCACAATTGGTAAGTGATCTTGAACCCACTTTATTTATAAGGATAAATTAGATCACATTAAGATTGTATTTGTGAAGATTTTAACGTTAACGTAAGTGGGCTGATTAAAATATTTAGGTTTTGAGATTTTCAAAAATTTACGCGATTATTGCGTAAATTTGAGGTAAGGATTACACTCATCATACCTCTTTGCTCATGATTAAGCATCATGTCAACATATAATAGCCTTTGAAGATTATTGGGTTTGTTGCTTGACGACCTGTGTAAAACCCCTTCGATTTGATATTGTGTAGAGTGATTACTGGTAAATCCTCCAAGTATCTCAATTTTATTCTGTGTCAGACTGCTGCTTCTTACGGTAATTTTTTTGGGCCCTTCATAGGGAAGATCATTAAACCGTTTAGTCATCTTTCATTTTGTTGCTGCCTCTCTTCACAGTTTTTTATTTATTCCTGTGAATCTTGAACCGTAAAGCCAAATCTTCACAGTTTTCCATTTATTCCTGTGAATCTTGAACCGTAAAGCCAAATGAAAGACTTGCACATGTATTGAATGGGTAATCATTATCCTTTTCCTTTCTTTGTTATTGTCAATTTGTCATACACTCCACCTGTCACAGCAACAAACCATTTCAGCTTCTCTCTTGGGCGTGTAAACCCATTTGGGTTATATTGCCACATGGACAAATACTATTGGTGACCACCTTTGTTTTTCACCTGTTGCCATCCCAACGTCATTTTTACCGTTTCAAATCCATACGAAGTCAGATTAAAGTAACTCAAATTATGTTTAATTCGTTATTTTGTACTCTTCAATTTGAGTCTAATATCGAGTATTTTCTGAAATTGCTTAGTCATTTTTTTTGAAATTCGAAGTTTTGATACTTTGTGGGTTTGATACTTTTGAGATTCTTTGATGTCCATTGGACTTCTTTTGAATTGAACTAATGTTAGAACCTTCACGTGCTTACGTTAACGTAACGCCATGATATGATATGGCTATTGCTACCGGTATGTAACTTTGAACTTAGAACATTCACGTGCTTAGGTTAACGTACAGTCACGTATTACGTAATTGTATCATATTTGATAATTAGTTCAATTATTCGAATGCATTCATTTGACTTTGACTTTGATTCGACTTTTGATGGGCTAATACCCCGAAATGAGATTCATTCTGCCAGGCTTAATTATCGTCTTTGCATTTTAGTTTTCATTTGTTTCGTTTGCCTCAGCTACATATTATTGGATACATGCGTTGTACTCTGTAGGTGTGTGCGTGTGATCTTTATGGGCTTTGTGCTCACCACCCCTTCTCCTCCCATTTCAGGTAATTGAGCTAAGACAACGGTAGAGGAGGTAGCTATATGCATGAGCTTGAAGTTGTTCTTTAATTTTATACTATCCTTAGTGACTTGAGATTGAAAACTTGTAATGGTTTGATTAAGCAGCTTTTGGGAACCCCAATATTTGGGGAGGAATTATTGTTATCAGATTTCCGCTGCGTTTATTGGAGTTTGATCATGAATGCTAGCTTTTGATTTAGGATATGTTTAAGAGCTCTGATTACCTCGTCGAGATTATGTTTTTGCAAAATATTTTGGATATTATATTTCTAGTAAGCAGGGATATTTTAATATAGTATATGAAGGTCCGCCTCCAGGTCGGGGGGGTGACATAGACCATTAGTAAGGATAATAATCACATGACTAAAATTCTGTTAGACTAATAAACAAAAAACTGTTAAAGCCTTTCTAAAATTTTAAAATATCCTGAGATAAGTTGCATTTTATACTTAAGAACTCGGTTCTTCTCATAAGATGGAAAATCTTGATTGTGAACAACTGAGCCCTCGAATCGTATGAAAATCCTTTCCGATTCAGTTCCATCATCCGTCCTCTTTCTTATAGACCAACTAACTAACTTGCTGGATTTGTGGAGATTAACAGCTCTCTGGTGACAGCTGTATAATCACTAATTAACAGCCAGCCCATGCTGAGATCATGATTACACCGACAGCTGGCCCGATGAATAACAAACTAACTGTAACAACTAATTACAATGACAACTAAGAAAAAAAGCCTTGCACTCGTAAGCATCGATCGTGCTTGGCTGAAACCTTGTCTTCTTCGTTGAAATCTCGAAGTTGTTATTGAAATGGCCAGAGTGGTACAAAGTCTCCATAGAGGCCAACTTTTCGGTGCACTATCCGTAGCGGACTAGCGGTAGTGGCTGTCTCAGTACCGGTTGTGGGCAATACGCAACTTTAAGCTACTTAGAGGCGTCAATTTATTTACTATAAATCATGAAAACTCCTAAAAGAAGAAAACGAGAAGACGTGTGACTCAGATGAGTAAAAACAATTTTTTTGCTGATTTGGCATGGTCAATATGATAATCAAGACATCTGTGAGTTTGTTCACTGTGATTTTGTAAAGTATTCCACCATTAAGTTTCCTCCCACTACAAGAATGACATAAACCCAAAAAGAGCCTGAGGAAAGATTTAATTTGTAATTGAGCATTGAATGACATAAAACCAAGAGCCTAGGGAAAGATTTAATTTGTAACTGAGCATTCTTTTATTCGATTTTATTGATAACTCATCGGTTGATATTTAAGAGAAAGTTTGAGACTATTGTGCATTTTAAAGTTAAATAAAATTATGCTTTCATTTAGTACACAATATCTCTAATCAGATATTTATACTGTAACTATAACTATAATAACTATATACCGGTTTAGTATTGCAATAAAGCACAAAGTAAAATGTTCAAGCATGCCTCACACCGAGGTATTACTGAGTTAAGCTCGACTCTTCAAAGTCTTGAGTCATTCGCCCTCCCGAAAATAGTTAGTGAATGCGTGGATAGATAAATAGACAAGAACTATTAAGATTAGACTTGGTTAGTTTGTCATTTCAAAAGATTAGTCTTCTCATCGATCCTTGGCCTCCCAGTAGACATCATGTTTCGAGCCCAAATGCCTCGATAACAAACACATATCAAGTTCCGCATTGCAAGGCAGCCAGTGGCAACCTAATAGAGAAAGTACTGGAAAGATGCAGTACCTGTCCACGGCCTAAACATTTAGTTATTGGCTCTACAAGTTCATCTCCTGTAGATAACACAGCAATTTTTGGGGTAGGATACACCTGCATAATGCATCGACAATTGGAAATTTTTCGATCACATAATGTCGAGATGTTTTTAAAGAGGAAAAGGAAACAGATATATATATATACACTAACCTTGACAGCCATCACTCCTGCAGTGGCAAGTAGGCCGATTTCAGCAGCATCTAGTCGTTCTCCAGAGTTCAATATTACAGCATCTCTCTGCAAATCGCATCCCTAACATACGATATTGTGCATAGCCTTTTCAAGATTTGGCAATATAAAACAAGTCTGACAGAGTATGCAGTATGGAGATTTATTAGGCATGGCAACAGCAGGATCTTATGAAAGTACGACTGATCAACATGATTTAAATGATGCTGATAGAATAACTTGCTCCTGAGTTTCCTTTAAATAAAAAAGTTCCATTTCCCAGGTTCTCATTCTACCTAGATCGTTTGAAAATAACAGGTTCATATAGGCTATGTTACATGGGTGTCCAAGTCAAATACGTTTCCAAGTGTCGGATTCGTCTAATTTTTAAAACCCAAGACAAAAGGGGACATGGCAAAATATTTGTATCTATTACTATTATTTAGTTACTCCTTACGTAACATGGTGTTTAGTCTGACGCAAATTACTTTAATTCAAATCTTATCACATCTCATAGCATAATGAATTGAAAAAAACACACACACACACACACTTTAAGACAGTGTTATTAGTGGTATATCTTATGAGATGTGTTGGACACATCCCATACCCATGTCCAAGTGTCAAGTGTCGACATGGGTTCTTCATGCATTTTGAAGAGTTCATGTAACATAGCATATAGGACATAAGGGACCATTAATCTGTTGCAAACCAGTCTCTGTATACCCGATCAGGATCTTATATTTATATGTATTCATGGTCCTAAAAGTTCGATACAGAGCAAGCAAAGGAGGAGCAAGTTAGTGGTTGTGTATAGTTATAGTGCTGTGCTCCATAGCAACAATCACTGTTAGACAGTTCTGGTAGTAAACAGCTAATATCTTTTCTAGTGAAACATATTCTGGTTTTTTCAAAAACTATAGTACTCAGGTATGGACGTATCCATGTTCCCATGGGGGGACAGGCTACATTGTCTAGGTCTCCTAGAGAGTTTTTGAAGTCTATAAACTTCAATAAACATTATATCTTACATATTTATGTGTACAGTGATAGCAAGGAGTGGCCTAGTGGTGTAAATAGGCTTACTCTTACAAATGGCAGATGGACCATATGCACACCTACAAGTCCTCACTTGCAACCCCATCTCTAAGGCGAGAAGATAGGAATAGCATCAAAGAAATTTTTTAGAAACCCATCTTTCAAGCAGAAACCATTTCCATTCGCAGGAGATGTATCTAGACAGTAGTGTCTCCTTTCTTTGCATAGTTAGAGGCTGTAGAGAACTGAGAAACAGGGAGAGGAAAGGGTGAGAGAGAGAGAGAGGAGGGGGGGAGGGAGAGAGAGAGAGAGAGTGAGAGATGTAGTCAACTTTATATAATGAAGGAAATAGAGAAGGGGAAACTAGAGAATTGGAACCCTACGAATAGGAAGACGAAAGAATAACAGAGAGAGAGTAATTTGATAATATACTCCATCAAGTTTGCCCATCACATATTATTTGAGGTCCTTATATAGGACAAAGAACCTAGAAAGAGAAAACATGATCACATCACTCGTGATTGAAGGGAATGGACAATCAAAGATCAATCCCATAGCATTTCCTACCGTAAACACTCAAACATTCAATCCAGGGTTGCAATGGTCCCCGAGTATGTGATGGCTTGTAAAATGTATTCTGGGCCTCCGGGGCCCATCATTTCTCCCGGCAAGCAATAGCGCTCCGAAAGATCCGGGGCAAGACGACGAACCTCCGCCTCAGTGAGTCAGGTGTCATCACTTGACGGACGAAATGCCAACAAACAAGATAGCGTTGAAACCCACCTTGGCGAGAAGTGATCACCTCATCATCGACAATATCTTCTATTTGGCTAGCAGACATGCGGGGATGGATGGGACAACAAAGACATCAACCAGCACAGAAAAGCAGGAAGAACGACCTGTGGAAAGAGCGGCAGGCAACCGGGGAGGCTCAAAAGTACCTTGATGAGGAAACAAATCCTCCACATTGAAAACAGGGATAATTTTCATATCAGTAGGCAAGTCAATCAAATATGCATTAGGGCCAATCCTGCGGTTGCAGATAATGGGGAATGGGCCAATGCCTTGAGCATGCATCTTTTGAAAAGAACCTCCACACTTAATCAGCATTTGATAGATTATCGAACCCCGAGCAATCTTAGTTATTGGTGGGGGTTAGGTCCGTTAGCTGGTATTTGTTTAGTCATTCAGATAGTGACTGGCATTTTTTAGCTATGCATTACACACCTCATGTTCGGAAAGCACTCAGGGCGCACGAGAACCATTACAAAGTCGCCAACATTAAAGTCTACCAGTCTACGATGAACATCAGCAGCCAGTTTATAATTTTCACTACTCAGAACAATTTTACATCTAATTTCGGGCATGGATATCACATATATGTTGAGCAAAGGAGCCTGCAGAGGCCAAAGCTCGAAATTTAGGGTAATGGAATGAGATCAATGGGCTGTCGAGGGGCAAAACCATGGACAACCTTAAACGGACTTTTTCCCTTTAGACCGAATGCAGAATTGTTATAAGCAAATTCGGCCGTAGGTAAAAACTGGCGTTCAACAATGGGACATCTAAGAAGATCACCTAAACTTCGATTCACGACCTCAGCTTACCCATCAATTTGGAAATGAAAGGCAGAGGAGAACCTTAACCGGGTACCAAAGAGTTTCCAAAGTGTCTTCCAAAAGTAGCTAACAAACTTCACATTGCAATCAGACAAGATCAAAGTAGGTGACACATAAAGACGGACAACTTCACAAAAAGAACAACTTAGCCGCATGTGAAGCATCGGCTGTCATACTGCAATAAATAAAATGGGCCACGCGAGAGAACCTAAACATAACCACCGTGACAGAATCATACCCCTGCATGGTCAGAGGCAATCCTAAGACAAAGTCCATGCTAACACCTTTCTAAAGGGTCTGTGGACTAGGTAAAGTTGTGTACAGCCAGATGTTCTGTTTCTTAGCTTTAGCTAGGTGACAAGTACGACGCCTGGAAACAACACAAGCAAAGTTGCATCCCAACAAGCGCCAATAAAACTGATCAGCCACTAAGGCCATGGTTTTGCCACGGCCAAGATAACCAGCAATCCAACCATCATGCACTTCTCATATAAGAAAGTCCCTAACGGAGGTAGAAGGAATGCATAATTTGGACCTGCGAAACAAATAACTATACCGAGGATACAAATCCACATGATCTCTCCGATGCCTATCCAAAACATCCCGAAAGATTAGACTAAAATCAGGACAAGTGAAGTACTCGTCCTCCTTGAGGCATTCAAAACCAAGCACCTAAACACCTAAGGATTAGAAAGAGCGAAACAGACAACTCAGGGCGTCGGCAAGTTTGTTCTCAAACACCGGCACAATACCAAGAACAAAAGAGTTCTGGAGAAATTCAACCAACGTGGCATGCTTATGACTCAACTTGCGCCAGGAGTATAAATACTTGAGTGCCTCGCGGTCAGAATATAAAACAAACTCTTGAGGCAACAAATAATACCGTCGATGCCATAAGGCTTGAATAACAGCATATAACTCTTTTTCATATCGGTAGGATGTTTTTTTCCGGGACTCCTTCAGTTTCTTAGCAAACTAAGCAACTCGATGACCCCCTTGATTCAAACCCGCTCCTGTACTGACTCCAGACGCATCACAGGCAACCTCAAAGACTTTAGAATAGTCAGGGTGGCGAAATACAGTGTCTAAGCCATAAGTTTCTTAATCTCTTGCAAGGTTCTAGCAGCGGCAAGGGTCCACTGAAATTCCTCTTTTTCATGCATTCAGTGAGGGGTTGTGATAGAGCTAAAACCCCGAAATGAGATGCCTATAAAAGGTCGCTACCCCGTGGACACTGCGAACGTCCAAGATGATTTGGGTTTTGACCAGTCTGTGACAACGCGAACCCTGCCAAGGTCAGCGGCAATTCCCTGTTCGGATATGATAAATCCAAGATTGCATGAAATCTCCAGATTGACAAAGAATTAGGAGAGAGGAGTCTCAAGAACCTGTGGAAGGTAGGCTTCCCTGGTCTGACAGTAGATCAAGATGTCATCAAAATAGACCACCAAGAATTTCCCTACGAAAGGAAGCAAGACGTGTCATGAATCGCATAAAGGTACTAGGGGCATAAGAGAGGCCAAAAGGCATAAGCGACCATTTATACAGCCCATCAAGGGTCTCAATGCTGGCCCATTAGTAAAATCTGATGATACCCGCTACGCAAGTCAATCTTAGAATGCCAACAAAAACCAGCCAACAAATCTAACGTGTCATCAAGACGAGGGATAGGAAGCCCATACTTGAGAGTGCTTTTATTTACAGCGCGGCTGTCCAGACACCTTCGCCAAGTACCAGTCTTCTTGGGGGTCAATAGGACAGGGACCGCACAAGGACTAACACTCTCCCAGATGGCTCAGCGAGCTAACAGAGCTTCAACTTGCCTCTGCAACTCCTCACGTTCCATGTAGTTCATAAGATAATGTGGTAGATTGGGCAAATGTGAACCCAGAACTAAATCAATGGCATGTTAAATATCTCTCATCGGAGGCAATGTCAAGGGAAGGTAATGCAGTATAACATCCGTAAATTCTGCTAAAAAATGAGTAACATCTGTTTAGAAGTCAAGTGTGGCAAGAAGTGGAAACAAAGAAACATCCTTAGGAACTACCGCGATCAAGATACTAGACTCGTTGCTGGCCTGCTCAAGTGCAAATCTGTCTAAAATCTAGATGAAATGCTGTGGGGGCATCAAGAGGAGAGCGGGAATTGAAGGAGGTCCTCTTGGAATCCGGTTTTGTGGGGTTCAATTGAAAGTGTCATAACGCGTATGTATTGTAGCGCCCGTGGTGAAGAAAGTCAAAGTCAAAAATCCAAGGATGACCACGAAGAATGTGGGCAACGTCTATGGGTAAAATATCACACCAAGTGTCTTGCGAATAAGACCGATCGGAATAGAGACCAGGCACCGCTTGGACGAGAGATGTCTTATTGACCCAAGCTACCAGTAAAGGATGAGGACGTGGTTGAGGTTTAAGTTACAGTTTCTCAACCACGAGCTCAGAACCACATTCATGGAGCTCCCTCCGTCAATCACCATTTTACAAACCAACACCCACCACTAAACAAAGTTGTGAAAAGTGCTAGTTCGACGCTAATTATCCTCTACACGGGCAGAAAGGATGCATCTCATAACATGAACTTGACAGCAGTCAGCATCGATCTCCCACTGGGCATCGTATTCTTCATCCGCCTCATTCAAATGTTCAACAACTAAACTCAAATGTTCAAGAGCATTTAGCTATTCAAAGTGGTCCTGACCACCACCCTCTCCTTTGTCCTGGTCAACAAGCATAATAGGATACGGACACCGAGCTGCCATGTGCCCCTTATAATGGCAGTTACGACACTAAATGCCAGCTCATGAGGCAATAGAAGGAAAGGTCTACACCAGACTGGGATTGCCCTGATGGGAAGGTGGAACCACCTCTGGGGGCAAGTGGGTCAGGCTGAGTTACGTTCTTAGAAACAGATGGGCTTGCCTGAGTAAGACCACTCGGACATTCGGAAGGGACAGACCTCCAGGAATTGAGCCCCACAAAATGATAGTGATTGACAAGGTGGAGCATTATTGAGACACCTTTCGTATTCAAGGGCTCTGAAATAAGGATCCTCGACTATGTCTGGGTGATGAAGTTGGACTTCGGACCAGAGCTCAGGTTTCAAGCCTGTGGTAAATCTGGCAACAGTAACACACGATTCCTAAACATTAGATCTCATGGCGAGATCTTCAGAACAAGACATAAAAATCACACGCAATGCCTGTTTGTCTCACCGTCAAGAATTGCTCTAGCGTGTCATGCTGGTGGTAAGTAGGAAGGTATGTCTCAGTCAATATGCTCTTCATTTCGTCCCACCGGGTGACGGGTGATTGACCTATTGTTATTGACAACACCTTGTCAATAACGTTTAGAAGATGCTACAAGCTTCATTTTGGCGATATGTACACGATGGTGGTCAGCCATATCATACCACCCAAAGTAGTCCTGTAACTCGTATAGCCAATCCTGAAAATGGTTAGGATCAAGCGGACGATCAAAACTGGAGACAATCACCGTGACTTTTCTAGAAAGTAGCATCCCGTGTACAACACAAACACGAATTTGACTCCTCTATCAAATTGAGCAAAATGAATATAAAAATCAGTATGCCCATTTACCAAACCGGACCTTGAAGTATTAAGCTCATACTAGACAAAGCGCATCTAAGGTAAGTGAACTGCGCAAATGCAGATTTCAGCCCACAAAATTTCTTTGATTTAGCTTAGTCTTTAACTTACAAACAACAAAGGAATGATATTCTTGATTACCATCCAGTTTAAGCAATGTCTATCACGTCGATATTTGTTCATAACTTCGAAGTATTGGCTATTGCCTATGTTACATGGACTCTTCAGAATGCATGAAGTACCTGAGTCCATGTAACATAGGCCGTTGCAATCAGCATTGCTCCAACGCGTTTCTCTCCTCTTAACGCTGTAACTCCTTTTTATCGCTCATTATGATTACAATTAGTACTTTCAGGATCGTAATGTCAATGCACATATTTTGCTCTGTAGATACAGCATTTTGTATAGTGATGTGCAGAATACCAGGTAAAAGAATTTGTACCACTGGACGAATATCAACTCCCTGGCTAGCTTGTACCAAAATTCTTACTCGCTTCAAGTCAACTGAATCAATTTGTATTAGCTCAGTGTCCTCTACTTGCACAACTGCATCAGCACCATCAGGTATTGGTCCTGGGGAGAAAGTAAATTTTAGCTCAGAAAATGATGAACCTATAAAAGAAATGATTCAGAAGTCCCAGAATTGAAGAAAATAAATAAACGGCTTAATTAAGAAGCTCTATTGGTTAAAACCATGAGTGCATCAGCTTTTGTGATGATGCTTGTAGTGTTTGTACACAACCAAAGACCCTCGAGTTGCAGTTAATAACCTTTAGTTAAATCCAGTAAGCCTACAGAATCAAGAGCTCAAAGTACCTAATAGGTCTAATTTCCAATGGCTCATGTTGCTCGTCAGTTTTTTTCCCCTTTATAAGTAAGATTTTACTGAAGGATCAAAAGCCGCAGAAAAAGCACCTTAAGAATTTAACAGAGTTGAAAGACTCTAAACACACTGAGACCTCAAAAGAGCCTGTTTTCCATCCAAAATCGGCCTTAAGAATGGCAAACACTGCATTCATGCCAAAAAAACACCGCCAAAGACACAACAGAGTCACTCTCCAACTAGGTTGCACGGACACGGTGTCGGACACCGACACCGACGGGGACACCGGACACCGCAATTTTCAAAAAATCAGATTTTGGACACCGCAGGACACCACTATTTTTTAATATATTTTTATTTTATATATAATAAATATCAAGTACATTCCACAATCTAAATTAGCAAACAATAATGAAAACTGAGAAGTTTGTTAAATTGGTGGGCTGTTTTGAAATTATTGTACATTTGTACTTGTATAGTTGAATACGATTATGTTTGTATGAGTTTGGGTATTTATAAACTTATGGCACTAGTTTAGACAATAAGTAAACATATGGGACCAAAGAGAGGAATAGAAACTTGGAAACTCTGACTCAGCAATATAACCCCATCGACAACATCGAGCAGAGGCTGTCTTCTTCTTCTTCTTCTTCTTCTTCTTCTTCAGGGACTTTCACGATAGAGGGAGAAGAAAAAAGAAAAAAAGAAAAGGAAAGACAGCCTCTCTGGCAAAGAAAAAAAAAGGAGAGACTTTCAGTATCTAGAAGAAAAAAGGAAGGAGTCAAGGAGACGATGGACGAGTGACGAGATCAGGATACAAAGAGAAGAATACATGTGGGTCAGCGACGGCGGCAGACGACCTCCGGCGACGATGGTGAGAGCTCTGGCGACGGCGGACAGAAGACGGCTTCAGTATCTTCGCAACTGAGCTTCGGCAACACCGGCGATGAGAGAGAAGAAGACGGCCAACAGATTAGAGGTGACTAGTGAGAGAGAAGAAGACGGTCGTGAGAGAGAAGACGAAGGTAATCGGGTAATGGCTCAGATTAGGGCACATTCAATTTTTTTGTAAAAAAACCCCACATATTCTATTTATTAAAGATTGACCCCCGAAATTAGTTCCAAAAATTCCAAATTAGCCTCAAACGGTCTGACACTGCTCCATGTCGTGTCCGACACTTCTCGGCGAAGTGTCCGACACGGTGTCCGAAATTAAAAAAAAAAAAGAAAAATTCCGACACCGATTGGCGGTGTTCGACACGTGTTGGACGGTGTCTGGAGGGTGTCGGCGTGTCCGTCCGTTTAGGACACCATACCTCCACCTAGGAGAGGTGTCCGTGCGTCCTAGCTCTCTAGCTATGTTGCCAAGACTTCTTTACACACTCCTGAGCCCAACAATGAAGCAAGGACATATCTGGGCACCACCCAAGACACCTCAAATGAAAGATCGCACTAGCAATGAAGCAAAAGGTGATTAACAATCTTCTCGGCCTCTATGCACCTAGGACAACAATTGGAAATACACAAATTTCCTTTCCTTAAGTTTCCTTTTCCGTAGATTTGTAGCTGCACGAAGCAAAAAAAAAGAAGCAACTTTGTAGGTGCTTTTGGTTTCCAGATTACCTTCCTAGGAAAAGCATCATGCAGCCACTTTTCGACGAATTCCACCTCTGTAGGTGCTTTTAGTGTTTACTTGTAAAAGACACTTGCAGATTTGAAACATACAATGACCCGAGATAGTGAACAACAGAACCATTTCCGGTGCTGAAGATTCAACTTCAGTTTCCTCCTCTTTCTCTGGAGAAGAAAAGAAAGGACTTAAAAACTGAATAACAATCCCAAGCAATTGAGAAAATATGTTGAAATATATATTGGTGAGCAGCATTGTTGTAACATCCCAAAAAAAAAAGTGTGTTTTAGAAGATTTGTGGCAAAGGATACGCGCTATTCAATTGAGTTTATGACCAACTAAATCTTCAAGGAAAAGGATTGTCTTTAGACAGGCGTAACGTCATTGAAATACTAGAAAGATGGCACGAACATCTTTAGCAATAAAAAAAATTCTCCTAGGATTTACTGAACTGTACTTTTAGCGACGATAGTCGCTACTTCAGGAGTATAGTTTCTAAAAGAAAGTACGAATATAGGTCTGTTTATAATTAGGTAAATGTTTTTCCAATGGTTAATGATACTTGGGATTCTTGAGAAAACATGTTGAATCTATAGAAAAGGGGAAAATATTTTTTTAAGACTTTTCAAAAGTGTACGTGAACATTTGCAATGTACACTTTTAGCCACAAATAAAAGGGTTGATGTTTCTGTAGTTTTATGTATTACTACTTCGTTAAAGCTTTAGCCAAAATTGACTTTGAAAGTTATTGGTCAATGCAGAAGTTGCTCTTTCTGACACTGCATATCAGCGCACTTCAACTTGCTCTATCTCATTGGTATCTTATCGGCTCTTGACAATCTTAGACATATCAAAAACTGTAATGAGTGCTGTACAACTTTTTTGTTTTAACTTTAATAAAATCCACACATTTCTTGATGAAGTTGTCCTTGAATAGAACTATTCTGCGTAGAATCATGAGGACGAAAATGACTTTGTCAACTTGAATCTGTTGATTTTTCTTAAATTAATGGGTGTCACTATGTACGTGACCTATAAGGTTCTGACTTACTTACGTGGATTGGAATGTGGGCTAGCTCAGTGGGATGAGCTAGAAATCATAATCTTAATTTCTTATTGTTTCACGTGTCAGTAATGGCACGTTGACACATTTCTTAATGGCTCCCATGGATTGCATCATTATTACTTGTTTGGATTTTGATATTTAACTATTTGAATACACTTCGTCATTATAGGAGTCGGCCAGCCTTCCCTTTAGGGGTTGGCTCCGTCTCCGCCACATCCGCTATCGCCTGCTCACAAATGTAAATTATTGATGAAAAATTTGAGGCAGACGATACCGGTACCGGTATGTACCATTTCACGGAAAAAATGGTATGCACTCCGATACAATATTTATACCTATGCTCAAATCTGAAGGGACTTTTTCCACTATGTATGTGGCCACTATATAGAAGTACCAGAACATGCTCTGAAGCGGCCTTGGAACAACTTTCTAGACCACATCTAAAAAGTATTCTTACGAATCCAAGATTATCAAGAATCTATCCAAGCGAGACAAAGTAGGAATAACACGGTTATTAGACCAAGTAAACTCCCCCCTCCCCTCCTCTCACCAAAGGCAATGGCATAAGGCTAAATGATTCAATAGAAGCAGTGGACATCTCACTGGATTCGCCACCCTTGTGCAACCAACCTTTTTGTCAAGATATCGAATAATGTTAAACTATCCCCAATGCACCTATGGTCTATTCCATTGCTACAAACATCCCCTAGATCTGCCCAGGAACATTTCTGCAAGTTAGTGCGGTAAGAATTAGAAGCTTCTAGAACTGTGTCATTATTTAACAAAAAGATCATCAAAATGAACCATGCTCTAGCCAGAATGGAGCTGATAGTGTAAACAAACCAAACTAAAAAACAAAAGTTGGCATTGAGGCTAGGTAGTTACATTTAACTATTCCATTACCGCTTGCTTAATTTATTCATAAAAGGAGGTCTCAATACATTGCTCCTAAGAGTATAGCACTATAATCTGGACATGAACCAGATGACCAAACTACCATTGTTGCTAACCATCTAGAAATTCCTAATATACTCTCAAATAGTTCCCCTCATGGAGATTTTACCGTTAGTATGTTCAAACAATCAACCCAAGACAAAATTTGTTCAAGATTTATCACTTGTATGCCAAGATCGCAAAATATGAATGCACAATCACGCCAGACAATCTACTATGTTCCTGCACCCTGAACCTCCCCAGCCATTGTGCTTGTCATTAACAAGCTTGGACCACCTCAGCACCTTGTGCAACCAAGCCAAATCTTAACCGAGAACAAACCATGTACCACTGTACCACCACCACGCTTCACTACCTCTGAGAGAAAAAACCTAATACTGCTAGCAACCACTCATCGAAGCTATCCGCCGCACCCCCAACCACATCATACCACTATAAATCATCAAGAAGCAGATACGCACTCAATCAAAAGCACCCTCAAAACAAGAACCGCCCCTTACCTAATTCACCAAACCAGGCAAACCGCCAATACTAAATTCAACTCACCAGCCAGCTTTACGGTCAACACATGCAACCCTAACACCACTTATTTCAGCCAAGGAGAAACAATGAGGATCACTGGTGGTTCCATACACCAGGAAACAGGATTGTGTCTATGACAAGTGGATGCAGAATCCCAGCCCAACAGGATTAACTATGAACTTATCTCCCTCAGGATTCTATTAGACATTAAAAGAATGCTTGATGTAATGAGTTGGGAAGCTTCAAGAATTGAAATAATAATCGGAAGTTCAATATGTAACCTAATTGAATCCAAGGGATCCCCTTTCTCCCCTTCTTTAACTGATACTTACAGAGGCTTTAAGCAAGATGATTTCTGGGACGGTGATGGGTGGTTTTATGGAGGGCTTTAAGGTGGGGGTGTGAGAGGCACTACTCTCAGTTCACATTTGCTTTTTGGGGATGAAACAGTTGTGTTATGTGGAGCCGGGAGGTACACTTAAGGTACTTCAGAGGGGTGCTCTAATGTGGAAGTTGTATCTGGGCAGAAAACAAATTTGAGGAAACATGGGTCATCATCCATGGGGGAGGTGAGTAACGTGATGCAGCTGGCTAATATTTTCAGTTGTAAGGTGGGTTATTTTCCTACTACTTACTTATGGTCTTCCTTTGAGAGCACAAAGAGATTCTAGACCAGTGTGGGATCTTATCGGAGTTGTAATTCTAGATTGGCAGGATGGAAGAGGCAATATTAAAGGAGATCGGCTTCCACTTACTAAAAGTACTCTATCTAGCCTTCCAACTTACCTTATGTCTTCGTTTCTGATTCCAGTTTCTGTCCTAAAAAGAATTGATAAGTGTAAGACTTCCTCTGGAAGGGGATGAATAGTCTTCTAATCATCACTTAGGCGAACTGGGAGATTCTGTGCTCTCCAATCTATGAAGGTGGGCTGGGGTTTAAGAATCTAAGGGTGATTAATCGGGCCTTTTCAGGGAAGTGGTTGTGGAGGTTTTTTAAGGAGGAACTTTATTTGTGGACAAAAGAGCAAGTTTGAGAAGGAATCTCTTGGGGATTTCCAGTACCTTCTAGCTTTTGTTGCCATGTGAGTGTTTGAAAGAACATAGCTAATGGGTGGATTGACTGTGTGAAAAATATTTTTTTTCTTTTTGGTGGGGAATGGAGCTTGAATAGATTTTAGGTGGATTGTTGTTGCGGGGAGGTACCACTACGAGTTGCTTTCCCGGATTCGCATAGATTGGCAGTGATTGAGAGGCAACAGAGTCAGATTATGCGATTTGTACAAAAGGATATTTGGCTTACAATCAAAACTGTTGGAGGGAATTTTACGATTGGGCGTTAGAATGCACATAGGACTTCAAAGTGTTTGCCGAGACAAATTTTCCTACTTCTGGGATGGACAGTCTCCGGAGACCAGCCAAGAATGGAAGTTTTTCTCTGTTCATTCTCTCTACCTTTATCTTTCAGGGAAGGTGCCTACCATCCTATGAAGCATGGTGCCGCAGTTTGGGTGAAGCACCAGCACTGGGTGCTCGTCGGGTGCAGGTGCAAGTGAGGTGTGGCATGGGTGCGTGTCCGGTACTTTTATTTACTTTTTAATTTTAATTTCCTAATAAATACCGGGTGCAGCTCGGGTGCGAATAGGATACAGATTGGGTGCATATCAGATACTTATGGGGAGAAAACACAACTTTGAAAGAATTTTCAGGGTCAAAACATAAAACAGAAGTTGTGGGGGTCAAATCATAAGTAATAAAACTTGCACTTAAACATAATAACGGGCAGATTGCTTAGTCGCTTGATCTGCGAAGAAGGGAGAGACAGAGAGAGAGAGTGGCAGCAAAGCAATTACCTTACGTGCATGACCAGCAGCGACCACCCCCGGCCGGAGACTGACGATGCGTGCTTCATTGGTTTCTGGACAGAGAGAAGAGGCAAAGATAGAAGAAGAAACAGCAGCCACCGCATACTGTAGGCAGCAGCGGCGCCGAAGAGTGACGATCGGAGACAGACAACTGGAAGAAGATGTCGCAATCCTGATTATTGATCTGGCAGTAGCAGCGGCATCCAAGAAGAAGAGGGGCCACTCGGCAAGATGCAATTGCTGAAGTGACTTCTGATGTTCTCGATCTGGGTTCTTTAACCCATAACCACATGTTTACATGCAAGTGGTACAGCTTTAAACCTCATCATTTCCCAACTTTCTTAGGTACCCCTTATTAACTTATTATATTATTATATATAAATAACATAGAACTACTACCATCATAGAAACAACAGTAACACCAAAACTCATACAAACTTTTACTCGAGTCAGCTATACAGTTTTCAATAATTCCAAAACAGCCCATCAATTCAACAAACTCCCACACAAATTTGGTTGGAAAGACAATATATATTTTTTTACCTATATAACTCATTAAATATATAAAATTAGCCGTATCCCTGCTGCACCCGTATCCTGTGGTTTTCAAAAATGACGTATTCGCGTATCCGCACCCCTGTCGTATCTGCAACAGCATGAGAATCCGTGGTTCCTAGCTTGGAGATCTATTTGGCGTGCACATGACAGCCCAAAGGTGGCCTTTCTTGTGAGGACAGCGATACGGGGATCCATATTAACCATTGATAACTTGAGAAGGCAGAACATGATCATCATTAACAAATGTTATATGTACAAGAGAGATGCCGGGTCTAGTGATCACCTGCTTCTTCATTGTGATGTCGCAAGGAGTCCTTAAAGCTTATTCTTTCCTTTGGTGTGGCTTGGGTGATGCCGTGAATGGTTAAGAATTGTTTGTTGAGCAGGATAGAGCAAAGGTGTCAAAGAGTTCACAAAAAAAGGTAAAGGTTAGCACCATTGTGTCTTTTGTGGTCCATTTGGCCAGAGAGGAAAAGGCGTGCTTATGGTATGGACACTCCCAATTAATCATTGCTTCTTCGTTCATGCCTCTTTTTTATTCTGGCTTAAGGAGGGGTTCCCTAGATCAGGTTGTGCAGTAATAGATTTTGCGGATGATTGCAACCCAGGACAAGCTATGTAAGTCTTTTGAGTGGTTTTCCAGATGTGTACCTTTTTGTGTTTTCTTGCACATCCAGAGCACTTTCTTCATGGTTTGGACCTTTTTCTTTGTGCTTGTACTCCAGTTTCCTCCCCTCTCGAGTTTCTTTAACACAATCAGTACTTGTTCCAAATATACTTATATTAGTACCCTAACTGAAAGCTGTTGACAATAATAAAGGCATCCCTTTCTTCGTTTTTCTAGTGTGGCAACACCATCCTTAGGTTCTTCCTCTTAAACTCCTGAACCATAGGGCTTCTTTTTCACCCTTCTGAAAATCTAATTTCTCTTCCGTTTCTGCACATTTTTCTCTCCCTCCCTTCTTAAACCTCCCTGTGCATCAACTGACCTTTTATCTGGCCCTGAACCTTCTAATTAAGAGTTAAATGACATTCAAATTCTGGCGAAGGCCGCCATCCATGACGTCACACATCTCTATCTAGGTGTTAGTTCATTTTATCTTTTAGACAAAGAAATTCACTCATGTAAGATGGGTTCATTCTTCTCTTAAGCAATGACGTCTCATAAATCTAAAAGAGAATAAAAAAAGGAAAGCATACAACAAGTTCACCCACAGACATACTTACTCAATTAAAGCTTAAACCCACCTCCAGTTGTTACGTATGCGATAGTTCCAGGAGTCACAGTCACACCAATTCCATCATTTCCTGCTCTTGATTCAGTAATTATAGGGTATTCACCAGGACCATCTGAGGCAACTACTGCATAGCCATCCTGTAGAAAATAAAATGACGATGTAATGGGATTTTAGGATTCTGACATCCTTGAACTTCCGACTGTTTTTGAAGCAGTTAAACCTGATTTCCTTCATTTTCATTTTTCCTTTTATCTTGCGGTGTGTGTGAAGAGAAAATAGAGGTCCAAGGAGGTGCTAGACTTCAATGGGAAAATCCCCGGCATGTGAAAAGGGTGGTCAGCAACTATGGAAATGCTATTCCTAAGATCAGCAGTCTGACTCAATCATTCTCCTTCCAGAACCTTATTAAAATATATACCAGGTAGTCTTGAAGGAAACTGAAGAGCGCATGACATATCCCTTCATGCAAAAGTTATTGACATGAACTTGATTCAGTCATACAAGCTAATAAATTTCCACTTGCAAAGAACGTGCGGATTTTTCACTGTAAATTTACGCCTAATGCATAATCAAGATTCAGAAAATCATATTCAGAAACTTACGAATAATGAATAAATTGTTTTAACAGTTTAGGTTATCAGAATTTTAGCTTAGAAAAAGGAAAACCTTCAGTTAACCCACTTTCTGCATAGGCTGTCCAGCTTTAGCCTATTTCTGATCAATAATATCTGAACTATACAATCTATTGAAGTATTCTCATGGACCAAAAGATCCATTCTAGTATAACGACGGAAATTAGTCATTACTAACCAAAACAGCAGCAGCATTTCAAATACTAGCCCTGACTAGCACCCCATGTCAAGTCCATTTCCAGTGTCACCATCTCCTCCATGGTCATTGAAATTTTACATCCATCAGATATTTAACGGACTATGAAGCACGGGTGCTTCAAAAGGGAAGGGGTATCGGGGTCGGGTGCGCATCAGACACTGGTGCGCCTCGGATACGGTTCGGGTGCGGATCCGACACTTCGGGGGTTGAAAACATAATATCCAGAAGATAATTTCGGGGGTTGATACACAAAACTTAATTTTTTTGGGGGTGAAAACATAAAATAACCAATACTTACCAAATTAGGGCACGGGTCTCGTCTGATAGAGAGAAAGAGAGATCGCAGCGCCGCGACATCCCTAGACACACCGGCGACCTCCCTCGACACCGGCGATCTCCCACGACACCCACCGAACAGTCGAGACCACCCACGACAACGTCGAACAGCCGCGACACGCACGACACCGCCGAACAGCCGCGACCACCGAAAACCTCCCTCGACATCCGGCGACCATCGGGGACCTCCGGCAACCACTCGCGACCACCCTACTCACCTCCGGCAGCTTTGCTTCGAAGGTATGTCCGTCTGTCTCCGACTTCCTTTCTGTCTGTCTTCAATATTTTTTTGTTCTTGGTTTCTGCTGAGACTTTGAATAATGTGGATTGTGGAATGTGAAATGTTTTTGTGTAATTAACTTCTCAAATCAAATTTTTTTTTTTATTTTGCTGTGACAGTGTATTTTTTTACTTGGACCATTGTGACTTTTTTTTTTTTGTGTTTAAGGTTTGAAGGCTTAAATTAAAGCCAAATATGTCAACAACTTCAGATAGTATTGCTACCCCTACTTATGGTCTTGGTTATTATGAGACAAAACCATTGTGGAAGTATGTGACTAGGCTCGAAAAGGATGGTAAAGGGGGTGGAAATGTGAGATGGCAGTGCAATCTATGTGGCAAGGCTTCTAATAGCTCGTACACTCGGGTTAGGGCTCATTTGTTGAAGATTAAAGGAACGAGAATTGAACCATGTAAAAAAGTGACACCTAGTGAGATCAACCAAATGCGAAAATTAGAGGATAACGTGCTTGAGAAAATAAGCAAAGTGCTCCAAGGATTCCGCCTTTTCCACCAAGTAACTCTTTAGGTGGAACAAGCACATTTTTCCAAAGCGGTATTCCCCTTAAGAAGCGAAAGGGTGGTACAAGTGGAAGTGCCAGTGGAAGTGCTAGTGGAAGTCAAGAAGGAAGCAATCCAATCATGGATTGCTTTACTATTGCTAAAAGAGATCGCTTGCACTCCGAGATTGCTAGGATGTATTATTCCGGGGGTCTGCCATTTCACCTAGCTAGGAATCCATACTAAGTGAGTTCATATGCATTTGCCGCCTCTAACTCTCTTGTGGGTTATTTGCCTCCGGGTTACAACTTGTTAAGGACAAGTCTTTTACAAAAGGAGAAGGCAAATATTCAAAATTTGTTACAG
Source organism: Escallonia herrerae (assembly GCA_033070095.1). Lineage (NCBI taxonomy): Eukaryota > Viridiplantae > Streptophyta > Magnoliopsida > Escalloniales > Escalloniaceae > Escallonia > Escallonia herrerae. The sequence goes on from JAVXUP010000156.1 coordinate 267,220, forward strand.
CCTATTCGAACCACATGGAAGGAAAAGGGCGTGAGTTTTGTGAGTGATGGATGGAGTGACCCGCAAAGGAGGCCGATAATTAATTGCATGGCGGTAACGGAAGGTGGGCCTATGTTTCTTAAGGCGGTGGATTGTTCGGGGGAAGTTAAGGACAAATTTTTCATTGCCGCTTTGTTCAAGGAGGTGATTAATGACATGGGTCCCGAAAATGTTGTCCAAGTAATTACGGACAATGCTCCTAATTGCAAGGCGGCCGAGCAATTGATAGAAGCACAATTCCCTACTATATTTTAGACTCCTTGTGTGGTGCATACATTAAATCTTGCCTTGAAAAACATTTGTGCGGTAAAGAATGCGGATAACAATCAAATAACTTATGATGAATGTTCTTGGATCACGGAAGTTTATGGCGATGTAATGCAATTAAGAATTTCATCATGAACCATTCCATGAGTTTAGCCATCTTTAACAAGTATTCTACTATGAAATTGTTTTCGGTGGCCGATACAAGGTTTGCTAGTGTTATTGTGATGCTTAGGAGATTCAAGCTCTTGAAGCAAAGTCTCCAAACTATGGTAATTAGCGAGGATTGGTCATTGTATCGGGACGATGATGTTGGAAAGGCAAGATTTGTGAGGGATATGGTTCTTGATGAGGTTTGGTGGGATAAGATCAACTACATAATTGCTTTTACTTCTCCTATCTATGACATGCTTCGACAATGTGATACGGATACGCCTTGTCTTCACTTGGTTTATGATTTGAGGGATACTATGATTGAGAAGGTGAAATGTGCAATATATAGAGAGGAGGGGAAGAGGAAGGATGAGTGGTCTACCTTCTATGACGTGGTTCATACCATTCTTGTCGATCGTTGGAACAAGAACAACACTCCACTTCATTGTATGGCACATTCTTTGAATCCGAGGTAACTTTCACGCTATTATAAGCAAAGTTTAAATCTGAAATTTTTAGTAGTAAAGCGTGAATCTGAATTTTTTTTAATTTATTTGTTTAACGTGTTTATGAAGGTACTATAGTGATGAATGGCTTAGTGAGGATCCCACTCGTGTTCCTCCTCCCAAGGATTCCGAGATTTATATTGAAAGGCAAAAATGCGTCAGGAGGTATTTTCCAAATCCGACGGATCGTTCAAAGGTTAATACTGAGTTTGCTCAATTTTCTTCTAAGAGCGAACACTTCAGTGATATCGATTCCATCAATGACCGGGCTATTATGAGTCCTCATAATTGGTGGTCGTGCCACGGTCCCCATGCACCTATGCTCCAAACTCTAGCTTTGAAACTACTTCAACAACCCGCTTCGTCATCTTGTGTTGAGAGGAATTGGAGTACTTACTCCTTGGTGCATTCGTTGAGAAGGAACAAGTTGACACCACAACGTGCGGAGGACTTGGTTTTCATTCATAGCAATCTTCGTCTTCTCTCAAGAAGATCTCCACAATATGCACAAGGACCTACAAAAATGTGGGACGTTGGAGGAGATCAATTTGGTACTGTGAATGATGTCGGTGTACTTACGGTTGCGGAGCTTTCACTTGATGAGCCGGAGTTGGAGGCCATACTTTTCCGGATGATGGTGATGGAGAGATGGACGAAGATGAAAATGTTGTGGTCATGGAACCCTTAGATACTTGATGGAGTACTTTGTTTGTTTGATGCTTTGAACTTTGATGCTATGTATTTGATTTTGATGGAGTACTTTGTTTGTTTGATAGTTTGAACCCTTATGTATTTGATTTTGATGGTATTGAACTACTGTTGAATGGTATTGTATTTGATTTAGAAATTAAATGCTAGTTGTACATAGTAAAAATATTTATATATCATATATTATATATATATATATATTTGCCGTATCCCCGCCGCACCTGTATCCTAAAATTTTCAAAAATGCCGTATCCGCGTATCCGCACCCGTGTCGTATCCGCACCCGCATCCGTACCCGTGCTTCTTAGTTAACGGATGATATACTTGATTTCATGCTAAAAAATGCAAATAATTTTTTTATTGTGATTATCTATTTAAATAATGATGATGTTGACCGTTCCAAACCTTGTTGCTTGGACCATCCATCACTATTACATATTGGGAGGTTTCTGGCTACGTGTACTTACCAAAAAAACAAGGTTTATGGCTGTGCGCATGCATTTGCTCAACTACTTTCTTTGGAAAGACAATTTTTATTCTCGTAGAAAGCATTATGGCAAGGAAAGTCGAGAGAAAAAGGCAAAAAATAAGGATAAATCGCATAAATCAAGCATAGACAGTGTACACTGTGACGGAGAATAATCAAGGTCCAAATTGAGCAACTATATGATGCAAAGAACTAGATTAGAGGGCGACTACCGTATGAGGATAGTTGATAAATAACAATGCAAGTAAGGAAGAGTTCAACAATTATGAGAACACTACAAGCAAGAATCAAGTTCTAAACTGCAGATTATTTTGAAGCTTTATCTCTAAGGTCAAGCACACCTATGATGCAAAGCACTATAATCAAGAGCAATTAACATATCATGACAGTGGATCACAAAAAGTAAAAGCTGATGCAACTCCAAAAGACTTGAAAAATTTTGCAAGCACAACAACCAACAACGTAATGATAAACTTGTGCTCAAGAAAATTCTTTTCTGGCAATTTGAAGAGCAACAAGCAAGATAAGAGGAGCATTGACAGAACAGAGCAGTATAGAAGCTGCAAAATACCTATGAATCAGTTGTTAATATATTCTCAGAACAAATTTGAGATAAGTCTACATATTAACAAAAGGAACCAGGTAACTAGATTTTCTAAGGTAGCCACTAAGAAAAATGCCAAACAAAATATTATTTCAAGCATACACACCTGTAAATATTGTTTCAATGCTAGAAAGTCACACACCAAACTACTCATATGATAAGTCTTTCTAAAGTATGGTGACTCTGTAAGAAGTATTTGATTATACTACCCATTCTTATCAAAGGCGTGCCTAGGCGCAAGGCGCACTTCCTGCACCTCGCCTAGGGCTAGGCGCAGCCCCTTCGAAAAGGCGCGCGCCTTAAGCGCCTGGGCGCCCAGGCGCAAGGCGATGGTGGAGGTGCAAAAAAAAGCCCAAAAATCCTAATTTTTGATTTTTGCATCGTGCATCATCTCATCCGTTCATTATTTTTTATCCTTTGTTTCATAACATAATAAATTAATATGTAAAACACAAAAATACCTAAAATCCCAAACCCCTAATCAATCGATTCTCTTATTATTATTCATTATGCTAGCATCTCGTCCCCAATTGTTACTTTCTTTTAAGTATATATACTCCTTCACTTCACCTTGTATATGAAGAAGTTGAAATTGAAGAGGAATCTCAATAGACTTGGGAGCCTATGATTTCCTTTTGAGGAAAACATTGTTGTCTTAGCCCTCACTTATAATGAGAATGATGTTGTCACATTCAATTAGGATTAACTACTTCTTATTGAATTTGAAACTTTTTTCTAGCGTTAAAAATTTGTTTAATTGTCATGTTCTGAATTTTTTAACGTGATTATATTAGTTTAATGCACTAATATTTATTTATTTTTATTTTGCGCCTCACTTTGAAAAGGCGCGCGCCTACGCCTTGCGCCTAGGCTCTAAGGACCCTTTGCGCCTTAGCTGCGCCTGCGTCCTTAATAATTATGATACTACCACTACTAATATGAGTGCTCATTCCTAATAATGACATGTTCTGTTGTGCTCTTTTTAACTACATAATTTGGTGTGATGGTGGTGGTGGTCATGGCGGCTGCAATACTGGGGATGGTATGCTACTGCTGGTGGTGGGGATGGGGACAGGAATGGACGAATGGTGGTGGTGAAGGTGGGAATTGCGTAGTTGGGCAGCATGGTGGTGATGCTGATCGTTGCGGCAAATTGGGGCAAAGCTCAGTTTTTTGCTGTGAGTAAAAAGGGTGGACGTTCTCAAACCCACTTAGCTATACATCATCAAGCTATTTCAGTAGTTTTTGGGTGCTGATTTGCACCAAAAATCCACAACTCACTATACATGCTATTGATGGGAAGAGATTTGTAGTACTCGAACACGAAGAATCCAAGTTAGTTTCCGGAAAATTTACTATTTAAACTATCCCTTTCACTTGTTACAACTTAGGCAGCCTAGAAAGACGAACAAACTGAAAGGCAATACCATCAACCAATACAAGACATTCAAGTGGAGACGGACATTAGAGACAGGGAGAGAGAGGGGCACCTTGACAGAGGCAGGGTAAGGAGGAAGGGGGTCGGGTGCTCGAATATCCTCCGCCAAGATTTTGCCAAGGGCGTCGTGGAGCGCAACCTTCACCGGCGGCAGTCGCTGGCCTACGCTCAGCACTATTTCCAGAGCTTCATCCGCTGAGATCATTGTCGGCGTCGGTTTAATGGAGGCCGTGTTAGTGCGACCTTTTGGACCAGTTGAGTCGGTCTACTGGTACATTCTCGTCCCCCGTTTTTCAGTTTTAGGTCCTTCGTCTAACTAATTTATTTACTTTAGGTCATGAAGTATGCACGGGTCATTTGCGCGTAAAACGGGGACACGTATGCACTTCTAACTTATAAAAATAAACTTTACTCCTATTCTGGTTGTACAAACTGTCGCTATATAAGAGGTAGGAGAAAGATTTTTGCAATCAGGGTAACAGTCAAATTTTTTCCAACTTATAAGCCCAACAAAGACTATACAAGTATGATTTAAACAGAACATGATTCCGACAGGTAACAAATTAATCAATGAAATCATAAAAAGTCCATATCGATGTAATAAGAGGCCGTTTAGGATTAATTCTTAAAAGTAAATTTTGATTAAATCAGAATCAGTTTTTAAAATCAGTTTTAATCCATTTTAAGCATTATAGATTAAAAGTTGTTGAAGATATTTGGATAAAAAGGGATTAAAGTAGGTTTGGTGTAGTAAAATTACTATATAATGTATTCAAACTGAAATTAAGCATTTAATATCATTTACATGTAAGGATATTTTGGTAAATCGCTTGGTCAAACTTGATTATCCAAAACTAATTAAATCTTAATTCAAGAAAATGAGGATTATGGATTTAATCATTGGAGCAGATTTAATCAGTTTACTTTTTTTTTACCAAACACTCCAAAAACTTATTTAATCTGGATTTAATCAAATATGACCAATTTAGAATCAATCTCAAGCACCATTTAAGTCTTACATCAACGGCCAATGCCGCAATTAAAAAATATATAGAAACAAAACATAAGTCGATTGCAAACATCTTCATTTACAAATCTAATTAGTAGCACACCAAAAACAAAAACAATCGGTCATGTATAAGCTCTAACATCCAAAACTATCATTTTATTATAAGGGAAATGGTAACTTTTTGCAAGAACCTATAGTAGAACCTAAAAGTCATTACAAATTAAACCCTTCACTACTTCAAAGATAATATAGATATTATTAAAGTATTAATTATGAAAGTCTCATTTCTCTCTATTTTTTCCTAGTTTTTTTGAGTGGGAAGATTTGGAAACTTTTCTCGTTTTTCTCATCTTTTCTATCTATCCTAAAAAAACTCATAAATTAGATAAAATAGAGAAAATGAGTTACTTTTATCTATTTTCATATCTTTTCTCTCACAGATAAAACTCACAAACAGTTCAATGTTACTCCTTCAATTTTATCGTAATTCATCTCAAAGCCCAATTTGAGTTCAATTGATCAATGACAAGCTGAAGACCAATTTTTTAACGTCCGTGACTAGAATTGTAACTTTCACCTATTTTCGCTTTGCAGTCATATTAGCTTCCCTTGTTCGCTTGGCAGCAATATTATACAAATCATCCACCACGACCACCACTCATACAACCTCCAAAATCGCCACCACTAGACCCACCTGGCCACTGCCAACCTCCATCGGACAACGCTTCTTCATTGCAGACAGCGTCGTTGAAAACCCACGACGGCCAGCATTTTCCCCCACTATGGCCAGCACCAGAACCCAGTACCAACAACTTCCACAATCGTCACCACAGTCAATGCCAAAACCCCATCCCTAAATCGAAGCTCATGGTGTCACCAACAGGTGGTAACCTAATTCTCAGAATTGCCCATTTTCTCAAAGCCTGTATTACCTTCATTGATGGCCCAATCTGTGATCTTTCTCTAGATTTTGTTGCCCATCAACCTCCTTATCCTGAACACTAAAAATTGCCTACTGAAGTGTCCTCCAAAGTTTGGAAAAACCACTAAAGGGCCAAAATGAATTAACCAACCGCATGCATTTTATTTACACCAATCCTTGTGGCAAAAGGCCACAATTGAATAATTTGTATTGGACTAAAATACGACACCCTAATAACCACAATCCATTATATAGGTTTTGCTGAAAATGGTGTTGTGAGCCTAATACGCCTGTATTTCCTTTGTTTGTTACGGCGACGGTGTCTGCTGATGATGGTGTTAGTGGTGGTGTGTGTGAGAGGTTGATGGTACTGTGATAGGCAGCAAGGATGATGGTACGTGTGGTGGTGGCGGAATCAGGTACGTGTGGTGGTGTTGGTGGTGGATGATGGTGTATGGAGGTGGTGGTGGTGAGGTAAAAGTGGATATGGCGGTATTGTTGGTGGCGACTGTAGAAGTGGGTATGGTGGTGGATCTCTTGAACGTGAAGGGGAAGATAAAGATGATCATGATTTAGAATTGGTCTCCACGTGTCAATCCCTTATTGGCTAATGCTTATTACATGGCTCCTTAGGTGGGAAAAAATGGGCAAAGTGATGATTTTAGGCTTTTAGCCCTAAAAAGTCCAGGACGTCCAAAGAATTGGGCTTCAGCTTGTCTACTAGTAAAATGAGCACAACTTAGAAAGATTGAGGTGAATTATACCAAACTTGAAACGGTAAGGTGAAATGTGCATCCGCACCCAGAATACATAATTTTATGCGCAAATAATCCTTCAATTAAGGGGTTATTTTCGCAGGTATGACAATTTTTCTTTTACCATTTCAGTTTTGTGAATGTATGTTATTTCTGCCTTTTTATGTGGGTATGCATCTCTATGCTTGCATTGGTAACTTGTGTAAATGGGTTCTTGTTGTGATGCTTTACTGGATTATGTAAGTACAACTTGTGTGTTTGTATGCACGAGGTGGTTGTTCACTTAGATGTGATTGTGTGTGTGATGATTTGTTTTAATGGGTATGTGTGTTTACAAATTTTCAGATAAGAGTTTTACTTGATGGTGGTAGTAGTTCTATAAGGAATGATTTGGGCCATTAAATTTTGAATTGGACCTAGAAAGATGAAGAATGACAGAAGAAGAATTTTTTTTTACTAACAAAACTAGACCGAATCTTTTACCCAAAAGTGTCGTAAAATGTCAAAAAGTAACATGGCATATTTAATGGACTGAATTAGCAAATTAGTAGTACGAGAAATTAAATAAAAATATTAGGGCATAGTTTAAGGACCTAAAACGGTAGTATCCCTACCTTTTTTTTTTTAATTTGACTTTACCAAGCATTACATAATCAAACAAAATAAATTTCATTGTTGCCTTTCAAATTGTTTGTGTTGAAAATAAAAAGGCAATGTAAAAATTTAAAATTTGTAGTACTATATGCCAGAGAATTTCTTTTGTACAAGCTCTACAACTCGTTGACATAAGAAAGAAAAATATTAGGGCCTATTGTAGATTATTAGGATGTGGAAAAAAGTAGGATTCCATTACAAAAATTATTAATAAGTTAGCCTCAACTAGCCAAAAAGATTGAAATAAGGGATTAGGTGAATTGTGCAAAAAAAATATCCTTCAATTCAAAAAAATTAACAGAAGAGTGACCATGACTAAACCAAAGTTTTGGTTCTTTATCTCCTGATAAAATTGTGAAATCTCCATCGATAATGTTTATTATCATTGTGATGTACTTTCTAATTTCTATATCATTCATTATGCCAATTGTCTCCGGTAGAAGTCAAATAAAGGGCGAAATAATCAAATCACACATTATTAAATATTACAATTAGCAAGAAATAGTGTATGCAACTCTTATCTTTTATATGTACTAGTTGTTTCTCACGTGCGTTGCATGTGGCTTGTTAGGAAAATTGGTTCATCAATTAGTATTCTCTTTTACTTTACGGAACATTAATAAGAGCTCACGTGTCTCGTGTAAGATAGCAAGCTGCTTTCAGTATATATAGATTGTTTACATTCTCATGAATATGATTTCTTGTATCATAAGGCATTAGAGTGGCAATAGGCAACTAACATAAGGTAAACTCGATCTTATTTTCTCTTTTTATGTACAAAAACAGATAAAGCAATGATGCTTCATTGTTAAGGTCACCAAGAAGGAAACAAAAAAAAAGGATATTTTTCGTCCTACATTAAAAATTGGAGGCAGCATTTAAGAACTCAACCATTCAAAAGGCTAGTAGAAATGAGAAAGGGAAAAAGTCCTAAGAGTACCATAGTCCAAAATTCAACTCTTTTGACACGGCAGTTGCTCCTTGAAGACTTTTCAATCTTTAAAGGGAGTACTTCAAATCACTTTTCCTTCCCTGTCATGCTCCTTTACAATGGATCTGACACCGTCCAATACACCTTAACTGTAAAGCAGATTTAGCAAATTACCAAGATCAAGAAAGAAAAAGCCACAAACTTCGTAAGTAAATGGTGTCTTCTGTCAATTTGCCTCAACAGTATAATCAATAGGATTTATATCCTGCCAAACTCAATTTCTAAGGATTATAAATCAATTTAGCAAATATATTCCTAGCGTTCAGCCTAAAGTTTGTACCAAATCCATGTCTTTTTAAAAAGGCTATGCATATGAGCTTAGATATGTCAAACGGGTCGGGCTTGGGCCGGCCCAGCCCAAGCCCAACGGGCCTCCAATGAAAATAGGCGGGGGCAGGGCCTGATGATTGGAAAATGGGCCGGGCCTGAAATCTGGGATATATGGGCCCAGTCCAAGCCCTGGCCCTAGGCCCAATATTTAGGGCCGGGCCGGGCCGGGCTGGGCCCGGGCCCAATTTTTTTTTTGTTCCCAACTACTTGTTATTTACCTGCGTCGATGGCCAACAAGAATATATCAAATTTGCCCATTATATGGTAATGTAGTTCATGAAGCATATGCATAAAAGTTGCCTACCGCTTCTTTATTTCTATTTCTTACCCTATCTAATGTATGCTTGAATCTTCAGGTGGATCACTTATGTCTGGATTTTCAAGTTCTTTTCCTTTGTATTTTGTGGTAAGACAACTGACTCGTAGTAGAACTTCTATTACGAGCAGGCTATCTTGGCTCATGAGCTAGGTCACCTTAAATGTGATCATGGTGTATGGCTGACATTTGCAAATATTCTCACCCTTAGGGCCTATACTATACCTAGTAGGTCATTTTGAGTTGTATAGGTGAATCTCTTATAATAGTCTTGCTTAATAACTTTGTTGTGCTAAATGATGGAACATTTATTGTTTTGACTGGAGAAGGAAATTTATTGAGTCTACATTTTGGTGGTTCTTGTGCAAGAGGTTATATAGGTTTTGAGATAGGCCCATATTAGAGAAACAACTTCGTTAAAATCTTTTGAGTCTTTAAGTATACTATAGACTGTTTAAGCACAACTTTAGACAAATATATAGGTTATTTGCTTTGTTGCTTGGGGTCACTTAATTGACATATAGCAGATGCTGTGTAAGTTGGTGTTAGTATAATGAGTAAATTTTGGTTGGCACGACTAGTCATGATTAATTTCACAGGTTCCTGTCAAGCTAATTATACTTAAAAACAAAGCTTCTGAAGAGCTCTACAAATTGAAACTCCTAGTCTTAAGAATTTCTGATGGATAGCCCATTTAATTGTCAACTCCAATATTGTGAAGTAGTTTGTAGCATTCTCAGCCACAGCTTGTATTTGTTCGAAATGGCTATCTAGGAAATGAGTTTAATTTTTGTGTGTTTGGACCATAATTGGGCCAGAACCGGGCCTAAAAACGGGCCAGAATTGGGCTTTTTTCGGGCCCTGGCCTTTCTCTTGAAAATTCCGGCCTGGTCCAAGCCCAAAGCCCTAATTTTGCGGGGTCGTTACTGTTCACAAGAGGGCCGGGCCAGCCGAGCTTTTTTCTGGCCAGGACGGGCAGCAGGCCGCCCGGCCCATTTGACATCTCTATATGAGCTCAATTGGGTAACTCTAAAACAAAAATCGGCACGCAGACAACATAAAGTGTCATAACAATGAACATATCTTCAGCAAAAACTGCATGGAGATCTTTTCTCCATAATAGCCCATTTCAAAAAACAAAATTGCTCTTACTTTTCATGGTCAAACATCACAAATTTGACTACACAAGTATGTATAACCTAGATAAAGAATGCATCAGTTATGGCAATCAACCCAACTAAAAATGTATTTGAGATGTTACTGAAACAATTAAAAATATCTTGCATTCAAAAAGTGCTTTCAATGTTTCAATTTTACTCACACCTTTCCATTTTGAATATGGGAATATGCCAATATGATCGACTACTCCAATTCTAGAGGAACAAGGTTTCCTTCTTAGTTACTGGAATGAGAGTCTTAGACCTTCAAGTTCAAACAAGCTTCTTTCAAGTCCACGGTTATGCGCAGAAATGCAATTTGCTTAGTGCACATGGCATGTAGCAATGCAAACAATCCCGTCAACTTAAGTTAAAAGGACAGATTTTTTGAATGATCATTTCATAAGTTTGCTTTTTCTTTAGGGTGACATTCTCAACGACTTTCCCATCTCATGTACTGTTGCTAAGCAAATCAGCTGATTGATTCCTAATCAACAGAAAACAGATCCCTACCTTGTGAATTCTTCTTCTTCTTCTTGTTCTTCTTGTTCTTCTTCTTCTCTATTTAGACCTACCACTGACAAACTCATACCCTCTCCTCTCACATATGTAACTTATGAGTAATGAGCACGATGTAACCAGTGACTTATGTTGAAGCAGACCAATTGTTCTTGTTGGCTGTTATCTTAAGTGTGATTCTCCTTTATCCGAATGAAATCGTCACAATGTTAGTGTGTTGTTTTGCAACACCGTCACCCCAGATTTACTACGCTACGTAAATTAAACTCCCAAAATCTGATTTTTTTTTCCCACATGCAAACCATGTCACTGATCTAAAATATGCAAACAATGATGATATAGTTATTGTCGTGATTATCTTAGAAATTATTATTGCTCTCGATCTACTGAGCTCAAAAAGCTTCATTCCAACTCTCCAACATTAAGAGTCAGCAAATAGGTTTCTTGGGAAAATTAGAAAACTGTAGGTAAAAGTTATATTCATAGATTTTTCTTTGTATTGATTCCCTAACAGCTGTCTACTCTCTCTCTCTCTCTCTCTCTCTCTCTCACACACACACACACACACCCACACCCACTCCAATTTTATCCCAAACTTAAGGACACTCTAATTAGAAACTCTTTCTTTAGGTGAATCTTGTTATTCTATTACATCTGAACAATTGTTTCTGTCTAGTACTTAAGATGATGTTCTATTGTGGTCATTAAGTTAGCCCTTGCATGGCCTTTATATATTCAAAGTTACACGGTTGAGCATAATGAGAAAAGTACACTTGTAAGTTTTGTAATCAAAATCAAAGTAAGATACCTAAGCAATGAGTTACTGATTTCTATAAAAGTGTATTCAACAAAACAGTCAATTGTGCCTTCAATTATTTTATTAAATGATACATCCATAATTTTTCAACAAATATAAATATGGAGGAAGAATGGATCTAGAATGAAAAAAGTACTCGTTACAATAGGAACATAGCATGAACGTAACATATATAACTTATTCACATAGCCGTAATGGAAGTGTCAATCTGCAACATACACACAAATGATAAGGAGATTACCTGATATATATATATATATATATATATATATATATATATATATATACACACACACACACACGTTAGTATTCCAACACTAATTAATTAACCATATAGAAATGATCCTCATATAACTAAAAACAATGCAACCCAAAATAGTTACTAAGGGATTCGGCTAACACCCCCAATTTTGCTTTCTTAGGTATTGCACTAACAAAAAAAATTGAGATTGTGAAGACAAAAGCATAGACACAAAAGTTAATCAACTAAAATTTGCAGGACCTATCGATGGAAAATGTATTGCGTACATCGAATAAGCTTTATGAAGACAAAAGCATAGACACAAAATTTAATCAACTACAATTTGCAGGACCTATCGATGGAAAATGTATTGCGTGCATCGAATGAGCTTTATCTATTTGTACACGTGCAATCAACAAGTAATCAAGAAAGCCCATTTGTGCAAGTATAAAAGCGTATATTAAGCCTCTAATAATTTGCAAAAGCGATAGATCAAACAATCAAACAACAATAGCTATATACTCAAAATTGTCAGTTTGAGAGTATAGCGTCTCCGTCGGAATACTCTCTCCCAAAATCACCCGTTCGCCCTCCAAACCTCTATCTTCCTGCCTCACAATCAAGTCTTCTTTAACAAACACTCAAGTCATTGAAGAAGTCGAATACTATACTTCGCCAGCCTACTGGTTTAAACTTCTAATCCACCACTATCGTCTTTACTCTTTCCCTTTTACCTTCCAACATAACCAATCAATCTATTTGGGACCACGTCCACCTCCATACCAACTCCTCCCACCACTTCCCATTCACTGCAACCACCATCTTTAATTCCCTGCCAAACTCAGTCACATGGAGGACCCTTTACCCCATGATGGGAACATTCAGGAAGACATGTTCCTGAATATGCGCTCCACTTTACTTCCTTTAGATGAACAAATGGTAAGGAACACACGTGCAAGTACGGGGAAAACCTTAATTGGAAAATTTCAAGATTCACGTCTGTTTTCCACAAAAAAAAAGATCCAACTTAGAGTGTCATCTTGCTGGAATCTTCAAGGACCTATAGTGGTCCAAAAGACCCCATCTCTGTTTCTCTTTCACTTTTTGAAATTCTCTGATGCCAACCTGATCTTATCAAATGGTCCCTGGAATCTTTTTGGTGCTTTGCTGTTATTGAAACCATGGTACCATCATGTAATTTACTCATCTGTTACCTTCCAATCTGAGGATGCGTGTGCGTAACATACCTAGCGACTGCTACCATTTTTATCTGGCTGAAATGGTGGGCATGGCGGCGGGAATCCTCCTTGAAATCGACTGGTCGGCTCAACGTAAAAAAAATCATAACTATTTTCTCATAAAGGTCCGTGTACTACCCGACGCTCCACTACTACCCAGAGTCTTCATACAAACTTTTTGATAATCATGGTGTACAACTGCTTCGATGCACCTACGAAAGGGTAGTCCGCAATTGCCATTGCTGCGAACACATTGAACATGACAACGGTAATTACAATGTATCTTTATCAGAAGTTGTTGAAATGTTGGCAAGAAGAAATGCACACATCCAAAATCCAAACCCTTTCCTCACCTTCTATCTAAACAACCACCCTATGTTTGATACCCCTCTCGGTGCATTTCCAAATTTGGATTGGAATCGCACTTCGTGCATCCATATCTTCAGAGATGTCAATGGTCTCCATTTCAATCATCAAAACCATCCATTGTTGATAGCAATGAAGATGAAGATTTTAATACAGCTCCCACATCCATTAACTCTAGTTCCGATGAAACTCTGAACGAAGAACACCCAGATGAACAAGAAGTAAATAACCTAATTGGCATGGGCTCACTGGAAGAGAATATTGGAGATTTGAACCTGCACAACTTCAACCCCATTATTCCTCCCCTCAAAAATTTTATTGACAATATGGCATATCACTGTGTAAATGCTGAAAGAATGGATGAAAATAGTGATGAAGAAGACCAATTTAACAACCTGTCGCCCATTGACGATCTTCTGGCTGAAATTGCTCAACTTGATGCCGCATAACCCATGGAGATGGAATACAACTTGGCTATGGAGCATGAAGCTACTTTTGAAAATTTACAAATGATAGATGAAATCGAGGCCGGTGAAATTGCACCTGTGAAAATCACACCCGTGAAAATCTCATGGGTGGAGGATTCGGATGTCATCACGCTGCCAGCCGGTGAATCGGAGGACACAGAGTCCAGAACATCGTAGATGGATGACGTCGACCAGCTGCTTGACCATGCGCCAACAAGAATCATTACTAATCATGACAAAATTTGAGGGGAAAATCTGCCTCTCTATCACAACGAGATTGCAATCACGTTGATCCCTCATGGTGTGAACATGTCGACATCACCACAAGTGGCTCTGTCAAACCTTATCACTAATGGAGTGCCATATCTTGATATATCTGTTATTCATCTGAACAAATCCTGGACTTTTGAGGTGGGCACTACGTCTCATAGCCCTCCATTGCAAACAAAACATAGTGTGTATCTAGCTACCTCTAACAATACGGGAGAGAAAACTTTAGCCTTCAACTTGGGCCAGACCCACACACCTATCAATTAGGCCAAATTCATACTTAACCTATCTGATTTTGGGCTCCAAATGCTCGCCCACCCCATCAACCCAACCTTTTCCCAAAACCTTACTTCCAGTCCAAGCCCAGTTTTACCTTCTTCCATCCATAACCCAGTTAATATTGAATTCATTCCTCCCTCAACCATAATCCAATCGGGCCAACCCCACCTCCCTTTTTGGGTCCATGAAGCACCATACAACACACATAAAAACACGGAAAATATAACACCTATCTTTCTCCCTACAAACGTAGAAAACCAAAAACCCAACCCCCCAACCAAGTAAGGAATGATACTGACGATCAAGCGACCCCGATCCACCCACCTCATCTACTTTTTGGAACCATCAACCAAAACCCCTTTGAATGTGATCTTTCTCCCCTGGAATTTAAATGTCTAAAGCAGGATATCGTGTTATATGTCAAACTGGGGAATACATTGGATAACAACATCTATGCTAAACTTCCATCTACTAGAAACCCCATTTCAATACCTGAGCAACTAACTACTCATGTAGTAGTGACCACTTCTAATCCAATTGGTATCAGATTTGTGGCACCTGACTTTGTCTATACTAGTGATGATGAACAGTTGGAGCTCTTGAAATTTAGACTCCCAGTCTATACCCTCAACATGTCGTGCATGGTGTTCCACTCGATCCTGAAGCTCCTGAAACCTGCCCTCTCACTCCATGTTCTCAGCATATCGGGCATTATTAATGGCTTCAAGATTCACTTCCAATGCGTCAAGGCGAAATGAGAATTGCTTCAGGATACCTGGAGCATCCTGGTCGCTCTTGAACATGTCCCGTATTCTATGATCTCTGCTCGTTTATTCATGAACTCTAGCATATTTTGTCTCCTTGGCTTTCACTATTTATTATTGTAACTAGTACCTTTCTACAAAAAAAAAGCATACAAAAACATAATAGTCTAAGTAGATTTAAAAGATGTGGAGAAAATTCTTATAACCTGGTCCATGAGACGAAATCCCTGGATCTATGCCATCACAATCCTAATCATCAGACTTCCAAAAGGCTATGCGTCTATGCAAATCTTCCATATCATAAGGACATATCCTTGGGGTATCGATGGACTGCATTTTTCCCCTATTCTGTTAAAAGGCGCAAATGGGATACCTTGAATCAGGATCTCGGTCTTGTGGCCCATGATCTATCACCTTGGCTACCATAAAGAATCTTTGGAGGAAGTTCTTGTGCTTGGTACTCCATAATATGGAACGAACGGGAATGTAAAGCGAAACCTTGGCTTTCGGGACAATCATTTCTCAGGACTTCCTTTATCAGATTTTTTCAGCCATCTACCACGGGTTTCAGGTGTTGCCCCATCACAACCCCTTCACCCCCAATGAAGATCCTTAGGTGGAACTGTAGGTCGTTAGGTTAAGCCCCCACAGTTAGGGCAGCTATCAAATTGATCTGAACACATAATCCTTTATGTGTGTTCCTTCAAGAAACTAAACTCCCATATAACCAGGTTACAACACTCTTCTCTAGACTCGGCTATTCTACCACAACAGGCATTGACTCTATTGGAGTTCTTGGCACTAAAGGAGGAATATGGTTCAGGTGGACAAACGATGTTACTGGTAATGTCCTTCACATAGGTAAACACCTTATTCTTATACAGCTCCAAATAGGAGCTGAGACCCCCCTGAACAGCGGGTTTTATATATGGACAACCTATATTGTCTAAAAGGAAAACTACATGGACAAGAATATCACAAATCATATCTTCTCTATACTCACCACTAGTTCTAGTGGGTGACTTCAACCAATTCCTGGCACCTTCGGACAAATGTGGACCCAATTATTTGTGCATTCCTGGCCATAAGCTTTTGGCTGAGTTTCTGCAGTCTCACCTAGTGGACATAAAATGGGTAGGGTCGCCGTTCACTTGAACAAACAATAGGATGCACAGTCTTGCACCTATGAAAGGATTGATTGCAGATTTGCAGATCCAAACTGGATTAGGATATTTCTCATTGCCCACATACAAAATCTAGGAATCCAAACTTCTGACCATGCTCCGATCCTCCTAGATCTCAAAAAGAGTGATCAATTCCTCCCACGACCCAAGCGTTTTGAAGATATGTGGCTCGGATACCCACAAGGCCAACAAATCATACAAATAGCCTGGTCCACCTTTGTATCGGGATCACCTTTATACAAAGTAATGAAGTGGGGAAGAATAATGATGAAACTCATGTATCTCTGGAACAAAGAAGTTTTTGGGCATCTATCGACACAAATTAAGGATGCAAAAGCCCAACTACTGCACTTCAATCTCTATTACCCCATACGGATGCACAGGAAATCTTTGGACGAGTTGTTAGAAAGGGAGGAAATCTACCAGGCACATAAATCACGAATTCGATGGCTTCAATTGGGTGATCGCAACACCAAATTTTTCCACACTGCTATGCTGATCCGAAGGAACATCAACAAAATTTCTTCCATCCAAGACGAATCCGGTACTTTATGCAATACCTATCCTACAATCTCATCCTGTCCGAATAAGCATTTCACAAATATTTTTTGGCCTCTATCGTCTGGGGATACCACACAACACATAAATCAAGTCTTGTCTACTCTATCCAAAAATCTACTACCACATCAATCCAAATGGTTGGCAAGACCTTTTACCGTATCGAAAGTCACCAAAGGCCTCTTTTCCATCCATCCATTAAAAGCACCTAGCCGAGAAGGTATTCCCCCTATCGTATAACAATAATGTTGGTCATTTATGGAACGACCAATTACAGCTGTTGTTTTATCATTTCTCCACTCAGGTCATCTCTTGTCAGAGGTAAGTAATTCCTTTGTGGTCCTCATTCCAAAAATCAAACACCCAACCCAACTTGAACATTTCAGACCCATATCTTTATGCAATACCATCTACAAAGTCATTTCAAAAACCCTAGCCAACAAAGTAAAATATGTCCTTAACCATCTCATCTCGGATGAACAATTGGTATTTATACAAGGAAGACATATCTCTGACAACATTCTCATTGCACAAGAGCTAATAAATAAGATACAGAAGCATAAAGGATCTCAAAAAATGCTAGGTGCCATTAACATGGATATGAGCAAAGCATACGATAGAGTGAATTAGTCTTTCCTGAAGGCTAATCTCATACATATGAATTTTCCCAGTCATCTGATTCGACTTATTATGAAGTGCATATCTTCGGTCTCATACTAAATTCTTATCCACGGATCCCCCTCATCAAGAATATATCCAACTTATGGCCTAAGATAAGGAGACCAGATATCCCCATATCTTTTCATCTTATGCACCAAAACGCTTTCCTCCACACTACATCACGCGCAAACAACAAGAATTATTAAAGGAATCAAGGGAGGTATGCACAGCCCACCGATAAATCATTTACTCTTTGACGATGATACTTTGATATTCACATAATTCTCGAACCAAACAGCCTTACATGTGAAAAGGTTTCTTACCTCTTATTATGTGGCCTCTGGTCAACAAATCAATCATCACAAATCCTCGCTCACATTCAGCCCCAACATTACTCTGGCCATGTCTATTCAATTAACCAGACAATTGGGAATTACTGCATCAACATGTTTTGGAAAATATTTGGGAGGAACTTTGGATATTGTAACCCATGGGAAAGAATTTTTTTGTCTCCTAGTGGACAAAATATGGCACAGATGTGCGGGATGGAAAAGCCTATTACTTAACAAAGCTGGTCGGGCTACACTCATCAAATCCACACTCTCGGCATTATTGTAGTACCAAATGCAGGTATACCTCTTTCCAAAGTATGTGTGTAGGCAAATCAATGCCATAATTGATAAATTTTGGTGGTCAGGCAACGAAAATCGAAGGGGTACCTATTGGATTAGCTGGCACCATCTTTGCGTACCTAAAGGAATGGGGGGCCTTGGCTTCAAAGATAGTAACCTTCTCAACAAAGCTTTACTTGCTAAAACGAGTTAGCAAATCATGAATGAACCTGACTATCTTCTTGCTAAGGTCCTCCTAGGGAAATATTATGTCCGTCATTCCTTCTTTGCCTGCCCGAAAAAGGGTAAATTTTCATGGGGTTGGCGGAGTATTCTGGCTGGGAAACAAGTCTTATCCCTCGGACTTAGATGGCAAGTGGGGACAAGATCAAATATCTCTATCTATAATGATCACTGGATCCCGCATATGGAAGACAACCTTACTACCGTAGTTAACAATCTCTCATCCCAAGTTATCTTTCCTGGCATGGTTTGCGATCTAATTGAGCACAATAGTTGGAACCAACCTCTTATATCATCACTTCAACCGCAAGATATAATCAACAAGATTCTTGCCACCCATATTTCTTTACACCCATTAGCCGATCAACAGGTTTGGAAGGCAACAAGTTCTGGCAATTACTCGGTCGCCTCAGTATACAAAATATTATACAATAAGAAAGCAGCCGATCGGAAAAGAAATCAGCAACAACAAATGGCCCTATTGTCTGATAAATCTTTTTGGACGAAAAATTGTGGTCACTTCCCCTACCACCTAAAATCATATACCTCTTTTGCCAAATAATTTGGGACCGGTTACCCATACTTTCAAAGCTTTATCATCTCAAAATCATTGATAATCCCTCATGTTCCCTCTGCTCTCTAGAACTTGAAATGATAGAGCATCTCTTTCTTCGATGCACTAACACTAGGCTCATTTGGTTTGGCGGGCCACTGTGCATAAAAACCGAATTAATTAGTTCCTCATTCCGTGAATGGTTGATTGCTTGGGTAAAAAACCCAAAACCTTGCATAACTTTAACCATGGAATTATTAGCATAGCTTCTACTGCTTGGTGTATTTGGCTGACTAGAAACCAGGCTATTTTTAGGCATACCACATGTCACTCTATGCACACAATTTGTGATATTCTCAATCTTATTAGCCTAATCTTCTCTTCCTCGATTAAAATTCCTCGCAATGCACAATAATCCAAAAGCACCTTAAATCACCAAATCACCATACCTATATTAGTTGTTTTTAATAACCAAAACTGTACAAACACCCTTCTAGGCCTATCCTTCTCTTTTTAGCAATTTCTTTCAATTACTCCAAGTTGAAAACTGGTATTGGGATTTCATGCGTCAATGCTGGCCAACTAAGATGTGGCTCGGCTGATATATCCACAACGGCTTCTGACAGATATACTGCTCTTGCAAAAGGACTTTTACTTGCAACACAATGGACCAAGTTGCATAATTTAATGCACCTCAATGTTTTCACTGACTCTTCATTCCTCCTGTCACAGATTTTGGATTTTGAAGACATTCGAGCTACGGTGGGCAACCTTTTGTATGACTTTTGGTATATAGCTACTGATTTCCACTGTTATAATATGACCAGGGCTTCATCAATGGATCTAAAGGAGGCCAGATCCTTAGCCACTTTTGCTTGTCACGCCAGGATTGAAGTACACCAAGACTGCCTACATGACTCCTTGTTGCAACTGGATCTCTGCTACCAGCACTAAAACACCTTTTTTGAACTATTTGTTGGTGATGTATTATCTTATGTCGGTATGTTATTTGTAAAACCATGGCATGTCATATTATTTATCTTTTGTAAAACGCTTCAAAACAAGCGTCTTTATTAATGCTATTCTCATCTTTTATATAAAAAAAGCGTATATTGAAGTAAAGACATCTATGCGAGTATAATGATAAATCATTATGTTGTGAGAGAGAGAAGATGAACCGTCAACGCAAACGTAATAATTAAAATTAAAGGTTTAGAACTCAGTTAGGAATTTTATCAAATATGAGCCGTGCAAGAAAGTACCTTGCCAAAATAGGTGCTTTGACATATGTTCTAGGGCTAATTACACCCATGTCCCTGAGGTTTGGGGGTAATTACACGCGAGGACACAAAATTTCAAAATGTAACATACGTGACCAAAAACGTTAAAAAAAGTAACACTTTTATCCAACCGTCAGTATTCCGTCCAAAAAGTATAATTTTCGTCATTACGTATTTTGAAAATGGCAATACTACCCCTGTACAGTATATCGTCACAAAAAGTATAATTTTCTCTCTCCACAATTTAAACCCTAAATCTGAAGTCACCGCCGGCAGCCTCCCTCCGCCGCCCCTCCCCACCACCGCCGGCCACAAACTCAACTGATCAGACCACCATGACCTAACAACGGGCCACCACCGTAGGCACCAGTCTCCTGCTCGATGCCTTACACCATTTTCAGCGAGGGCAGATGGCCAACAACGGCCACTGCTATTCTTCACCGGCGATTTCCACCAACCAAACACCAATGTACATCCCCATCGATCAACCCACCCATGGCCGGCTACAGCACAACCACAACTGCTCGCTTCCACAGATCGGCCCACCCACCGTCGCTGTCGGAGCAGACCCACCACCAGGCATCGATCGCACCGGTGGGCGCGATGGTGTAAGCCCATCGTGGTGGTGATGGCGCTGCCTTGCTGGTGGTCACGGTGGCGCGCATCTCGACGGAGGAGGCCGATGTCACGACATAGCTCGGTGATGCTTGCGATCTTGGACGGCGCGGGGTATGGAGGTAGGTCGCGTCGGTGATGGTGGCGATCGGTATGGCGACAGGCAGATCGGGAGTGCGACCGCGATCTTGCGGCGCCGGTGCCTCGCCGGAGGGCCTGCTACTGCGCTGACGGGGAAGGGGAAGGCAGACGGCGTGGGGGGTATGGGTGTGGGGAGAGGAAGAGGCAGACACGTGGGGGTGGGTGCTGGGTGTGGGGAGAGGAAGAGGCAGACGCGTGGGGGTAGGGTAGGGGTGCGGGGGGTGGGGGTGGGTGCTGGGTGTGGGGAGAGGAAGAATAAACAGTAAATTAAGTGGGTAATTGATTTTAAAGTCAGGGGCAATCAAGTCTTTTTGTTAAAACCGTTAAGTATTTTTGTATTCCGTTTATCAATGGACATAAGTGTTATATTTTGAAACTTTGTGTCCTCGCGTGTAATTACCCCCAAACCTCAGGGACATGGGTGTAATTAGCCCTATGTTCTAACATTAAGTAATATGGCATTGAAATGGCAGTCATCTTTCATTGAACCGACAACATAATGTAAACGCTTGCGAAAAAAAGGCTAGTGGTGACACTTGGGGCTAGCCATGCTGAGGAGAAGTTTTTTTTTTTTACTCATAGTGGGCTAATTCATGAATTGAATTAAATGGGCCCATTTATCCCCAAGGTTATGAAAGAAAAACGAAGTGAGAGGTCCCCAAGTACCACACTTTTGAGTCTACTTAATGAAGATGAAAGTTGGTATGCAAAATGCAGGGATCAGTTCAAGAATCCTACCAGTGTGTCGACGATGGAGGAAATGCTACACATTTGATCTATTGGAAGACGAAGATGATTGTGAGAAAGCCACAGTTCACAAAGCAATCCATCACTTGAACATTTATGTTGGTTGAATGTTTTGTCCGACTGAAAACCAAAAGAGGTAATTGGGTTTTGGAAGGTTCAGGAGGTTGCAGATAAATGTTGATGTCCACGATTGCAGCGGCTCAGTTATGTTGGTGTCCTTTGCTTGGTTACCAGTGTTGCCCATTACTAGTTCTTTTACTTTGATTCCTCTACTCCGAATACACTCACGAGATTGAAACGTAGATATGTGCTGGTATCTTCTCTTCATGTTGAAAACAATGGTTGGAGTTTTAGGGTGCAATGGGTTTGGATACAGGCGGTTAGCTTGCGAGGTCGATTGGAGTAAGAGAATCACCGGTTAGGTTTTTTGTTCAATTATATTATGCTAATTGGAAATGGCGCGAGCAGTTAGTGCAAGGATGCATTGATTTTGGAAAAGGGGGGCGGATTGCTTGTATTGTAATAGGAGCCTCAAAGGCCATTTTGGTAATAAAAATGTGTAGAAACACGACTAAACACGTTAGAATTTTAAGATCGAGGGATATTTTTCTTATGAATTCTTTTTGAAATATTGTGACCTTTGATTAGAGGATGGTCAAAATCGATGAAGAAGTTACAGTGACTACCCATGTTCCCAAACTGAAGAATTTTTTTTAAAAAACTTATCATTTTAGAATTGTTTATCTTAAGTTGTATAATTTTGATTATTCCATTAGGATTATCGCTAGGACGACGTCCAAAACATTATTAATGACCTAGGTCAACAATCCCACCACAAACAACGTCTCTCAAAAATGCTAGCCAACTATGTACTAATAAGATTTTTGGTGTGATCTTTTAAGCTCAATCACAAATTATCAAAAGGAACAAGTACTACAGTCTAAGATTACTCTTTTGGTGCAATTACTTTGGAGATATCATGTAGCGGAGGAGGCTACATGGGAACATAAGACTTACGGGCGAGAAATCTCAGCATCTATTTGAATAATAAGGTGAAAATATTATGTAATCGAATTCATTTAGGAGGGAGAATGTAATACCACACAATTTGTAATAAGGTATACAAAATATCCACAAGCATTCTCGATATTCATGAGATAAATGTCGAGTAAGCTGAAGGGTATCCAGACAGATGTCTTTACCATTGAAGCTACCAAAAAGCTTCACATCCTTGTCGATAGTCTCAACCTTATTCGTGATCACCATTATGTTGATGATAAGAGCGAGATTGTGATGATGCCGGGCAAATTCGGTGGAGGTGGTGTTCGACATGCCTGTATTACTGGTGTCTAACTACTGATGCATACGATGATGACAATGGACATGTTGGTGGACCTTTAGTTAAACGCTATGAGACGTTATTAAACTCCGTAGAGGGACTTCACTAGAGTGTAGATTCTTTGCAGACCAAGGTTGATCTAGTACAGGCAGATATTTTCAACATTTGAGGTGACTCTTATGCAACTATATACGGCTAACCTTCATGGTATTCGGCATGCTCGTACGTGCCCCTCGAGCAGTCGCAATCCTCTTTGAATATTGGTGGAGGTTATGTTGTTTTATTTTCACGTTCTTGTACTCTTAAGATATTTAGTTTGTTTTTATGTCCTGAATCTTTAGACATTTGCCTACGCTTTTATGACATATTTTGTTTGATGTAAACTTGGATTTTCAAGTCTTCATCTTTTTAAGTTCATCATAATAGTCTTGGAACATTTGTTGATTCGATGCCCTTGTTGGCAAGATTGAATATACATGATGATATGGTTAGTGTTGTGTATTATCGTCGAGAATGATAATATAGAATTAAGGGGATCTTTCATATCTTACATCTTAGTCATGCTCACATTATATCTATATAAGGGGAGTGGACGCTCTCATTGCAATGACATCCGGATAATTGACATTAAGTGTTATTCCAAGAGAGTATGTTTAATATATCATTGTATAAAGGAATTATCATAATTGAAAAGAAGAGATTGATAGCTCTATGGTTTTTAACATAGGTTTAGTTTTGCTTTGATGATAAGTTCAGCCTAACTATTTTACTGATGTGTATTTGAGTTCAATGCTACTATAGGTCTGATGAAGCTTCCACAAAACACTTGAAATTAAGGATAACCTCCTAGTTTTCAAACCAAAAGTTGTTTGAGGTTTGCTTTAAGATGGCAATGAAGATCATAATAGTATGTTCAGTCTTGGACAGAGGCATTTCCAATATGGTTTTGATTTGGCTGGATCGACTCTAATCCCTACTAGCTAACCATAAATCCTAAAAGCTTCCCCGCTGTGACTCCAAAAAACACATTTCTGCAGAATATGTCAGACATTATACTAACTCAGTTTATCAAGAAATTTTTGCAAGACTAAGAAGTGGTCTTCACGCTTCTTGAATTTTAAAATCATGTCATATTTAATTATTATATATATATATATATATATATATATATATATATATATATATATATATGAAAGTCGAAGTTGGAAGAATGTTGTCCAGTCATCGTTTACTTGGACACTCTCTTAGTTCGCCATATGGACTTTCCTATTTTAAAATATTTATATTTACTTACCTTTATAATAATAATTTGAATTTATTCTCTCTCTCTCTCTCTCTCACACACACACACACATATTTGGAATCCTTTTTGCCATTTGAAATTCAACTAATTATATAAATTTATATTTCTCTCTCTTATGTGTCAACATGTCCCACCCAAAAATTTTATTTATATCTTTACAATTCCATTAATTCCTAGATTTTGACAAAAGTAATTCTCTATATATTTCTTTTTAGTCTTAAATTATTTTTATTGTTTAGGAAAACACAAATTTTCCATCAGTTTTTCTCTTCAATTACTCTAATCTCCTTCCTTTTATTTAATTGCAATTTTTATATATAGTTTACGCTCCCATTTTTTTAATCATTTATTATCTATTGTTACTCTTTTCATGGTGGTCTTGAGTAACATAACATTAATACACGGGTTATTATTGTTAGTATTATCACTGCAATTGCTATTAGTTAGGAAAGACTATTTTTATTATTTCATACACTTACACTATTTTTTATCTTCATTTGTCACAAAAAACAAACAATAATTATTCAAGTTCATTTTTAACAATAAAAATTGGTAGGAGAACTCCTTTAAAAGGTAAAAATAAATTTTTGATTATCTTATTGTCACTACTAATTTTGTAATTGTTATTAAACATACAAATATGAGATCTCTCAATAAGTATTTTGATAGTTGTTGTTCCCATGTGCAACGCACGAGATCAAAATTAGTATGTATTACTTTTACTTCTTTATGATAACAATATTTTGTAGTAGCTGCTCGCTGATAGGTAGTCCTTGCATTCTTCAACCTAAAGGCATCACAAAATAGCAGAATATACCTCATGGAATGAGGAATACAATTTTCTCTTTGATCCTCTAGAGCCATTTTGATTTGATTGCACCTCTACAAAGTAATCCAAAAATGAGAAAAAAAAACTCGTGTTCTGCCATATTGTCTACAATCAAGTCATAATAGAGAGTGGAAAGCCATTTCTTTAGGGGAAGCTTTGTTGAGATACCTATTATGCAAACACATTTGAACTTATCTGCTAAGTTTTGGAACTAGAGCATATTAGGTACTCATAAGGCCTATGCTTAGCAGTTTTATGACTTTGTGTTTAACTTTAAGGGACCACTGAGGCCTAAGCTTTTGGAGCTTTTGCTTAATTGGTTTGGTTTCTAGAAAGGTAACGCTAGACGACTGAAGGATCAACGCCAAACTTGTCGTTGTACAACCTGGAAACCATTTAATCAAA
Organism: Escallonia herrerae; assembly: GCA_033070095.1. Classification (NCBI taxonomy): domain Eukaryota; kingdom Viridiplantae; phylum Streptophyta; class Magnoliopsida; order Escalloniales; family Escalloniaceae; genus Escallonia; species Escallonia herrerae. Next base: position 292,982 of record JAVXUP010000156.1, read on the forward strand.
TCTCTTGGTAATACCATAATCTAACCTAGCTCTTAACTTGTCTAGGTTGAGACCTCCTTTTTTTTATCTCTTTTTCATTGTCTGTCACCTCTAAATTAATGTTTACGATCACTTTATATCGCTGGTTTAACTCGATTAGATTCTTGATGCTTAATTTTTTTGGACATTCTTTCGTGATTTTTTTCTAATTCTAAACCCATTTGTTGTAATTCATTAGTAACCATGTTGATTAATTCATCAAAACTAAAATTGGAAACCGACCAATAAGTAGAAGGAATGACTATTATCAGTTATTAAGTTTGAAGAGACATAGTAAGAATGAACATCTAAACTAGCAACTAGAAAAGAATCAAATAGGAATTCCCACTCAAAATTTGACTTGGTATTAGGATAGTCTTCGACAATCTCTCCAACAACTAATAGGCCCTACTCTATATTTCGATTCTTCACCTTGCTTGTGCTTGTTGGTCTAACTATCCAGTATTTGCAGCGATCCCATCCTCATTTTTTGATGCACTATCTTTGTTGGCCTTTGCAGTCAGACTTGGGATCTCATCTCCCTCGATTTAATCACCGTCGTAGAACATTTTGCAGCCTTTAATCATCTGTATAGTCTCACCATCACAAATCGGCTTTAAAAAGCCGTAGTAGGGAAAATTATCTCCTTAAACAACCATTCAAAGTTGGGATGTGAGATAGGACAGAAGAATCTAGATATTGTCACTTCGCACAAGCCTATTCAATGTGGGTCATCCTCTTCTTGCTTCCACCTTTGCCTTCTTTGTGAGCATGTATCCTAGTTGTAACGCCCTGAACCCGAGGGTTTGTACACATCCTTAAACAATAATCTAAATACGTCCATAACATAACTACTATAAAGGTAAAGTAAAGCATCTAAAAAATAGCAAAAATAATTATCTAAATCGCAAATACTTAACTCTAAAGTATTCAAAAACTTAATTATAATCCTTTCAGATTAACCATTTAAATGCAAAGCAAATAAAGTAAATTAACTAATAATTAGTCTAAAAAAATCATAACCTCTACTATTTTCAATATTAAACACCAAAGCAGCTACTATACTAACATCTCAATCTTCGTGATACTTTTAGCCTGAAAGAGGGAAGAAACATAAAACAAAGGGTCAGCACAAATTGTCCAGTAAGAGATTTTACACTCGGAGCGCCAAAACGGATACAAAACTGAGTTAGCAAATAGAGTCAATATAGAGGAATAGATAACCCAATCAAATTTCACAATGAATGACATAAGTGACCGAAAGGGGGTTAAATAATAAGCCAAATATCAGATACAGCTAATTAAGTCTTGTGGGTGTCACATCTTGTAACGCCCTCAGAAATCTGGAGCTCCGCCGCCCCAAACTCCCGGCTTGTGAACCTACCGGATCACATCAAACCTGTCAAATCTGATCACGAATACGTACTTCATAACATCTAATCTGATACTATCTCAAATTATTCAAATATAATCTTACAAAACTGTTTAAACTTAACTATTAAAATCTAGATTCTTTACAAACTCGAGACCTTACAAAATAAGGTGACAGTTCCGACCCACGCAGGGGTCTCACATCACTGTAGTGGCGGGCTTACCGGAACCTCACACAGACTCTAACTCATTCCCGAACTTGCTATAACTTATCATCACCTGTAGAAGGGAATCAAACGAAGGGTGAGCTTTTAAGAGCTCAGTAAGGTCGAATAAGACTACCAACAGGATTACAAAACGATTCTAAAGAATCCAACCGACAATGATTTCTGAATACTTCAACGAACTGAACAGCTCAATGATTTTAAAATGATCAAAATTCATCATAAATAAATATCAAAATATACAAATACCATCACAATGGGTTCAAAAACTATCAATAAAAAATCATCTTTAAACCATCATTCCAAAATACGACGATGGTTTTTCAAAAGATTTCAAAACATACATAGATCATCTGAGACAGTTCTCTTCCAAAATACACTGAAGATTTTTTCAAAAAGATTTCAACACGAGCACAAATTATTCCAAAGAATACTTTCCAGTCATTTATGTAACAATCATGGCAATATACATAGTAGTCATTTATATAACAGGCACGACAATATAAAGAGCAGAGAAAATAAAAAAATCAATGTTGATCATGGGTGATTGCAATGCCATTCCGGCAAGTTAACAGGGTGTACACATGCATGATGTACCATAATATAATTACCAGCCTTCTTCATCGATCAAGGAACTAGCTTGCTTCCCCGTAGAAAGCAGTAATAATCTAGCCTTATACCGCTTTCCCACAGAACAGAAACCCAGGTCAACACAGAAAAATCAATAATATCAATGAACGTTAACATAAGCTCAACTCACAAAAATCAAATTGGATTTTCATAATAATAACATACTGACATAAATCATCATTCAGAGTTCAAGAGGAAAAATCACAAATAAACAGCAAAGTCGACTGCGAATGATTATGGAGTTTAGGCACAACAATTTGAAAGAACGAATACAAACAATTATCAAATTTGCTCAGCATGCAATAACAAGCGAGCATCACAAGATTTCCAATTAATCGATTTAGGTTCAATATTAGGATTTTCTTGGCAATAACATGTTGATATTAATACATAATTCAGAGTTCTACATTAGTTGTAAATAAATCAAAGGAGTACTTACGAGTACAAGTTATCAAAATAAGGGTTCAGACGAAAGTCCTTACCCAAGGTTCAGATAAAATCCCTTACCTGGATCCGTAGCAAAATTATCCTAACTGGAAAGTCTTTAATTTTAACCTAAACCTAATAATCAAATCATTAGAATACAGACTAGAGAAAAATATTATAACTTAATATGGACTCATGCATACTCCTAAAATGAAACGCTCTCATAGCGTATGTAAAATTATCAAATTGCCCCTCTCGGATTTAAATCACCCAAACGGCCTAGCCGTGCGTAGAATCACCCAAATAAACTTATGGTATGTAAATTTACACGGAAATACCTTACTTAGATCAAATTACCAAAATACCCCCTCGAGGTGACAAATTACCGAAAGGGCTAATTACACCTATGTCCCTGAGGTTAGGGTGTAATTACAGTCAAGGACACTAAGTTTCAAAAGGTATCAGCCGTGTCCTTCCGTCCTTCATCCGTTAAAAATTTGTAAATTTTGATGATGTCATCCGTTACTTATTTTTAAAATAGGATCATTTGCACATAAAACCCTATAATATGGGGGTGGGTGCGCGTTTCACCCCACTGTTTCAATTTTGGCTCAATTCACCTCATTGTTTCTCAATTTGAGCGTAATTTACCAATTGACGATCTGAAGTCCAATTTTTTGGACGTCCGTCAACCTCTTATGGGTAAAATCGTCACTTCGCGCTATTTATCACCATGGCAGCCAAGTCATCGCCATTAGCCAATAAGGGATTGACATGTGCATTATATCTTCTTCACCTTCATCCTCCCCAACATGATCAATTGATCCACCACAACACCCTCAATCCACTTCTGCGCAACCACCACCAACACCCCTATACCCGTTTCTACCGCAACCACCACCTAACACCCATATCCCACTTCTGCCGCAACCACCACTTAACACCTTCAACCCACTTCTATCACCACCACCACCAACACCCCTTTACCCACTTATCCTGTAACCACTACCCAACATCGCTATCATACTTATGCCGTAACCACCTATACCCCTGACCCAACTTTTCCGCAACAGCCACCAAGACCCCACCACTGCAGTGCCGTCTAAACCACCTCCATCACAGAGTCGTTCCAACCCCCCACCATCACAGAGTCGTCCAACGTTTCCGCTCACCAGCCCTCTCCAAACCCCCAACAGCGCTAGCACCGTCCAAACCCAACATTCAAAGACTACGTCAAACTCCGTCTTCTCCCCGACGATGGCAGGCACCTCCACAGCAATGCCTGGAGCAACAATGGTAGCGGCACCGAAGGCGGTGACAGTGATGTTCAATTTGTCCTCTAGGTACTCGACGAGCTTCAACGGGCCGGCGGGGGATAGCTCAGAGATATCATTGCAGATGAAGACTACCTTCTCGGGGGCCTCAACGACGGCAATAGGGCATCAACAGCGGTAGTGCGATTAGGAGGCACAATTAGTTGAGGCGAGAGATGCCGAAGGAGAAGAAGGCGGAGAAGGCGAGAATAGGACGGAAGAGGCGATGCCGACATTGGCAAAGCTGAAGCTGTCTTTGGGCCTAAGGAAGGTTGGGATCGGGTTGGACAAGAGGTTGAAGTGGGTGATTAAGGCTGATGTGGCTGCCAATGTGGTTTGGGGGTTGAATTGACTTTTTTACCCTTAAAAATTTTACGGCCATCTAACAAATTGGATTTCAGCCGTTTAATTGGTAAATTGAACACAAATTAATGAACAGTGAGGTGAATTGTGCCAAAATTGAAAGAGCAAGGTGAAATGCGCACAAACCCTCAAACTATAGGGTTTTATGTGCAAATGATCCTTTAAAATATTAATACTACCCTCAGTACAGATTTAAACCCTATTTATATCCTAGTACAAATTTATACAATTTAAAACCCTATTTCAGATTGGGGGTTTCAAAACCCTAATTTTCGGTTTTGATCAAAACTATATACAATTTAAAACCCTATTTCCAGATTGGGGTTTCCAAAACCCTAATTTCCAAATTAGGGTTTCAATTAATTTTTTACTCTTCAATTAAGTCCTCCCCTAACCAGCCGTCGGCGCCTCCCTCTCCCTACCCCGCCAGCGCTCCCTCCCCCTACCCCGCCGGTGCCTCTCCCCAACCCTGCTGCCCGCCCCTCCCTCTCCCCAACCCTGCTGCCCGCCCCCTCCATTCCCCCAACCCAGCTGCCTACCCCTCCCTTCCGCCAGCTCACCCCCTTTTCCCTCCCCATCGATGCCACTATAGCCACGGCCGTACAGCGAGCCACACATTTCGGTCAAATCCATACCTGCCGCACAACGGCCTTTGATGCAGTTACACTATCTACAGTCACCTTTGTCTCAGACATGGCAAAGATGATATGCCGAGCCAATTTCACGCTTGTCATCGATGATCACTCTGTACCAATTTCACACAATACAAGAACATGGACAAACTATACAGGTTTACTTTGTCATGATAGGCTTTAGACAAAATGGGATCTGACTCGGGACTTAGCTCAACCTTTTGAACTCTACAAACCCTAATTTTAAAAAATTAGGGTTTGATATCCTAATTTGAAGAAAGAAATTGGGGAAGATAACTGTATGACATTTGAAAATTTAAGTTCCTAAATCATGAGCAATTTGGTATTTTTGTTTCAAACCGTTATGTATTTGTATTTTTCATTTGGTTAACGGATATAAGTGTAATTTGTCTAAACTATTGTCCTTTTCTGTAATTATACCTAACCTCAGGGACATATGTGTAATTAACCCTTACCAAAATACCTCCCGTTACACGTAAATCATTAAAGTAATCTTTCTGTAAACCAAATAACTAAATTATCCTTATTGTATATAAATTTACTCAATAATACACAATGGGTAAAATTATCAAAATACCTCCATCGGGATAGTAATTACCAAAATACCCCTGGGAATTTTCGGCACCGAAAAAATCCCAAAATTTCTTAAAGCGCTATTTTAAACATCCTGATGTCATTTCTAAACAAAAAGGTATTTTAAAAAATTTTCAGCCAAAAATTCTGAACCGGTGTCTAGACTGAGCGCTAAAAGACTTGTTTGGCGAAAAATACCTATCGACCTTGGAATGACACGAAATTTTATCATAAATTATATCAGTAAAATAGAGTTTTCATTAAAATTTCAGATTAAAATAACTTGGTTTACTAGGTTAGTTAATTTATAAATTTGGTTTAATCGCTACCTTAATTTAGAGCCCTTTGCGGATACAAAAAATTCTTGAAACATTTTAGAGCGTACATTTCATATAAATATTATGGGTTACAATTTCATACTTTGTCTAGTTTTGGCCCTAACTATTGATAAAAATTCATGAAAGAAGCTACCTAAAGCAATTTATGTTTTTAGCGACAATTACCTAAATTGCACACATTGTCTTCATCATCTCTCTGCCAAAGCTATTACACCCATATCCAATTCGCATACACCTACTCCTAACTCTCGGCAACACATACAACTACACGAAATCACTTCCATAATTCCCTAAACACATCCTAACCCATGAATTACACTTATTCACGTAAACCAAACATATACACACACATTCCATCACACCTGTAACACACATGACACACACTCATACACACACTAACACATGACCCTCACCTGCAAGCACTCACCAAGTCATCCAAAACCCATGAGTATCCCTCCTCCACCCACACAGCCACGCAACCACTGCATCTACACGCACACAGTGAGCACACACAACAACTATACGCGCGCGCACACACTAGGCACAGTGTCAAAAATACACTCAAGACTAGAATTCACATACTAGAATAAAAAGGGAAGAATTAACCTTGAGGTTTCTTCCTCAATCTCTCTCTCTCTCCCTAAATTCTTCTCGGCCGAAACCCCTGCTTCTCTCTCTGTTTCTTGTTTTCTATCTTGGTTCTTCTTTCTTTCCCGAAAGGGAAAGGTTTTCGTTTTTTTTTCTCTTTAGACTTATCCTTCCCTTAAATTATTTTCTCTTTTTCCTAGCTTAGTCATTAAGCTAGTAGGAGGTGGCTTTATTTAGAGCAAGTAGTTTATGAAATTTGACACATAATACACAACTTTTTAAAATTGCAAAATTGTCCCTCAAGTTCCAAAATTTACAAAATGCCCTCGGAAGTTTCAAAAATTATACTTTTGCCTCAAGACTCTTCTAATCTTTATTAATTTAATTAAATATCACTAAAACATACAATATCACTCGTTTTATTATTTTTCATCACCAAAATACTAATTTACAATTATGCCCCAAAGTTTCCAAAATTACAAAAATGCCCCCAAAATTTTGCCCCAAAATCTTTTTAAGCTCCTATACACTACTATTACCCAAGCGTACTTAAATTTACTGCCCATTTATTTTTCGAAGCCTAGATGGTTATTTTATCGACTCCCGAAGTTCAGGGTCTTACACATATGCAATTACTTATTATTAAATATCATAAATCATGGTTATACTCTGTCGAATATCTTAGTTGGCGCATCACATATAAGTCATGATTCTCAAAAGTGACTTTCAAACACAAATATTACCCACAAAATAATTTGATAAATATATCAAATATCATTTGAAGTGTAAAAGTAGTCATTGTAGACTCAAACTAAAGAGAATGAAAATACGAATCCAATGAAACAAAAAATCAGCTCAATCATGATTGAATGAGTTAGATATTATCAAAAGAAATTTTTTGGTAAATAAAAGGCACGAAAAATGATAAAACTTTTTAAAGGAAAAAGGGAACCAAAAAAAAAAGTTGACATGTGGCATCTCCTTTCCTTAAAGCTCGGCATTCCAAGAAAAAAAAATCAACTGAACATGATTTTTTTTAAAAGCCGAGTCAAATGAGGCCATTCCAAGATACAGTAAATTTACAATTAAATAAGGTCATCTTGGGAACAATAAAGCATGATGATTGAAATTTAAATAACGATATCAATCCATTGCATCGGCAAGGAGTACATCAGACCAATGCAATGGAAAAAATGTGTATCTAATAGGAAAGAGTGCATAAAGACCCTTACATCAATGTTGCGTAAAAAATAATCTCCTTATTATAGATTGATCACAACCTTATGCTTAAAGACCCAAAAATATAAGCTAGCCTTTTATTTTCTGATTTTCTTCTCCTTTATCTCTTAAAGAACATAAACAAATACTCTTGTCTTTCTCATTATTATATATTTTGCTAGTTTAGTTGTACTGTAACTTGAAGTCCTAATTGCTAGTGCCAAAACTTAAAGTCTTCATTGCTAATATAATCACAATATAACTTAATGTCTTAATCCTAGTTTGTGTCAAAATCTATTTTAATGCGCAATATAATCATATTAGCCACTAGTAATATCAAATACTTATTTTGTCACTAAAAGAACTTCCGAGTGAATTCTATTATGTCCATTACTTAATTCTAAATCAAATTTTTTTTATTAACTAGCATTTACAAAAGTAGGCAAACTCTGAGGTATTATACTAGCCCAAACTGATCTTTCTTATTCTTTAGCGGAAGTAAGCATAAAAGCCCTGATAACTTTGACCTAGGCTCTTTCCTAAAAAGTTGCACACATTCCTTATTATGACCAGCACTGAAAATAGTGATATAATGTGCTATGTTAATAAAGCTCTCCGTATGGAGGACATCCTTGTAGTCGAGAAACTAAACTGGATTAATCTTGAACCCTCTAAAAATAAGGTCCAACGAGTCATGTTGCACAACTACACTGTCTTTCTCCTTTTAAATCTAAGATATATACGATGACTGAGAATCACCCATAATGTTGAATGCACGAGCATAAACTTTTGATGCACCAACAAAATGTACCCATCGACACCCGAGAAGAAGGTTAAAGGCTGTAGAGATTATTAGCACTTGCAAACCACCTCGAAACTAGCAATACCAACTGATATGGCAAGTTTAAGTCTTTCAATAACTTCACGCCAAGATTTATCATAAGACCTTACTGCCGTAGGCATAAGCGTGGAATGCAAGGATGATAACAAGGTATAAACGAGAAAGGATTTTGAATAAAAAGACAAGGGAGGATAATAGAATACTTATGGTGTACGTGGCATGGGTAAAGGAACAAGAGTAGGACTCATGAGTTTAGTTCTGTAGAATTTCCACATCCTAGGAAGGATGCTGTGCGAACGACGCTGCTCGGAATCATAGCTGTTTGGCATCCCCATATCCCTTCACCTAATCGTCCATCTTGGACGAAAAATGGGATCGTCTTAAGCTAAAATGCCTTCAATAACATGAGGAGGGGAATCAAGAAGACTGACTCTCGCCTTCTTGAGAACATACGGCAAATCTATAGATGGTGTTTTTCCTTTTGTCTTCCCCTTTGTAGCTTTCTTCAAGACACTCAGGAAGCCAAATATAGGTGCTTTCTTGCTGCCTCTTACTATCCCTACATAAAACAAAAAAGTCTTTAGAACTAGGAAATAAGATGCTCAAAATGCATTAAGTGTATAAAAATACACTTAAACTCTACCTAAGCCAACAACCTTAATGGGGGATGCGTCAGTCACAAATTATGACAATGTATCAACCTAAAGGCTTCTCAGTACGGGTTTAAGGAGAATGATTTTCCCGTATTACAATTCCTCCTCCGTCTGAGGATTCTCAAAAGATAGACCGCCTCTTAACTTGATATGATACAAAATACGTTTGGTGAAGTCATCAGGAATAGACAAGTTTTTCTTCCTAAGTTCCTTACAAAAAATAGTTATATTTTCGGGTAAATTCCCAATGCACGCCCTTGCACTTGACAAAGACGTATCTAGAATGTCAACCCTTCTTCAACTTCCTAGCACCTCTAAGAAGTCTATGGTTGTTGTGGATGTGATACCAGCCCGGGCAAGTGCCACGTTCTTGACAAAGCACAGTGCAAAATAGACTTTCATGGAATCTTCAGTATCCGCCTTGAACCCTGAAGTTTCAACCATTATATCAAGCCTATGAGCTTTCTCCAACATTTGGTACAAGTTGGCAAGGCGCCATCTTATAATGATTAAAAACAACAACTACGAAAGGGTGTAAGGGAAGTCTATACCCTGACCTCATTTACCCCTCGTGCATACTTGTTTCAGTCTTGGTCCCATAATTTGCAGGCTCTTGCAACTTCGGGACCTGAGCAGTGTGTTCCCTTGGTAAAGGAAATTCTTCTAGGAGTGCTTATAGTTCTTTCTTGGTCAATTTGTTTTGCTTCTCATTAAGGGTGAACCAAGGTTATGGGACTTCCTTTTCCTCTACCTTATCTTTGTCATCCGCTAAATCGTCTTTACGAGGTAGCAGTTGGGAAGATTGAGGGGTTGGAAGGACCAGTCTCGATCTGGGAAGTCGCGGCTTCTCCATTAGACAAAGAAGAGCTACTTTTAATAGCCTTTTCTAAAGAGCTCGTTCTATAGGACAACTCAAACATTCTTATACGTGTATGGAATTGGAAACTATTGAATGTAAATACTAAACTAATAAGAAACTGGAAAAGAAACTTACTTCATGAAGAATCAACCCTTGGAGAAATGAAGAATGAAATGAGAAATTTGATAACGGTACCTAGCATGGGGGTGACTATTCATTTCCATTTCCACTTATGTGGCCCCATCTTAGATGATTTCCTGCCAAGATTATTTATTGCCACATGGCCAGGATACACGTGTGAGCTCTTAAGAGCCCAGTGTACGACGTCTACCTGATCATGTCGTCCAAGCAAACTTCCTAATTTGATTGCCCTTGTGCTCTTAATAGCCCAAGCTATAACGTCTACACGAGCACAATGCCAGTCGAGCCCCTCACCCGACCAAGCTTCCTTATTTGATTGCCCTTGTGCTTTCAAGAGCCCAAGCTATAGTGTCTGCCCAAGCACGAGGCCAGCTGAGCACGTTGCCCTTATGCTCTTAAGAGCCCAAGCTATGGTGTCTGTTCGAGCACGATGCCAGCCCAGCATCTCGCCTGAACATACTTCCTCATTTAATTGCCCTTGTGCTCTCAAAAGCCCAAGCTACCATGTCTGCCAGAGCACAATGCTAGCCGAGCACGTGGCCTGAGCAGAATGCCTCATTTGATTGGCTTTGTGCTTTCAAGAGCTCATGCTATGGTGTCTACCCGAGCACGACACCAACTGAGCACGTCGCCCGAGCAGACTTCCTTATTTGGTTGCCCTTGTGCTCTCAAGAGCCTGAGCTAAGGTGTCTACTACCCAAGCACAATCCCACCCGAGCACATCGCTGGAGGAAAATGCCTCATTTGATTGCCATTGTGCTTTCAAGAGCCCAAGTTACGGCGTCTACCTGAGCACGATGCCTACAAAGCAAGTTGTCCGAGCACATGGCCTCATTTAATTGCGCTTATACTTAAAAGAGCCCAACTTACGGCGTCTGCCTAAGCACAATGCCAACCGAGCACGTCGCTTGAGTAGACGACCTCATTTGATTGCCCTTGTACTCTCAAGAGCCCAAGCTACGATGTCTGCCTAAGCACGATGCCGGCAGAGCATGTTGCCCGAGCATGATGCCTCATAGAAATTCCCTTGAGCTCTCAAGAGCCTAGTGTTTAATGTCTGCCTGAGCATGATGCCAGCCGAGCATGTTGCCCGAGTAGACTGCGGTGAATATATTTGACTTAGGATCTAAAGAGCATCAAACATATTGCGTCTGAACAGGCTGCTATTAACATATTGCTTTCCGAACATATTGCATCCAACAGACCGCGTCCAAACTGGCTGCTATTAACATATTGCTTTTCCGAACAGATTGCATCCGACAGACTGCGTCCAAACAGGCTACATCCGAATAAATCGCGTCTGAAAAAGTTATGCTAGGATAGATCCTGCCCAAGCAGACTGTCTGAGCACAATTACCGACTAGGCTGTTCGACGAGGCCTCCTTAAGCCTAAACTGCTAGGTTATTTCTGGTGAACTTCTTGGCCATTCGGTTTGTTGTTCTGGTCATCCTGACATTATTCTTGTTTTTGTCGGTTTCATAGCGCCGCCAAAAGCAAGGGACATTTTTAGGATATAACTAAAAATACACTCCCCATCAACGGGCAACACGCGTCACTTTTGACTCATGACCAAACATTCTCAACGACAAATTTGGTGGTTGCCATATTGGAGCAATTAGGATTCTGAAAGGATCGTAACTAGATCCTCTAAGATCCTAACGTGATCTTCAAGGATCTAGCCCAAGCCCAGCCATTATGATCCTAATTCCACTAGGGTTCTCTTACCTTACAGCTATCTAAAGGGGACTACCCTTGGTACGCGAACAACTTCACACACTTACACATTGTGCCTTTTTGTTATTCAGAGTTTTACCCCTGTAGCTGTGCTCTAGCTTTAGCATCAGAGAGTTCCCCACCGGAACCCACTCTTTGTTCTCTCTTGGATGTCAATGTTCCAAGTCGTGGTTCTCGATCAATTTTTAGCAGCAACAAGTAGTAACATACAACACATGACAACACAATCAACCATCACATAAACATAGTGGGATATCGACCGTATAAGTCATTACCCAACGATACACTTGGAAAGTGTATTAGCTAGTTTTTCAGAAAGGGGTTTCCGGATAAATATCCTCATACTTGCCAACCGGTGCACTTATATACACGTCGACATGAATGCTAGCAAGTAAATATTTGTACTTAGGTGTATATTCATAAGGGGTTGAAATTTAAAGAGGTCTACAAGCTGGTCCATTGAGTCCTAAAATATGATTTTTTGATAAACCACCCGGTACACTAAAAAAGAAGAAGTACCGGCCAGTTTATTAGTGCCCATATTTTTGCAATCTCCAGCTTATAAGAGTACCATTCGGTTTTATTGTGTATTGGTTGGTACACTCGGACTGTACGCAATAAAATCCACTGGTGTTCTTTTTAAATGGAACACCCCAAAAAGAGTCCCGTGTGTGTAGTTTGTCTAAATGGTTAGTTTGATCTCGACACAATTGTATGATATACATCAGTAGTTAATACTAGATGGTCATTAATACTCATGTGATATAAGAAGACGCTAAGAAGCTCCTAGTACACTAGCATTAGAAGTGCGGACATAGTTGAATTCGTCTCGCCACATACCGAGAGTTTCAACCATCGCCCATCGCCCTTGAATAGGTAGGCTAGGACATTTTGATGCGAGTGCGTGTGGCCTCTACAAAACATTGAACAAATATATTGGCGACATATATGCACATAAACACATAAAAAGACGACACACATCATGATAAACACATAGGACGATAAAATCATCAAAAATCAAAACACACATATAGAACCTAGTCCTCTTACTTTGGTCCTTAGAGTTGCCACTCTAACGAAGCGCATCCGAAAAATCTACATTTTGACTCGCCATCTTATTTTTGGAGTTGGCTGTATGATATGGTTGGCAATTGGATTAAGAAAGCTGATGTGGCTGTCAAGGTTTGTTCGTGACGGATGTCTAGAAAACTGGACAACTCGTTAAGTTGGTGAACTGCACCAAAAAAAAAAGAGAAAAGAGAAATATGCATGATTAAAAAGCCTTAACATAAACCTTGCCGAAAATAAGATTAAAAATAGATTAATTAATTGAAGTAAAATGCACATTCAGTGACATCGAAGTGTACAGTTTTAAGGGCAAATGAAATGATCCCAACATTAACGCGTGCCCCGTCGTTTCACTTTCGTTTCTCGCCCGCACACACACACCCCGAAATCATTGGGCAGAAGAGAAATTACGCTTTCAAGAGAGAAGCAAAACCCTAAAGCTGCCACTTTCCCTCCCACCCAAGAATCACCCTCGCATCATTATCCAAAACCCCCATCCAATTCCTCAAGATTCAAAATTGAAACCCAATTATTTCTCTGTCTCCCTCTTTCTCAATCCATCCACTCGAAACCTTCCATGAATCTCGCCTTTGGCCCAACCTAACCAAAAGAAGAGACACAAAACCAAACAATGTCCGACACCGGGGAGAAGAACGCCCCGGTCTCGCCAACCAGCTCGCGGTCCGTTACCGAGACCTTGAACGGGTCGCACCGGTTCGTGATCCAGGGCTACTCGCTGGCGAAAGGGATGGGGATCGGCAAGCACATCGCCAGCGAGAATTTCACCGTGGGAGGCTACCAGTGGGCCATTTACTTTTACCCCGACGGCAAGAACCCCGAGGATACCTCCACCTACGTGTCCGTGTTCATCGCGCTGGCTAGTGAGGGCACGGATGTTAGGGCTCTGTTCGAATTGACGCTGTTGGACCAGAGCGGGAAAGGCAAGCACAAGGTTCATAGCCACTTTGATCGCTCGCTCGAGAGTGGCCCGTATACGCTCAAGTACCGTGGCAGCATGTGGTGAGTTTCTTAAACTATGCTTGTGTTCTCATTTGGATTGACACATGTAATGTACATTGTGGTTCATTCATCTAGGTGAAAGGGAACCGTAATTACTTGAGGCATATTAATACACTAGGGTGATTGTTTTGGGATGCCATGTTAATGTTGCACTTTTTGTATGTGTACCTCTATATGTATTTGATTTGATGTGTTTTGATGTTATGTCATGCATTGCGCTCATTGTGCTTAATATCTTGCCAGCATGTGGTTAGTTGTATAACTAATCGTATTTGATGTGATCTTTTGTGTTGCTGGTTTTTTGTGTGTGATATTACCCGTGGACGTTGTTGCGTTCAACTTTAGGAAATTTCATGTTAATAATCTGCACAATAGTGGAAAGAATGAAATCAGTTGTTCTTGATTGACACGTTGTTGTAGGATCTGAGGGTTTTGACGCTTTAGTGGTGGAGGGCTTGGTTTGTTTTGTTTTCTGCAAAAGGAGAATAATTAAGCTCATGGTTGCTTGAGGCCTATTAATTTGGTACAATTGAATAAGTGGTTGCATTGCCACATATTGCCTAACCCCTTCGTTAAATCACTTCAAGAAGATAGATAAGCTAAACTTTAACTATGTATTTAATCAGTCCTAAACACATACAGGAACCTATAAAATTGGGGATTGTTTTGACATCCATTGGCATTGTTCTTGGATAGTTGGGCTGTTCAAGCCTTAGTTGCACAAGAAGGGGGCGGGGGAGCATAAGCACCAAGAAGAATCTGAGGTTGGGAGTGGCTTGAATAAATAAATGTGTAAATAGTATTATCATTTGTTTAGTATAGTTTATATAGCCAGCAACAACAGATAAGGAGGCTTTAAGGACTTGAAGGAAGAGAGGCAAGGAATTGAGTTGAAAAGGGCTTGATTTTCAGGTATTCTCTCACTTGTTCCTGCATCTGTATTCAGCTAACAGGATCGAGTTCCCATATTAGCTTGGGACGAGGTCCCATGGAGCTCCTAACTTGGGATCGTCAAAGCAAGTTTTCGAGAGAGAAACATCACCTAATTCGAAGTTTCCTGCAACTAAGGTTCAAGCTTTATAGAATCTACTCCACTGTGTGCACGTGGGAGGTAATCTAAACATACACCTAGAGATAGAAGACTCTCTCTGTTGCATCTATAGCCACACCTCTCGATAACATGGATGGCTTGATCGATGCTTTACAAAATTTGCAAGATGAAATCATTGCCATCTGCGGAGTAGCTTGATTGAAGTGGAAATAGTGAATCAGCCACTTGAAGTGGTGGATCCACGCCAAACGACTCCAATTATTTTGGCGAGGATGATAAGAGTTGGTTTGCACGCGTTATGTGTGTGGCCTATGTCATATCAGGCCTGTGTAGTGTAGCTTCATGACACTAAAGATTAATTATAAGAAAATCTATGTTCGCTTTGTTAATATTTTCAAGCTACTTATTTGTGGGTCTTGTTCCTTAAACTAGGTCCCGCACCTTAAGCAGTTGTAATTTGTAATATAGATTGATAAAATAGTAAACCTTACTAGCTTCTGCTAGAATGTCTGCCTGAGATGTTGCTTTTTGTGGGATTTGATCCTTTTACGCTTGTTGTGATGCATCTTTTGAGAAACAAGTAAGCAAGCTTTGAGGGCGTAGAGTTGTCTTTGCGTACTCTTCTTTGGAAGGTAAAATCCAGTGAAGGGCAGTATTTAGTTGTTTATAGACAGTAGTGTAAAGTTGTTCTTAAAGTGCACATGTAGCTTCTCTTTTGCACCTTTTTATGAATAAATCCTTAACTAGAGAGAGAGTAAAAAATGGGACACATCAGTAATTGACTATTAGCTAATTTTAAACTAGGTATCATTTATAAAAATTTCAATAAATAACAAAACCACACATTGCACACCTAAAACAGAATAACTAACAACTTTAGCAAATTAAAATGTGAAAAAGGAAAAAAATAAAGAAAGATGAATTTTCTTGTGTCGTATTTATTCAGAGAATTTTGCATATCTAAATGATTACTTATATTGTAAAGCATCGTGGTCACCTGCTATTAGATACTTCTCGGTCTCTTCGACTACGATATCAACATCTAAGCATGTTGAAAAGAAAATATGTTGAAAGGAATCTTCTTTTATTACAAGTTGATATTATATCAGTTCTGAATCCTAAAGAAAAAGAATGAAGACCAGGCATGCAAATCTACAGAATTGCAATTGCATTAAAGATATATATCGCGTGTTGTAATGTGTATTGACTGTTATTGTTTTGTGTCTGTGTATCAAGGTATCGTGTCAATGTTACGTGTCTTACGATATTGACAACTATGCATGTCTCATACCATGAGATATGTTCACATAGAGGACTTGGATGAGTTTGGAAAAGCTTGGTTGATGAAGATGATGATATCTATTTGCATGTTGGAACCTCTACTGCAAGATTTATTTGAGTTATGGCGTCAAATTTTGATACTCATTCTTGTTTGTGCATTAGGGAGTCGACTGAACATCTCAGTCATTGGCATGAATTTTGTCGCATTCTTATGTATTTTTTATAGTGTGTGACACATTGTATTGTATAATATAAATAAGTCTAAAGCACGAGTTTCATTGCAGTCATTTAAGACTATCTGTAGGCATACGTTGTTTAGAGTTCTAGGTGGATTATGAAGTTACCTCTCCTTGGGCAGCAGTTGGTGTCCGAGCACTATTTTTGAGCTTGAGATAGACAAATTGCATGATTTATTAGATTTAACAAGGTGGTCCCCATTTTCTATGTGGGTTATAAAAAAAGAATGACGAGGCACGTTGAATGTAAATCGCAAATATGGTATTGTCTTTTATCTAAAACCTGGGTGTGCGTGATTTATGTCATTTTCGTCATTTGGGGATTCTTCTTATAAGTTTCATTCTCTTTAGTGAAGAATTTTGCCTAAACTTATTAAAAGAATGCATGGGACATACTATACTCTGGTGGTCAGGCTTTGTATCCTTTAAACATACCTTCAGAGCACTAGATTTTCTTTAGTGCATTATAGCCTCGATGAAGTAAGTGTGAAATGGAGAAAGTGAAATTCTGCCTCTAATTGCTACAATGACTAAATGACTTCTCTTTAAAAGCAGTCCAAAAAATTACATCATGTTACCCTATCTGGTGACTATGATTTCATTCTCAATTGCACTTGATAAAAGAATAATATAAGCTGAATGCACTATCTTTTGTGTATAGTTTTCTACGCCGTGGTGATTATTTATGAACCTTAAGACTGTTGAGTTGGGTTTGTCTTTTCTTTGGTCGTCTAATCTAGTTTATAGGTACTAGCTAGGTAGCATGGACAAGGATACGGTGTCGGACACCGACATCGACTGGGACACCGGACACCGCAATTTCCAAAAAATCAGATTTTGGACATCGCTATTTTTCTAATATATATTTTTTATTATATATATATATTTAATGTTTATCAAATACATTCCACAATCTAAAATAACAAAATAACTAAGTCACAAAAACATTTATGAAATTAAGTACAGGACAAAATAACTAAGTAAAAAAAAAAGAGAGAGAGGGACTTTCTTCACTTAATTAGTACAAATGCAAGAAACGACTATTGACAGAGGAAGGGAAAAAAAAAGAAAGAAACGATTCTTGACAGATGGAGAAAGAAACGACTCTTGATAGAGAGGGAAGGGAGACTTTCACAGAATAGAAGGAAAAGGAGACAAGATGAGGAAGAAGGACCTGTGGTTCAGCGACGGCGGCAGAGGACCTCCGGCGACGATCAAGTGAGCTCTGGCGATAGCTGCTTTGGTATCTAGCGACGGCGACTGGATCTGTCGGTTTCGGCTTAGGAATGTTGGCGACTGAGCTCTGGCGATAGTTTTGAGTTGGTAATGGCTCAGAACGGCACCCGTGAGGTGAGAGAGAAGGAGATGGCCGTGAAGTAAGAGATGCAGATGGTCCGACGCTGCTCCATTCCGTGTCCGACACTCCTTGGCTAAGTGTCCGACACGGTGTCGGAAATTAAAAAAATAAAAAATTGACACCGATTGGGGGTGTCCGACACGTGTCAACCGGTGTCTGGAGGGTGTCAGGGTGTTCGTTTGTTTAGGACACCATATCTCCACCTAGGAGAGGTGTCCGTGCTTCCTAGGGTACTAGCTAAAATCCCGTGCTATGTACGGGAAAGGAGGTAGTTAATAATGAAGTGGAGGAAGATAAATCATGGGGGAGTTCATGTTGTCGGAGGTTATTTTGTGACCCTGATCAAAATTTAACTCCTACCTAACTCTATTTTAAAATTGGAAGAATATAAGAAAATAGGATTAGAGGTATGGGAGGCAAATAAGCTACCAACCAAATCCAAATACACACACACACACACACACACACTAGCTAGCTAAAATCTCGTGCTATGCACGGGAAGGGTGTTAGTTAAAATCCCGTGCTATGCACGGAAAATAGTATTAATCAATTATGAAATAAAAGAATGGAGATCATGAGGTTGGATGGTTAAAGGTTATGTGGTTGGAAATTATTTTGTAGCCAATTAAAATTTAACAACTATTAAACTTCATTTTAAAATTGTAAGAATTCAAGAAAATAGGATTTGGAGTTTGAAAGGCGTAGAAGATGCCAACCGAATCGAAATATATATAGTATATATATATATATATATATATATATTATAGATGTGGACTTTTAACTTCTGCTGCATACTGGTATTCCAAATCTAGGGTTCTGAAATTGCGTATACCATGTCCTTGTACAATGTTGGTTTATTTAACTTGGTATGCAGAAGTCAGATAACCAGTAGTTAAGTAGATGTTAATATTTCTTCTTCCTCTCACCTAAATGATGTATGTCTCTATATATTTGTATGACGATGCATACATCCTGCTAAAGGGAACCAGAGGAGCGATCTTCAGGGAACTGCGATCCCAGTTAGTGAACCGACCAAGCCTATGCCCCACATACCGTGCACCCTGAAACCGAAAGACCACATAATTGTACCCGTATTACGTACTGAAATCAAAATGTGTTCCGATTTGATCAAGATATTTTCTCATTTTTTTCAAAAACTAAATAAGGTAATTCTCTGTGTTCCACCTCTTAACATGAGAACAACTTAGGTGAGAGGACTCTAATAAATGCTCTCTTGGCTTTGGTCTCTAGGTAAAATAGTTGGCATATTGTCGCATAGGCTGTCACCAAGTATACTCCATAGTTACTTAAAACGCAAGCGCATGCAAAGCCGAAGGTTCTCTGGAGCCTAGGTGCAAGGCATAAAGCCCAGGCTCAAGCAAAGAATATTGCAACATTCCACAAACACTAAAAAATATATATTTTGTCCCAAAACTAACTTATTCAGCTATATATATCAATAAACCTAGCATTCCATAGAATTTTTTTTGATAATTTATTCTCTGAATTCAGCAATTTTAAATCATCATTTGGCGACAAATAAAGACAGCCCATTTGGGATTGATCTCAATGAGATAGACGGGGCAGTTTCTGTAGTCAACTGCACTTGGTCACTTCATACACTGTCGGGTCTTAAAAAAGTTGATTTTTGATTGAATTTGAATCCATTCTTTAAATCAGCTTTAATCTAATTTAAGTAGAACAGTTAGATGTGGTGAAAGGTGTTTGGATAAAAGCTGCTGTCTGGTAGGCAAAATGACCTAATATATATTAGACTTAAAGGGGGCATACAATGTCTACATATATGTGCAGACCTTTGGTAGTTCTTTTGGTCAAATCAGATTTCCGAAAACTTATAAAATCAAAATCCAAGAAAATAAGAATTCTTGATTTAATCGGTTTTGAGCATTTTGGAGTAGATTAAATTAGTCAACCTTTTTTGCCAAACACTTCAACACCTGGTTTAATCTAGACTTAATCAAGTGTAACCATCCAATGATTTATGCCTTACAGTCTCAAAGTCTAGGAAGAAGAAAGCAACCATTTGAGATGCAAGCATGGAAAACATGTTTCCATCGTTTCCCATAAATAAAAAAAAGTCAACCTAGAAGCTATCATAATCCTAAGTAGGGTTGATAGCCATCCCAACTGGGTCCTCCTCCCCAAAGTCTTCCTTGACTTCAACTTCTTCATTTAAAAGGTTGATTGGACAAGTGGATGCACTTGAATTAGTTCAGGTTGTATCGCAGGTCTTGCAGCAGCCTTTGATATGCCCTTGTTTATAAATAGGTTTTCAGGCCCTTGGGTCTCATACAACTAGATTTTTTCACTTCTAGAAAATATGGCATCCTTAAATTATTGTCACGTTAGTCGGCCTTAACAAAAGTATTCACTATAAAAAATCAATTTTTTTCAATAGGGCCTGAGACTAATAATAGAAAACTCTTTTTAAGGGCCTTTGGGCTTAATCTAACAACTATTTGTTTTTGCTTATTGCGTGCATGTGTGACAAATAGCATTTTGGTACGTTTGATAAGTGGTAAATTAGAAAATGGAGAGTAAGGACTATGAACCAGGTAGCACGGACACGGACACCGACGGAGACACCGGACACGGCAGGACACCGCTATTTTTTAAATATTTTTATTATATATATATATATATATTTAATAAGTATCAAATACATTCCATAATCTAAAATAACAAATATTAATGAAAAACTACCAAAACAAGGAATTCAAATACAAGTCATACTTAAACGTTAAATCCAACATAGTGCATGGTACATAACATAAGAAATTAAGTCTTACAAAGTCATACGAATAGGAAACAAAGGAAATAACTGAAATAACTAAATAAGTAATAAGTCGATCAAGTCCTCCAATCTTTTGAACTCCAATATCTCCTTCTTTGTCACTTTCGAGCAAGGTTTGATCCCAACACCGCTTATAGCTAGCAAATGTGCCCTCACCCTTGTATATGACCCTTTCTTCTAGACTTTGCAAAAAGTGCACTCCCAAAGCAAGTTTCCTCCCCTTTGTACAGACTTTCCCGTCCTTACTACGAATTTCCACAACGGTTTTAAAGGGTCGTTCATAGTTGCTGTCGATCCAGTTACAACACTACTAGATTCATCCATTTCTGAAATTAAGTAATAAACTAACAATAAATATACACTAAAACATTGCATTCTGAAATTAAGTTGACAAAATAACGAAAGTAAAAAAAAAAAAGAGAACTCTTCTTTGGCAAAATAACTAAGTTAACAAAACTCTTTTTAAAAAAACCAAAACCATCCATCTGACTCTTGAGTCTTCAGTCAACGACGGGGGGAGGGAGAAAATAAAAAAGAGATAAGCAGTCATAGACGACTCGAAGAGAAGGTACCGTGAGTTAGCGACAGCGGCGAGAACCTCCGGCGATGATGCAGTGACCTTCGGCGACAGCGATGGCGAGTCACAACAGCTGCTTCAGTCTTCGCAACGGCGACTGGAATCGTCGGCGTCGGCTTCGGAATGTTCGCGAACAGCTTCGGCGATAGCTACAAGCCGATATTGGCTTCCGTGAGGTGCTTCCAAGCTGACGGCTATAAGGTGAGATTTGCAGATGTTTTTTTTCAGATTAGGGATTTAGGGCACCCAATCTGTTTCTCTTAAAAAACCCCCACATTTTACATTTAACACCGATTGACCCCCGAAATTAGTTCCAAAAATTCCAAAGTAGCCCCAAGCGGTCGGACACTGCACATCACCGTGTCCGACACTCCTCGATGAAGTGTCCGACACGGTGTCGGAAAATAAAAAAAATAAAAAAACCGGACACCGATTGGCGGTGTCGGACACGTGTTTTGTGTTCTGAGGGTGTCGGGGTGTCTGTCCGTTTAGGACACCAAACCCCCCCCGGGAGGGGTGTCCGTGCTTCAGAGACTATGAAGCATGGGTGCGCTACTTTGGGTGAAGCACCGGGTGCAGTTCTGGTGTGCGTGCAACCTGGGTGCGTGTCCAGGGACTTTTATTTATTTGTTGGATTTCTGAATTTTGGGTGCCTTTTGGACATGAATAGATACACACCCGGTACTTGAGAGGTCAAACTTGAATTTTAAAATAAGTTTTTTTGGAGTAAAAACACAAAATTCACAGAGATAGATTACTTGCACCTAAAAAAGCGAGCGAGAACACAAATTTGATGCCCGGGGGGGACAAGTGACAATGAACAGTGGAAGAAGAAGAAGCAGCGGTGATAAGTAGACGAAGGAGAAGAGAAGAAAATTAGTAGTAGTAGAAGAAGCGACAATCTCGCAGCAGATCAGCTTCCGCTAAGCATTTCCCAAGCTGCCTCTGTTGACCACATCTCTGTTGACATTTTCTTTCGGGTTTGTTTTTTATCAGCCTTGCCCTGCCTTTGATCACAAATTTTCTCTTTGTTAGCATATGTTGCTGTAAGGATTGTCACTTGTCTTTTTGATAGTCAACGTGCATAGTGCTATTAGTGGACTGGTTAGAACTGGAACTTTGCTTATATCCTGTAGTTGTAAACTGACCCTGCAGTCTCAATATATTAATAGTGCTGGCAAGTTAACTAACTTGCTAGATCATCTGTGGCCTTCCACGTTTATGGCCCAGATCACTTTTTGTTAGCGAACTTTCACCATGGGGTGGACGGTGAAGTTTATCAATTTGCCCTCTACTGCTGGAATGATTCTACGAGCAGAATCTAGAATGTAAACTTCCCTCCCTTCGTTTGGTCATGCTTCCCTCCATGCCTCCCTCCCGGTTAGTGGCGTTCCTTTGGTATCGGTCACCGTCGATGGTAGAGAGTGGTACTTTATAAAGATCTCTGTTTGCCCTATCCTTTTATCTTTCAGGATTAATTAGCTAAACTAAAAAAAAAAGTATTAAATCTATTTTATTGAATTGTATATTGCAGCGGACCTTGTAAGTTTGCGTAAAAAATAAGAATCTGGCAAGCTAAATAACTTGCCTGGGCTTGCTAAGAATCAGCACCCCAATACAAGAACCCATTGAACTTTACCCATTTTTCACCCTGATATGTTAGTTTACCTGACAGATTTGGGTTAACGTATCTAACACTTTTGTTACTTATATCAACACAAAATTAATGATAAATTTATATATTTGCCGTATCCTCGTCGCATACGTATCCAAGTTTTTGGAAAATGACGTATTGGCTTATATGCACCCATGTCGTATCTGTATCCTTACCCAAATTCGTGCTTCTTAGGGTAAGGATAATCTCACATGTCTACAACATTGTCTAAGGCAAAATGTTTTTTCCTTTGGGCTTTGGTATTGGCAGAATCTTTATGCTTGTTATTTTTCTTTTCTTCATATTTTTCTGGGAATATACGAAAAACCAAAGGATATATGGTTTTAGTGGATGCCATAAAATATTCATGATGGCCATGTATGCCCTTAAGACATTAATTTTCAGTCTTACAATATGGTTAATGTTCTCGACTTGTCTCTGTATCCGTCCCCGAATAAGTATCCATGTCGCCGTACCCTTTAATTGCAAAACATGCCAATGCAATACTTGGACACGTGTCCTATGCAGGCATCGACTCTGAGTTCAGACTAAAACTTGTATTCGAATTATTTGACTTTTCAAACAGACGGAAATTATTGTTTTGTGTCTAGAAATGATTTATCAGCAAGTTATTCTGTGATATTATAGATGTGCCTCAATTCATTTTGTTTGTATTGGGTGCTAGAAATTGGAATTGTACCAGTTACTGGTTCCTAAAAATAGAGTAAGTCATTGGACTATTGGAGAAATCAATCGTATTCTTACCTGATACATGGTTCGTTTTGGGGGTTATAGAGGGTCGAGGGAAAGGAAGGCCTAGTCTGTCTTCATTCGAGTTTGCAATACGCTTAGTATTCCTTTGTCGCTCACTTTGGTGAAATATACATTTGTTTGATGTCCAGGAAAGGTGGGGGAAAGGCAAAAACTCAAAATGCAACTAGTCATCTAGATAACGCTTCATACTACACATTTAGATACTCGTCCAATAGAAAATTAATGTACGAAATCTAAAATCTCGTATATCCATAATATGTTGTTTCTATAATAGATGATCTTATTATTGTCAACTTGACTGACTAATTTTTTTTTTTTAAAGTTCTTTTGCATTTTCTTTAGATGTTTTAAAATGAATTTCGTGCCACTTAGCTCTCGACGAATACAATACAGCTACTACTGTTTGCAACACAGCAAAAGTAGGCTGCGGTTGTGACTTTTAATCATGCTATTGGTGTGGTTGTACGAGACAAGTCTGGAAAGTTTGTTGCTGGTCGAAATAGTCCGTTGAAAAATTGTGCAAGCATTCTTGCATCCGAAGCACTTGCAGCTAAGGGTTGAAATTGGCACAAGAATTTGGGATTCACATCAGTTCTCCTGGAAGGGGACAATAGATGCATATTTAACCCGCTACGGGGGAGCTCCGGACGACGACCTGAGATTAAAGTGATTCTACATGATTGTCATTCCCTAGCTAGAACTTCTAGTCGCTGCCGCTTCTCGTTTGGCAGTTGTAGGGGAAACGTGGTAGATCATTTGTTGGCTGCCCCCGCATGCTCGTAGGGAACTTCACGGTAATACCTGGTAATCTGGTATCATATACCACCGATGTGGTTGATTAGCTCTCTACGGAGAGATGCGGGTTTTTGTTAGTTAATTCATTTTTAATAAGATTCTCATATCGTGTGGGCGAAAACAAATTCATGCTAGTGGTGTGAAAAACCCCGATGGACAAAAACTTGAAGTTTACAACTTAGTTATTTTACTTGTCCATTGTTCTTTCTAGATGTATGCCTTTTGATTTTTGTAAGAGTGAATGCCCTAAGCTATTCTGGCAGCGTTTTACAGTGATTCCATGGCACCTTAAAAGAAGGGAGGGATTTGAGGCTTTCCAACATTATTTTTTTGTTGGGGACGAAGCAAAACATCTATTTTGTTTATATGAATTAGAACAATCTGTTGATACATTTTGTCCAGGGGTGTTCAAGCGTAAAAGGCAAGAAGAGTGGAAAAGTAACTTAATGTAATCCATATAGTTGCTTGCTTATATTGCTTCCATCGCCATCTCCCAGTGTGAATCTTACTGGCTAACTGCTAAGCGAAATGTTTGACACCATCGTGTTAAAAGTATTTCTGCAGGTTTTCTAATCTTAACTGCCGTTTAATTGTCTTAGATACTGATTTGTTCATTGGTGTTATCGTCAGGGGGTACAAGCGTTTTTTCCGACGCGCGATGCTTGAAACTTCAGATTATCTTAAGGATGATTGCTTGAAAATTAATTGTACTGTTGGAGTTGTGGTTTCTGCAGTAGACTCTCCAAGATTACCTTCGATTCAGGTGCCAGAGTCGGATATTGGAGCACATTTTGGTATGCTATTGGAGAATATGGAAGGATCAGATATCATTTTTAATGTCGCTGGTGAGAAATTTCATGCTCACAAGTTGGTATTGGCTACTCGATCCACTGTATTTAAATCGGAGTTCTGTGATGGATTAGAGGGTGAAGAACAGGAGATTGTTGTTTCGGACATGGAACCCAAGGTTTTTAAGGTAAATACTTCTTTAATTTTTGTGTTTTTCTCCCTTTCAAAGCAACTTTACGTTCTTCCCTCATTCTTCTTGTGATATTGTGATGCAAGAAGAATGGAGTCCCGAGATATGAATGATATATATCAGGGAAGGCGGATCAATTTACATTCCTAATGGAGAATCTAATCAACTCGTCCAAGCCTGAATGCTTGATTTGAGGGGATATACCCACCAAAAGAGACACACAGTGTTAAGAGAATTTCTCAATCTCGATAACAATAGTCTGAGAAGGGATTACTGCTGCTTATGTAGAATAGTTTTAAGACCCTAATCTAGATCTAAATACTAAAATGCTCCTAGTAATAAGTTTGCTTAATTCTATAATACCCCCAGTAATAAGAACTTATGGAATAATCTGAATATTAGTACGTGGATCAGACTAGGCAAGGCATTTCGAAGGTCATAAGCAAACTAATTACACAAATACAACCACTTATATCCCTATAATTAATAAGAACATAAAAGCTAAATATTGATTCGAACGGTAAACTTCGGCTGCCGCCTATTCCAACAGCATCATTCTCCCCATCATTGGTAGGAACTCTTCCCCATTTCGGAGCGTGAGAGAATTAAAAACATTATGCACAGCTTCTTACGAGTCCTGAATTCTCCAAGTTGAACTGCTATAAGCATAATTTTCGGAGGTAACAACTGTTCGTGTCTCGGACTGGTACAAACAAATGTCAGGTGTAACGAATATAATATGTTGAGCATCCTACACATTGATGACCATCTGCTTTGAAGTTTCAACGCACTTAGGTTGTCATTAGCTGGGTTTCAAAGTTCTTAAGACGTTCATCTTTGTTGTCAGTACAAGATTCTTCCTCAAAAATTGTTTACCTATTCCCACACTTTTAATACCTTCTTGAGCAAATAAGTTTTCTTTATCATAAACTGGTGGTTTGCTCCATTAACATAAAGTTCTGGAGAACGTGTGGTGGTAGATTGCCAACCAAGGTTCAAAACTACTTTAGCATCTCCAAAAAGATTGCTCTCCATTGCATCAAGAAGCGTGGACAATTTGATTTAGTCGTGCTTAATCTGATCAACTATGTCTAATTGATGAAACTCCATGAAAAAGATATGAATAAAGATATCTAGGAAGAAAGATTTTGGTTGCTGTTTTTTTTTTTTTTTGGTAGAGCTCCTGGTGATGGCAAGGGTTTGCACTTTGGTATTTGAGGTAACTGTTGAATAACAGAAGTGAGCCTTGTTTTCTTCTTGTAAAAAGTTAAATTAGGTAGAATATTTAATTTGGTTCTAATGGTATATCTGCAAGGACCAAAGATTCGGAAAAAATATCTGGGCTGAATGGGCTGTAGTAGGAATATGGGCTGAGATGATGAAAGATAGAAGAGGGCTGCATAAATACATGGGGTTTCAAGGCAAAAGAAGTACCTCACTTTTTTTGTTCTCCATGTTTCTAACAAAGCAGTGCACAACAGATTAACTAGGAAATTACAATAACTTTGGAGGACTTTAATATCTTTCGGATAGGATATTTCAACAAGCCTTCTGGCAACATTGTAATTTGAGCAGATGAGGCACCACAACAATAGTCATTCACTATTATTTGTGATAGAATAGATAATCTTCAACAAGCAGAGAATTGAGACAAACGAAGGATCATTTTGTCTCTAATACCAAAACTGATGCAGGAAGATGGGGTCTCGCAATATGATATCAATGATGGGAGGCGGAGCAAATCACACCCCTAAACGAGGATCTAATCAACTTATCCAAGCCTGAAGGCCACACAGTATCTAGAAAATTTCTTAATATTGGTGACAATAATCTGAGAAGGGATTACGGCTGCTTACATAGATAGTTCTAAGACCCTAATCTAGAGCTGAATACTTAAATGCCCCTAGTGATCAGAGCTTATGGAATATTCTCAATACTAATATCCTAGATAAGCTAAAACGCAATAAACCAGTTTACCCCCATAATATAAGAACAGAAAGCTCAATACTAATTCGAATACTAATTCGAACACTAAACTTGGGCTTCCGCCTATTCCAGCTGCATCACATAGTCAACTCATTACTACTTCCTTGTAATAGTGATTAAAAGCGTGCCTAGGCGATATTTTCATCCTCACCGCTGCTGCAAAAAAAATAGTCCAAATAAGGAGCAAGATACTTATCTTCTGTTGGACAATATCGTTACGGTCGATTGAAGATTTAAGTCTTTCTTTTCTGCCATTTTTGGTTTGTTGTGCTACACTAAATTTTCATTTGACAGGCAATGCTGCACTTTGTGTACAGAGATGTTCTCATAGAAGATGAGTCAGTTGCTTCTAGTTCTTCGTGTGCGTCTTCTGTATCTGACACAATTACAGCGAAGTTATTAGCAGCAGCTGACAAATATGATTTAGGAAGACTCAGACGGTTGTGCGAGTCTCATCTCTGCAAGGAAATATCTGTAAACTCTGTTGCGAGAGCTCTAGCTCTGGCGGATCGTTATCACGCCACAGAACTAAAAGCTGTTTGCCTTAGGTTTGCTGCTGAAAACCTTCCAGGTATTGATACCAAATTTATCCTCTCAACGGTGTGACAGTTCTTTCGGAAATTTGTGAAAAAATGATTTTTGCATAACTTCTCTTCCGATTCTTGTGGATGTAACTTTCTCTCCTGATATTGTTATAATTCTTTCCTTGCTCTCGTAGTGAACCTGTCTTTGTACTTTGTGTCAGTCTGGTTATGTTACTACTGGTAGAAATGAAAAAAAAAAATAGTTTCATTGCTTGCATTTGTAGTTGATGGTTTGAAAACCAGTTGTGTTATACTCCCTCTGTCCCAAAATAATTATCATGTTTCCTTTTTGGGCTGTCCCAAAAATTTGATCACTTTCCAAATTAAGAAAGATTCTGTAGGTGTTTTTCCATATTTACCCTTTTTACACTTATTTTATTCTATTTTCTTCCTCCACATTTAATCCTCCACAAAATCACTTTCTCTCTACTGGTCCACTTTCTTCCTGCCCTCTCTTTCTCTCTCTTGGGGTATAATGGAAAAATCATAAAATATGACTCATATCCTAAATAAACATGTAAGTCAAACACGATCAAATATTTTTGGGACGGAGGGGGTAGTTTTAATTTCTTCTCAGCTTAAAAAGACTGACGTCTGTCTGACATACAAATAGGGGAAGTTATAGGTGACTACAAAAACATTACACTGAAGACACGAGTCAGATCTCGCTGTGAAACTCTTCTACATGAAGCTGTCTTTGTACTTCGTGCCATTTTTATGTTACTAGTCCTTAAAAGGAAAACAAAATCATTTCTTTGCTTGCATTTTTTGTTGATGGTTTAAAAACCATTTTTTGTATATTTGTTAGTTCCCTTTACTTATAGAGGACTGATGTCTCGGTGACATATAAATAGGGAAGTTATAGGTGACGACATAAACATACACTGAAGACAGAGTCAAATCTCGTTGTAAAACTGTTCTAGATTTTCAAACTTCCATATGAAGACTTAGACGTAGTTTCTAAGAAGCATGGACACCGCTAGGAGGGCAAGGTATGGTGTCCGACACCTACTTAGACAAGTGTGAATATTAATGTATGGAAATTGCAGGACACGCTGAAGAGGCAAAGAAGAAGATGAAGGACGAAGAGAAGATGAAGAAAGAAGCAGATTAGGATCTTTGATTTGAAAAATAGCAGACCCTAATCGGATATATTATGCTCCACATCTGGGTCTATTTTGATATGAAATTTTTATGTGGGGGAATCCTCTCCGTCTTGACCGTCAATGTTCATGCAATTGTGCTGAAGTGTGCAATCTAATCGGCAAAAAGTCTGCAGTCGTAACTAATCAGTAAAACTTACATTTCACAATTTTACACTTAAACTTTGACATAATTCCATACTGACCCCAAAATTTCAACTTATTTCGTTACACTCCAAATTCTTACCATTTTAGTCGAGTAGACCCTTAATGATTGTTTTTGTTTGCAAAGACCGGCAAAAAATAGAACAGCACACAGATTAACAAATAAAGTTTTACCTGATTATTGTAAATCAGGCTATTGAATATTTCGAATAAATCCCAAAATTCGGAACTTCCTGTTAACCAATAAAAATCCAAAATTCCTAATAGTAAACCAAAATCACCGACACGATAAGTTACAAATGCTTTCTGACAAGCATTTGCCGCAACGGGCCGTGTGAACAAAACCCTATTAGTAGAAACGAACACATTCCAACCAATTCCCAAAAAATATAAATTTGTACTAGTAACTAATCCCAACATAGAAGTACTGAAAGAACTCGTATAAACAAAAAATCTCAAATATCCTTGATGATTAATATACTGACATAATAGAAGTAAGTGGATAGATCAAGTATCCGAATTCTTAGGAAAAATCATTATTGATGATCCAAGACCATAGATATTGATAGATAGAACTGCTATTTATTTGCTGAATAGAAAGATTGTTTGAAAAAATCATGACTAGACTTAACAATAAAACACTCTGAAAAGCCCACATACGACGAAGATTTTTTTTTTTGCCATTGGAAAAAGAAGAAGTCCCACCCCTATTCACATGGGAAGTGGAAGTGGAAGTGGAAGGAAAGGTATTATCCATGCATATTGATATATGCCTATTCCATAAAAAAAATGAATAAGTAATTTGTATTCTGAATTAATTGTTTCGGATTTACCGGATAAACTCAATCTATACTGTCAATACTGATTATAGTGTAGTGAATCTTTTGAGTGCTCAATTGATATGAATGATGTTGCATGCGACATTTTCTCCACATATTAGCTATAATTGTATAAAGGAATATTATGGAATCCGCGCTTTTCTCTGGTGTCAAAATCTGAGCTTTTTGAAGATGTGGTGGTGTTTAGTGTCCCCATCAGAGTTGGTGTCAGACGCGTGTCTGTGTCCTTTGCTACTTGGCGAAGTATGCATACTCTGGCCCTCGTATTGCCACATTTAATAACACAGAATTTTCCATGCTGGAGTGCCATTTTTTTTGCATTTATTCTTTTGGATTCCTTCTCTCACTCCTAAAGCCAGAGTCATTTGTTACATCCTCTTTATTTAGTTGGTTGAGTACGGCCCTTTTTATATGCTCACTCTTGTCCATACATGTCTGGTTTAGTTTGAAAAATGAATCTGTGAATTTCTCTCGCCTTGCATGCATATAAGATGAGTGCAATTGAATTGCAAATGCATAGATAGATGTGCAGGCTGACAAGGATTGAACAACAAATGACTTCATGGTTCTGTATCCAAGCACACACTTTCTGATCAGTTCCTAGCTATCGGGCTTTTTCTTCTGACTGTTGAATTTTATATATAATTTTGGTTAATTTGTAGTTTCTTCGGTTGTTTATCTACATTATATGGTTTTGCCCTCGCCAGTGGTCTTGAAATAAACTGGTCGAGAAAAGAAAATTAATTTTTTCTTGAAAACTTGTCGCCATTTTGCTATCAGCCTACTACTACCTCGCCTTACTTGATTGAAATCGCTTTTCTTCTCTGGAGCAACCAAAGTAGTACCTTTGGTACGATCAAGGCCAATTTAAGAGATGTTCCCTTATCTTTTCATTCCTAAGATCTTGCACATAGAGGGCCAAATTGTACTAGAAAAACTTTAAAAGACAGAAGGGTCAAAGTTAGAATGAGACAAGTGATAATGAGTCAAATGCTATAGTTTCCCTTTATATTGTTATCGTTGTTATACAGCTGTTTCCTTGGGGAGAAAGGGAAGCCATCTGTGTGGTTTGAGGGGTACAATTTTACCATGGCTCAAAAGGTCATGCACAGTGTGATGTCAAGGGTTTGGTTGAGTGATACCCAATTTCTTCTAGCGACAGTTGATTGTTGTAAGCTTTTGCACTTCATTAGAGACATTGATCATCTGTCAACTTCATCAAACACTTAGTTGTGTAGGTGCTGATGTGAAAGACTAATCAATTTAGAGCTTTGCTTAGGATTAAGTGCCTCACGCCCTTTCTTAGGCCCACGAGCATACGACCGGTGTCTTCTGATTCTGCTCTATCCTGCTTTTGAATTGAGAGTTTAGAATTCTTTGTAGCTTATCTTAGCTATATTTTGGCATTAATGTGTTAGTCTCAGGTGGTGTAATGATCTTAAAAATAGACTTTGATAGTAGCTTACAGGGTCAGACATGCAGTATGTAAGAGTATGAATAGCTGTCTAACTCGCTCGGAAAGGAAGGCAATTAATTCTATTCCTTAAGGCGCTCCCTCTCCCCTCTTTCCATCTAAGAGGGGACCAGTGATAGCTCATTAGAAGGCGCACTGCTTTTTGGTTTCTCGTCTGGATACAATAATGCAATACAGTTCGAAGGAGCTGATATTGCCAGATTACTTTAGATTAGAGCCTCCCTGTCGGGGGATTGAGAAAGCTAGAGAGTTAGAGGGAGAGGGGGAGGGAGGGTGGGTGTTATTATTTGAAGTTTTCTACAGGTAAAGTTTTGATGCGTACTTATGTGAATATGTTTAGTTTCTAAGAAGCTTTCATTTTCAAGTATATTCTCCAGTACTTTTACTCAGGGTAGCATTCTCTTTTCAGTTTGGTCTCTAATTTGAGTCAGCTCTAAAGTTTTTTGGTCATTTTGTAGAAGTACTTGTGTGCTTTGGGAGTTAGAGAAGTCTGATGCAAGCAGTAGGGGTTTGTGTGCAAAGTTTTTGCTTCTCTTTTTAGATCGGAGTTGGCTTCTCTTGGAAGCTTTGGGGTCAGTTTGAAAGCAGACAAGTCTGCCTTCTACAGGACTTTTTAAGAAAGACGACAGAGAAGAAAAATAATAAGATTGAGCTTCAGCTCCACACGAGTGAGGGTTTTTAAAGCATTGGGGGCTTCGATTTTGAGGATTCGACCCCCTGGTGCCTTCTGACCCCTCTGCCGCTGCTATACACGCGAGAGGCCAGCACTAGACCGCTGTTTTCTGTGCTACTCTCTGCTGCTCAGATCTGTAGCAGTTTGTTTGACGGTATTTTTCTGGAAGTTTGTTTGAAGATAGTTTCTCGAAGGTAGACCGTAAGGTGGCGTATTATTTGGGGGCTTGGATTTTTGACACCTTGGCACCTTTTTGTCCCTCTGCCGCTGCTATACGCGCTAGAGGCCATCACAAAGCCGCTGTTTTTATTCTGTGGCTAGATTTGGAACAGTTTGTTTGAAAGTAATTTCTCCAAGTTTGTAAGAAGTTAACGAGTTTCTTGATGCTAGACCACAAAGTATAGTACTCTATGATTTTCTACGATTTCAGCTTATGTAAACATTAACACGTGCATATCTACTGCATACTCGTTTGCGTCAGGTTTTAGATTGTGTTATGGAGAAAGCACATTGCCCATAGGGATAAACTGTGAAGTACATATCCAGCGATGACTGGCAGCTTTGCATTTTTGATAATTTTCCATTCTTTTGTTTGGCCATGGAAATGGGATAAAATGTGATAAAGTTCCTCCTGTATTCCTACTACTGTAAACCTCTTTCTCTGTCTGTATTTTTTGCAGCTGTTTTGCGATCAGATGGCTTCGAGTACCTAAAAGAAAGTTGCCCTTCACTGCAATCGGAGCTCCTAAAGGCTGTGGCAGGTTGTGAGGAGGATTGTAGCAGTGGAGGTGGAAAGTCACGGAGTGTCTGGGCTCAACTGTCAGACGGTGGAGATGCAAATGGCAGGAGGGTAAGGCAAAGGACCTGATTCGTGTTGTAGGAAACTGATGTTGTGGTGTAACTGTACAATGGTTGTGTCGGAAAAGTGCCGGTTGAACAAATGAAAGTTGTACCGAGATACAAATGTTTAAATAGAATCTCTCTTATGTTTTCTTTTTTTGCCTGATTGACGCTGTGTGATACCAGCAACTGAATGTTGCGAAATCGCAGGCAATTATGTAGGGTGTGGTTCTAACAGACAGACTCATGAGACTATAAACTCCGCAATATGGATGATGTTTTTGTTGACGTAGGATGTCTATATTTCATGGGAATGACTATAAATATATATATGTTTTTTTGAAAAAGGGTAAGAACCGTACTATTAAAATATTAAAGACTGAGATGACACACGGACGGCATCTTCATCTAATAGGAATTACAATAAAGGTATCACTGACAACTATTAACTACAAATAAATAAAGAAATTACAAAATGTAATTTATACTACTTATAAAAATATGAATTTGTAAATTATTTTATTTCATTTTTGTCTTTTGTTAATCACTCCAATAACAATCTTATCCTCTCATAAATATTACTCAATTATTATCCTCCTCTTTTCATAAATATTATTATTACTTATTAATTTTGTAATCATTTTCGATTTTGTCCTTCGTTATTTATTCCAATGACAATCTTATCCTTCCCTTATTAATTTTTTTATAATGCGTTTAAGGAACATTAGGTCATAAATTTAATTTAAACTTACATTTACATTATAAGAAACAAAATGTGTGGTTGCGAAAAATATATTTATGTGTTTTTTTGTTTGTTTGTGTGTGTGTATGTGTATACTACCAAGTACGAATGTTGTAAATTATATTTAGACAATTGAGTCATATGTTAATTATGTCAATTATATCGTTACACTTTTTTTTTATTAGATACTGAATCTATTCTACACATTGGACAATGAAAAGAAAAACAGAATAAGTAACTTTCTTTATTATTCTCTTTTAATTTGGTTAAAATGAAATAAACATTATATATTGGACTAGTTAATTACTGTGATTTCTTTTTCTTGTATTTTTTGGTTACAAACAATTAACCAATTGAAAAACTAAAAAAAATAAAATAAATAAAGAAACTGAAATACGTGAAAATCATTAAGAAACAACAAATTGTTAGAAAACAAAATCACAAAAAAAAGAAAAAGAAAAAGGGTTAAATATGCATAAAAAAACAAGGCTTAATATATGGTGCCAATTTGAACTGAAAATATGTTCGGTTATTACAGTTGAAGACCGGGTGTTTTGCATTTCTTATTAATGAAATGCAAAGTACCTGGTTTTGAAAATTACAAATCTTAACTTTAAACCAATTTAACAGATTATAAAAATAAAGATATAGACTCATTCTTTTAGTTTCTCCATTTGCTTTTATTTTCAACAGTACCATCAAGTATTTCTTCAATTCAGAAGCTTACAAAGAGTATTTTTAAACATTGAACTGATTACAATTACGAACTCAAATATATATATTTTAAAAACAAGTTACAAAAGAAATAAGAACATAATTGAATTACATTATTTTGATCCCAAAAAGAATAATAATATCACATCAAACATTACTCTCGACTATATTCACGCGTAACGCACGTGCTCTATACTAGTAGGACTAGAAAAACAACAAAGCAAACAATAAATAATAAACAAACAATAAGCTAAAAACAAACTAAACAAGCAAATCTTTTTTTATTCATTTTGTATATATAATTTTTGTGGGATCAGATTAATCCAAGATAAGCACTCCATGCAGCTTGACATCTGACCTGCCACGCCCTCCTAGATTAGCACGCACAGCAACGCCCACTCACAGCCACTCGCGGCACCACCTCGCTGCAACTCCAACCTGTTCACTGTCATCTACAATCCACTGCCATCACCATTGACGGCAACGCCATATTGCCTGCAATCAACCGGCCACCGCATCCACACTGAACTACACCGTCACACCTCCAAACCTTGCAATCACCTCAAAGCTGCCACACCTACCACCAGTGGCGGAACCAAGATTTTACCTCAAAGTAGCAACTTAGGTTGCATATATAAGAATAGGCATCAGAATCCGCGATTATATATATGGGTAAATTACACTAAACACCTCTGAGATTTTACGTAATTACATTCCACTACCGCTATCTTTAAATTACACTCAGCTTAAAAAGTAACTTTTTCTCTTACGGTGTTAATGGTGCAATGCAAAAAGACATGAATGCCCCTCAGACTGTTTTCTTGGAATTTTGGAGGGAAAACTTGTCTTGGGAAAACTTGTCCTGAAACTGAAATTAATAAAGAACACACGCTACACAAAGGGGAGAAAAGCGAACCAAGTGGAGGAGGAAAGTCATTCAGGTTATCCGGAATAGATGTGGACGCCGATGGCAATAAGGAAGATGGTGATGAGGCCAAAGTAGATGACGGTGTGGACAAGGATAGAAATCCCGCTCGTCTGCATATTACCGAACTCCACCACTCTCCCCTTCCCCGAAATCTGACACAACAACCCCGGCGTCAGCAGCACGAACAGCACCACCGCCATCAGCACCGGCCCCCCATCCTCCATTTTCACTCAATCTCTCGGTCTCTCTCTCTAGATCTACACATCCTGCTTTCTCTCTCTCTCTCTCTCTCTAGATCTACACTTCCTGCTTTCTCTCTCAGGTGCAGCTTGGGTGCGGATTGATTGTCTGAATCTTGAGTGCGCTTGGATAAGGCAGGGATACGGCAGGGACAAGCACCTAGGCTTCTGGCAAAAAGCACCTACGGTTCCTGGCAGAGAGCACCTAGTTCATAGCAGAGAGAAGAGAGGTAGAAGAAGGAGATGAGGAGGAGGACTAGAAGGAGAAAGAGAAGGAACAACAGCCACCAGAGACGGAGGCAGCAGCGGAGACGAGCAGTGTCCGGCAGCAATTCCGTGCAAGTCCGCTTCTCCCTAGAGTGTTGTCGTGCTTCAGAAACTGTCTCTCACTGAAGTTGTATCGTTGAGTGTGGTGGTGGTGATTGTGGGGATTATATATCTTTATTTTTTGAGACGGTGCGGAGATGGAATGCGTGAAGGAAAGAATAATACAGGTGAGCAAAGGACAAGGGGGTATTTTGGGTATGAAAATTGCATAAAGTGACGTGTCAGGGAATCTTTTCACGGAGTTGGGCCTGCCGTTAAATGTGTGTAGTTGTGTGTAATGCGGGTACAAACCTTGGGGGGACGGAGTGTAATTTTTAAAGATAGCGGTAGTGGAGTGTAATTATGTAAAACCTCAGGGGTGTTTAGTGTAATTTACCCATTATATATCGAAGTCACTAATTTTTTTTTATATGTAAATTAGTTAAACAGAATTACAGGTGCCCACAAGTTTCATGAAGAATCTAATTGGGAATTAAACAAAAACAGCTCTTGTACGGGCCTGCCATTGAAGAACCCGTGATGGAGCAAATATGCAAAAGTGTGATGGTGGAATTGGGCTCGCCCACATGAATTTTTTCACATTACCTAAATCCAAATTTCTTTCTAAATCTCGTATTTTATTTTTATTTTTTGTTTACTTATTTATGGCTCCATCAATAATCTATACTACCTACTGTGAATGGGTGTAAATTATTTTTTGAACAAGAATACCCTCCATATAATTATGAATCACTCAATTGCCACTCAAATAAAATTAACATGCCTAAAATCTAGATCTTTCTAACAACTCCACCCTTTTCACTTTCTTAAAAGCTACAATTAACACATGGATGCCTCTTCCAACTTTGCTTTCTTTTTAAAAACTTTTCCATTCTGAAAAAAGCATTTCGTTCATAAGCCACTAAAACATCCAAATTTGACCAAATTTGCAATTGCCAAATGAGGTACGTCTAAGTATATTTGCTTTGAATAGAGAGAATTTTCTTGGGGTGTAGTTGATAAGATAAAGACTTATATTGCTTTGGTGCATGTCATGATAAACTCATTGCTAATTCCGTGACCATTTAATCACAACTATTGCCATTTCATGTAAGCAGACCATAGTCACAAGCAAGCTTGAGCATTTAACATAGTCATTTCATTTCATTCAATCATTTTATATGCAATTAACTATGAAATCAAACACTCAACAATCTCAAATACCTGATTGACAATCAACAACCTAAAATTCTCAATAATCTCACAATCTGAATGCTTAATTAACAACCTAAAATCCTCAATCAAGGCTGAATTGCGAAAGAAATTGATCAATTTAATCTGAAAATGCTTACCTTAGGCAGTTGACTAATTGACAGTTCACGGGTCATCGGTCAACATCGCCGACTCGTTAGCAGTGGGTTCTTGGCCGCCGATGGAGCCTTCGCTTCGCCGTCTCCTTCCACGGCTCCACTTATCTCTGCTATCAGAACCCTAGATCGATTCGTGGCCCCTGGATGGTGCTCTAGAGAGAGAGAGAGACGTGGTCGGTGGTCATCAGAACCCTAGATCATGGTCGGTGGGCTCCAGTCCACTCCACCATTGTTTAGTGGCGGAACCCCAGATCGTTGCCGTTACTATCAGAGAGAGAGTCGTTGTATAGCAGACCACTGTTGCCGTGTTGCCCATCGACGTTGGGAGTGAGAGAGAGTATGCGATTTAGGAGTGGCCGAGTGGGTGAGGGTGAGACTCTGTCACTGAGAGAGAAAAGAGAAAGAGAGAGAGTCGGCGTCAGGCGTCCCTGTGGCGTAGAAGAGAGAAAGATTCACAGACATGTGTGGCTATAAATTGTGAAATACACACACACACACACACACACACACACATATAGCTGATCCGCTGATAGCGCTAGTAAAATGGGACAAGTTGCTAGCGCGATCTGGTCGTCCACTCGTGATCTGTGAACGGTCCATATATATTTTTTTGCATTTTTTTAATCCGTCCGCTACATTATTTTGACTAAAATACCCTCCTGCTCCATCCGCTACATTATGTAGCGGATAAGTAGACACTACATTTTTCTCTCTTTCACTCTCCTTTCTTATTAATTTTTTGACACACATCTCTCTCTCTCTCTCTCTTTCCTTTCTCACGTCAATTTTTTGACTTTCTCTCTCCTTTTTCTCTTTTTCTCTTACCACTTTTTTGTTTTCTCTCTTATCCTCCTCTCCCCTCCTTTCTTCTCCCTCTCCCCTCCTTTCTTCTCCCTCTCTCTTCTTTCTTTCTTCTCTCTCTCTCTCTCCTCTCCATCCTCAATTTAACCCGAAGAAAATTTCAAAAACTTAACTCATGCCACTTTCAATTTGTTCATTTTCAGTCTCATGACAAACACATGCACATGCATGCATGATTCTTTTTCTTCACTGAATTTTGTCATTCATCAACAGGATCATCTCAAAATTCCAAAAGAGGAAGAGATGATGGAAGGGAAGCACCAAACTCGAAAGTTTGTCGTGACAAAACTAGTGCATTCTATAGGAATCTGTTAATGAATTAAGTGTTTATAGATCACGTTAGACGCGGTCACAAACTCCACATTTCCATGAACAGGGACATTCGTTCCTCAAGCACTGGCTAACCCAGACTCTATTTTGAGCTCGTTCGGCTTCTAATCTTCAAAAACTTAAGCAAATAGAACAGCGGATTGATGATAGAGGTGTCAGCTTGTCATGTTGCAGTCTTCTCCCTGTAGATACGAATTATAGCTCCCAGGCACTTCCAGCTTTCCACTGAAGTGGTCCGTTCCTGCATTTATCGGCATTTTTGAGATCGAGTAAATGAAATATGACAAAAGGAAACTTGGTTTCCAGGCTACAATCACCAAAAAGAAGACTACTGAAAACCAAAGCTGAAATTGAGGATGGAGAAGAGAGAGAAGAAGAAATGAGGGGAGAGGAGGATGAGAGAGAATAAAAAAGATCTAAGAGAAAGAGGAAAGAGAGAAAAAAGGACAGAGAAAGTCAGAAATTTACGTGACGTGAGAAAGGAAAGAGAGAGAGAGACGCGTGCTATAAATTAATGAGAAAGGAGAGAGAAGAGAGAAAAAGGTAGTGTCTACTTGTCAGTTACATAATGTAACAGATGGAGCAGGATGATATTTTTGTCAAAATATTTACCGCAACATTATGTAGCGGACAGATTAAAAAAAAACGCAAAAAAGAAGAAGATCTTGATGGTCCACAGATCGCGCGTGGACGGCCAGATCACGCTAGCAACTGTCTCATTTTGTTAGCGCTATCAATGGATCAGCTTTATATATATATATATATATATATATATATATATATATATATATATATATCTCAAAAATTTGAGGGGGGTACAAGCACCCCCTCGTGAAAGGATAGGTCCGCCCCTGCTTACCACACAACCCAAGACGCCACCACACCAACGCGAGACCTCCACGTGCCTAGCTAGCAGCTCCACCACCCAAAGCCCTAGAAACCTTTCCACCATTGCAGCAACGTTCACCACCACCCAAACCAAGACTTCCAACCATTCTATAGCAAAGATGGGGGGGGGGGGGGGGGGAAGACAACCCTATTGAAGATTAAAAACCATTCCTATAGACTCATTCTTCTTTTCTAACCCGGTGGCGCCACCACGCCCACCAAACTAACTGGAGATCCCACCATAACTACCTCACA
Organism: Escallonia herrerae; assembly: GCA_033070095.1. Classification (NCBI taxonomy): domain Eukaryota; kingdom Viridiplantae; phylum Streptophyta; class Magnoliopsida; order Escalloniales; family Escalloniaceae; genus Escallonia; species Escallonia herrerae. Next base: position 332,869 of record JAVXUP010000156.1, read on the forward strand.
TAATCACATCGGTAGAAATTCCAACCACCAACAACACACCAAGAAACCCATCTCAAATTGCTCATCCAATGAGCCATCGTCAAAGATCTGGCGTCTCACACCCAACATCCCATGAACAACCTACCCATCGTCGCAGATCTAGCCTCGACAACGTCAGGCACAAGGAGAATAAAGGTAAAAATGAAAACACAATACTAAAAAATTAACAACACAAATACGCCACCACGCGCCAGAGGATACCGACGGTGCCAACAGAGACGCTCCCTATATTGGAGGGAGAAGAGTTTTTTTCTTTTTTTTGCGGAGATATGATAGAGAGAACTTTTCTCTATAGTCTTAGATTGTTGTCTTAAGGACCGTAACTAATGTTTATAGATGTTCAAATTTGATTTTCCAGTGGGTTTGATTACAAAAGTCACATAGGCCCAATTAAATCAAACATCGCACAACAAAGCCAAAAGAAGCGTGTTGGAGTGTGGTTGAATGGACTTGATGGGTGGGTCTTTCGGGGTTGGTTGGGTGCATAGTTGACGATTCGTGGGTGGTTCGGGTTGAGCGTGGTTACCCTCATATGTATGGTGGCGTGGTGGTGTTGATAATGGTGAAAGTTTGGTGAGGCTGACCAAGTAATTTCTTGGTTAGATTTTGTTTTCCCCGCTCCCCCTAGTTGATCCCCCTTCCCCCTTGGTACAAAAAGTTTTGTGGGTCGGCTTGGTGATGGTAGGTGTCTTGCAGTGGTGGTGACTTTGTTGTATGGTTGGTGCCAAGGTGAACTTGTGGGTCTATTGGCGGTTAGAGGGTTGGTTTATGTGTTGGTAAATTTGAGGAGCTCTTTCCGATTGCAGTTAGGTCTGGCGGTAATCTATGGCAGGGTGGTTGACGGTTGGTAATGGTGATTTTGACTTTGCAGTAGGTGATGACAGCGAGTGGTGGCCCGGTGTCAATGGCTGCTGGTGGAGCTACTGTGGTGAGGGTGAGCATGTATGGTACATGGGGTGCGGGACATGTTCCTTGTGCTGGCAGGTGTTAGGACAGGTTTCTTTGAGATGCCTTGTGGTCGTAGTGACTCATGGTAGGTGTTGGGCCACATGTCATTGTGAAACATTATTCGTGTTTAATTTTGCTGGTTTTACTTTGTTTGACTTTATCTTTAGTCTTAGCCATGTTGTACTTGGTTTGCTAGTTTTAGTTTTGGTTAGGTAGGTGGCTTTTGCATGGATTGTTTATTTATTTTTGTTATATTCCGTACTTCGGAACAAGGTTGCATGTTGTCCTTATTTATAGTTAGTGTCTTGGTTAGGGTAAGGGAGCGCTAATCCTTTAGGTAGGTAGCCGTTGGTAGAGATGCTTTGATAATAAACCCCATCATAATTTGACTGTGCAGAAATACTCCTCCACGCCCAAGAGTTAAGGCCACATGGAAAGGCTTCTGGACACAACAACATCCACACAACACCTTTGATACCAAAGAGGATGAGTTTGATCATATATGTCATATATATTTTATTAGCAAGGTTTAACTAAAAGAAAAGCTTGTTGGAGAGGCAAAAGGAGTACACCATGCCACCCAATGAATTAGAATTAGAACAACGTGTAGGCTCCCCTGACCACCAAAACCGGGCCACTATTTTGTCTAACCTTTTTACAGACATATGTTGGGAAATCATATACTAGCATGTAATGAATCAATTAGGACAACATAGATATAATTAGGGGCTAATTACAGCAGTGTTCATGATGTTAGGGTATTATTACAGGCGTGTCCATTAGTTTAGACAAATTACACTTATATCAGTTCACTAAACATAAAAACCTAACAGTTTTAAGAAAATGACTTTATTGTCCTTGAATTAGAATGTTATTTTCTTTCAATTGCCATTACTTCATCTCCTCTAAAATGAGGGCTAAGTACAACAATCTCCCTGATGTTAGGGGTATAATTACAGGCATTTCCATTAGTTTTAGGAAAATTACACTTATGTCCATTGCCAAAACGGAATCTTACAAAACCTAACGGTTTTAAGAAAATGAATTTATTCCCCTTGAACTAGAATGTTATTTTCTTTCACTTGCCATTACTTCATCTCCTCTAAAATAAGTATCTCATGCTTTACACTTTTGGGCAGCTTTTTCTTGATTGGCTTTTAGGCAGCATATTTAGAACGTGTAGCCAATACCTTTTGAAACCCTAAGTTAAAAATTAAAATTCAATATGGACTTAATTAGGGTTTTAAGCTTCTATTTTCTCTCTCTAAGTTAGGGTTTTAACCCTAATTTTTAAATTAAGATTGCTTTATACATATCTGTGCCACCGTCCCCTCCCCCACCCCACCTTTACACATACACATAGTTTTGCGCCGCCACCCCTCCCTCTTCCCTCCATTGCACCATCACACATACATAGATCGCCGCCATCGCCACCGCCACCGCCACCGCCACAGCCACCGTCACCGTCACCGTCACCGCCTCTCCCTCTTCCCCCCACCACATCGGCACCTCCTCACTCTTCCCCCTAACCACGCCACCACCCCTTCCTTTTGCCCCCATCGCACCATTACACATATACAGATCAGCTCCGCCGCCCTTCCCTCATAGTTGTGCGATTGCTTTTGTGATGATGGAAGCCCCCTGGTAGCGGCACCTGTTCAACTGGGTTTTGCTAGTCGTAGCTATGAGGTTTTGCTGGCCGCGGCTAAAGAAGTTTGCGTCGCGACGGTGGTCGATGGAGTGGACTTTGATCTGGGCTAAGGGTGGCATGGGGGGGGGGGGAGAAGGAACAGCAGTGACATGGTGGAGGGGAGAGGGAAAGAGGTAGCGGCGAGGTGGGTGGAGTGATGGGGCGGCAGTGGGGTTGAAACCATAAAAATGATGATGGTGGAGAGAGAGATATATAAAGTTAGGGTTTCAAATTAAATCCAATCATAACCTAGGAAAAAAACACAAATTTGAAAAAAAGGGATTTAAATCTGTAATTTGATTTGAAAAAAGGGCTTAATTTTTATTAGAGAGACACTAATTTGGAAATAAGATTAAAACATTAATTTGGAGAGAGAAATAATTAGGTTTTGAAACACTAATTTGGTATTAGGTTTGAAACCTTAATTTTGTAAATTAGGGTTTACAATTTTTGTATAGTGTTTATGTAGATATGTGGTAAAAGAGTGGTATTGGCATTTAGAAAATACACATGGATGACATCAGCCAAAAAAGTACACTTTTGGACGGAACCCTAACGGATGGACATGACTGATACATTTTAAAAGTTTTTTTGTCACAGTATGTTACTTTTTGAAACTTATTGTCTTTGACTGTAATTATACCATAATATCAGGGACACTACTATAATTAGCCCTTTAATAAGAGTGGTACGCCCACCCTTACTCAAAAACAACCCATCCAAGGACTGCATCAGTCATGTACATGCTGAATTACTCTAAACGACCCCTTTAGGATCGCCTGTGATGTTGAGCTTGATCCCTAGATATTTGCCAAGGGTGCGGTAAGATCTGTGATAATAAGATTTCCCACTCAAATATCTCTTGAAGAAATTTGGAATAACTAGATTACATTCCTGATGTAAAAAAGAAAAATAAATGCTTTTAAGTTTGTCGACAAGTTCGGTTGATCGAAGCCTCCTTAGTTTAATTCCCTGGAGCTTTAATTCTTTGGTTGTCGATGCTCTTCCTTTATGCGCTTGTTCTTCCATTTCCATGTTTGCTGCTGTCAATTTCTCTTTTCATTTGTCCTTGCAAGTGCTAGTTTATTCCTTGTATCGTTCATCTCTTTATTTCCTCGTCGGTCTTACTTTCCTGCTAAGTACGAGTATTATTTTTTAATCTTTTTCATTAACCTTTTCTCCACACTCTCAACTCACGGTGCCCGAATGTAAGCATCAATTCAATCACTCGTTTCCCACTGGAGTAGTAGTCCTTATCTCCTTATCATGCGTATATTATGCTAGTTTCTGCTCAACATCAATTTGATCATCAGAAGGTTCATCTTGGTATTTTTCTTGGATTTTATAACACCCATAATTGGATATTTCCTAGCATAGACCTTTCTTATTCACTTTGGAGCAAATCCAAGATTTTTCTAGGGCTTATTACACATGTCCCTGAGGTTAGGGAGTAATTACAGTCAAGGACACAAAGTTTCAAAATATAACATTCCGTGACCAGACACTTTTAAAATGTATCAGACGTGTCCATCCGTTAGGGTTCCATCCAGAAATTACACTTTTTTTAATGATGTCAGCAATACGTATTTTTAAAACGACGATACTACCCCTTTATATACATAATATTTTAAAAATTTTTAATTAAGATTTTAAGCCTTAATTTAAATATTAGGGTTTCAAAACCCTAATTTACAAATTAGGGTTTCAAACCCCTAGTTTGCAAATTAGGGCTTCAAAACCCTAGTTTGTAAATTAGGGTTTCAATTTGCAATTGCAAATTAGGGGGGGGGGGCGATGGAGTTGCTGGCATAGAATGAGGGAGTGGGTTGCTGCGGGGGAGGAGAGAAGAAATGAAGGGGAAGAGTGACATCGCCGGCGATAGGTTTCGATGCCGGCAGGAGATTACACGCGGTGGCTTAGGGTGGGCGATGACGAGGAAGGGGGAGGTAGATGGGGTGGGCGGTGACGGGGTGACGAGGAAGGGGGAGGTAGATGGGGTGCGGCACCACGAAAGGGGAGGCAGGCGGGGTGCAACGCCGGGAAGGGGAGGAAGATGGGGTGGGCGGTGACGGGGTGACGAGGAAGGGGGAGGTAGGCGGGGTGCAGCGCCTGGGAAGGGGAGGCAGGCGGGTTACAGTGTAGGGGAAAGGGAGGAAGACTGGGTGGGCGGTGACGGGGTGACGAGGAAGGGGGAGGCAGGCGAGGTGCGACACCGGGGAAGTGGAGGCAGGCGGGGTGCGGCGTCGGGGAGGCAGGCAGGGTGCGGCGCCGGGGAAGGGGAGGCAGGCGGGGTGGGTGGGTGACGGGGAAGGGGGATGCAGATGGGTTGGGGGGGTGGGGGTGGGGGGGTTAAGTGTAAAGTAAAGTCTTTTTTTTTAATGAAGTAATGGCATTAGAAAAAAATAAGGTTCTAACTTTGGGGTAATACAATCTTTTCATCAAAACCGTTAGGATTTTTAGGGTTCCGTTTGGTCAACGGACATAAGTGTAATTATTGCAAACTATTGTCCTCGCGTGTAATTACCCCAAAACCTCAGGGACATAGATGTAACTAGCCCATTTTTCTATCCAGATCTCTTTCATCTCATCCTTTATTATGATGGTTGAAGCATAAAAAAATTGCTTCGAGCTGTCAAAGGAAATTTCATTAGGTTATGGCCCACTTTTTCTATCACTCGAGTCTTTGCGAACTTTTATTTCATGTCGCAAGACACTCTCGGTAATTGAAACACATATAATTTAGAAAAAGACAAAATCGAAAGAGATCAGTTTTGTTCATGTCATATAAAATATGATAGCCAAAAGAAGCATGTTTCTGTGATGGACGAAGGACAGTAATTTTAATAGGATGCAAGGCATTCATAAAACTATCATGACTGGGGCTAGCCATGTGATCAAGCTTTATTAACAATTTAATGGTCAAAGGCCAAAAGAACTTAATCTACCTAGCCATACACACACACACACACACACACACACACACACACACACACACATGAGTTGTGCGAGATGGTTCGTGACCATAGATTAAGCATGATTAAAATGAACACCGATATGGTTTAGGAGGTAGGGGCAATTTGAGAGACTGAACAATGTGTTAGTGTGAAGTGTGCTTATAGTTAATGTGTGCAAGTGTGATAAGACACAATAGATAGAAATATTTGGTTTTATTGCCCTCATGTAAGCCTCTATTCTTGAATAAACAAAGAGTATTGTGTTCATAAACCACCTTCCTACTGCACTTTTTAAATCAATATCCTAAAATTTTAAGAGTGTTTGATTATAGCCATTAGCCAATTCGGAGGAAAATAAGATGTCAAGCTATTAGTCCACTCGGTGGAAAGCTTGGATATCGAAAGTCTACAAAGAAGCATGATGAGCGTAAAATCAAGGACCAAAACTACGTTCATATAGGTAATATTATGTCTTAAAAAAAACATAGTGTGAATGGATGATATATAATAGTGCGTAAAATTGCATTTTTTCTAAAGTCAAAGTGTTAGATTTTAATTACTTTCAAGTATTGGGTTATATTACAATTACTTTAAACTGTTACGAAAATATTACATAATGGAATCTGCCTTGTAATCGTAGTTACAAACCACGTTTTCTACCTAGAAATCATGGTTAACCACCTACTTCCAGACGTGTAGTACAGAGGTAAACGAGTTCCAAAATACAACAACCTAATAAATAAGTTTTACTTTAGAATTATTTAGTTTAAACTCACATTAAGTAGTGTTTGGAACCAATTCTTTCGGGATTTAGATTTCAAATTGAGAGTTAAATTTGAGATTTAATTCACTTTTTGTTGTTTGAAACAAAAGGGAATTCAAATCCCAGAATTCATACTTCGTATTTGGAACACAGGAAATTTGACAGCGATGGTGACAGTGGTGGTGGTGTCATATCACATCGTCTTGCAATGAGAATAGTATGATGGTTGTGGTGGGTGTAACTGTCCGCTGGTGGTGGGTATATCGGTCTATTAGTGGTGGTAGTGACTATAACGATTTTGCGCCCAAATTCGCCAAACATTTCTTCTTCTACTTTTTTTTCCTGGTTGAATTTCTAGCTCAAAACATAATTCTAGCCACCTGATGCTGTTAGATTATATTATGTTAGGTCCCCAATACAATTATTGTCCAGAACTCTAGTTTCGGGACTTGAACGATATTGCCCCCAGATCAAGCGAACATTCATAGTCTCAAATGCTCTCGAGACTTGATACTGTAAGATTAGGTTGTGTTAGGTCTCAGAAGGAAATTCGCGCCCAAGCCTTAGCTTTGGGACTCTGACAATTTTGCTCTTAGATCAGGCAATCAATTTTGCGATCAAATTCATGACTAAAACACAACTCTTGGGACTTGATGCTGTAAGATTAAGTTGTTCCTGGTCCATGATAAAACTGTTGTACGCATCTTGAGTTTTGAAAATCGGATAGTTTTGCCCCCAAAACAGGTGAACAAATTTTCTGTCAAATTTGGGCCAAAAATACAACTTCAACGAATTGATGTTGAAAAATCAGCTGTCCAGGTTCGCGATAAAGATTTGCATCTGCAAACCCTAATTTTTGGACTCAGAAGGTTTTGTTCCTAGATTAGGCGAATAGTTTTTCAGTCAAATTTTGGGCAAAAAATGTAACTTTAGGGTGCTGATGCCATAAATTGTATCGACAAATTGTCATCCGGAACCCTTATTTTGAGACTTAGACTGTTTGCCCTCGGATTAGACAAACATTTTTCCAGTCAAACTTCAGCCCCAAAAAGCAGCTCGAGGGGCCTGATGCTGCAAGATTTGGTCGTGTTAGGTCTCCGATAAAAATTGGCATTAGAAAGTCTAGTTCTGGGGCTAAAAAAAGTTTGCCCCCAAATCAGACGAACATTTTTCTGTCAAATTTTGGGCCCAAGATGCAACTCTGGGGACTTGATACTTTAAGATTAGGTTATGTCATGTAGAGTTGTCAAATGGGCCGGGCGGCCCGCAGGCTGGCCCGACCCGGCCCCTTTGATGAATAGTGCTGGCCCGGCCTTTTAGGGCCTGGGCCAGGCCTACATTTTCCAGAAAAAAGCCCGGGCCAGGCCCGGCCCGGTTCAGGCCCCCTTCTTTATTTTTGAAATTCCACTTTTCCCCCTTTCCCCTAACGGATTTATTCCCCTTTTCTCCCCTAAACAGTACTGAAGATTTAAGTAATGCGAAGAATAATAACACTTCTTTAAGTCTTTGATTTTTTTTCTTTATAAATATAGTGGTCATGGGATCGAGTAAATTTTCAACATTTTTATGTATTGAAATTGCTGACCCCAATGCATCTTGTACCCCACATTTGCTGTATTTTGTCAATTTATGTTACAATTTGAGTGGGCTGGAACTTGGAATATGTTAGGGATGCTTTAATAAAGCGTCCCTAACAGCAAATTATCATAATTAAAAAAAAAACCCTTACCTTGAATAACAAGAAAATGCCAAAAAAAAAATTAAAAAAAAAAGAAAATTGGGCCCGGGCCGGCCCAAGCCCGACCCTAAAAATTTTGCTTCCAGATCATGCGAATATTTTTTTTGTCAAATTATTGGTCTCGATGAAAATTACTGTCCGAAACTCTTTTTAGGACTCGAACAATTTTGCTACTTGATCAGGTGAACTCTAATATTGGGACTCAGACAATTTTTCCCCCAAATCAGGTGAACATCTTTTTGTTCAAATTTTGGGCTAAAAAAAACTCTGCGGAGTTAATGCTGTAAAATTAGGTTGTAGTTAGCTCTGAATAAAAATAGTCTTTTGGATCCCTAATTGGGACTCGAATAGTTTTGTTGCAAAGCAAACGAACATTTTTTTTGGTCAAAGTTTAAGCCCATAACAACTCTAGGGACTTGATACTGCTAGATTACATTGTGCTAGGCCCGTGAGCAAAATTGCTGTAAAAAACCCTTGTTTGGACTCGGACAATTTTACCCCCCAAATCAGGAAAACATTTTTTATTTCAAATTTCCGGCCCAAAATGCACCTATGGGTCCCTGTGCTATAAGATTAAGTTGTATTAGGTCCATTGAAAATTGCAATCCTAAATCCTAGTTTTAAGACACAAAAATTTTTGTTACCAGATCATGCAGACTTTTCCTTTCATACCTGATGTTGTAAGATTAGGTTTAAATTATTGATAAAAATTGTTTTCTTAAACCCTAATTTTGAGATTCAAATGATTTTCCCCCCAAATCAGGCTAATATTTTTCTTTCAAATTTCTTGCCCAAAACGCAACTTTGTGATCTGATTCTTGAAAATTAGGTTGTGTGAAGTCCTCCATGAAAATTGGTGCCTAGAACCCTAGTTTTGCCTAGGGATCTAACAAACATCTTTTCATTCAAATATATTGGGCCCAAAACGTAAATTGAGTGGCTTGATGCCGTAAGATTAAGTTGAGGCAGGTTCCAATGAAGATTGTTATTTGGAACCCTTGTGTTGGCACTTTGGCGGTTTCTCCCCCAAATTAGGTGAACATTTTTCTTTCAAATTTTGGGCTCAAAAGACAACTTTGGGGACCTCGTGCTGTAAGATGAGGTTGTATATGGTAATTGGCATCCAGAAACCTAGTTTTTGGACTTGGAAAATTTATGCCCCCAGATAAAATAACAATTTTTCTCATCAACTTCGGGCCCAAAATACAACTTGAGGACCTGATGCTTTAATATTATAGGTTGTACCAGGTTTCTGAAGAACTTGCATCCAAGACCCTAGTTTTGGGAATATTTTGCCGTAGATGAGAGATCATTTTTTTAATTATGTTTTTAGCTCCAAAAGCAACATCTTGGGACCTGATGCTATTTGATTTGGTTATGGCAGGTCGCGAATAAAAACTGTCGTCTGAAATCCTAATTTGAGGACTCAGATAGATTCGCCCTAGATCAAGAAAAATATTATTTTGCCAAATTTTAGGCCTGAAACACAACTCTCAAGACCTGATGTTGTAAGAAAAAGTAGTGCCAGGTCTCCGATGCAAATCAGTTTTTGGAACCCTAGTTTTGGGACACTGACATTTTTTGCTTAGTTCTCGCAAACATTTTTTCTATTGAATTTTGCACCTAAAACACAACTTCTGGGGACCTGATGCTGTAAGATTTGGTTATGCCTTGTCCCAAATTAAATTACTTGAATCCCTAGTTTTTGGAATCATATGATTTTGCCAGTGGTCAAGCGAATATCTTTTTTGTCAAGTTTTGGGGTCAAAACGCAACTTTGTGAACCTGATGCTATAAGATTACGTTGTGCCAAGTCCACAATAAACCGTAGTGTTTAGAATCAGATGGTTTACCCTCAAATTAGACGAACATTTTTTTTTCTCTCAAATTAGGTTGTCCTTGATCCTTGATGAAAATAAGCCTCCGGAAACTAGTTTTGGGACTCCTACCATTTTGCCCTCAGATCAAGCAAACATTTTTCTGTCAAATTTTTGGCCAAAAAATGCAAGTCGATAGACCTGATGCTGCAAGAAAAATGCAAGTCGATAGACCTGATGCTGCAAGATTTGGCTGTGACAGGTCCATGATGAACAATGTTGTTCGGAGTCCTAATATTGAGAGTGATGATTTTGGCCCAAGATCAGGCAAATAGTTTTCCTCTCAAAATCCATGCCTAAAGTGCAACTTTGCGCACGTGATGCTGTTAGATTAGGTTGTTTTAGGTCCCCCAATGAAATTGTCGTCTATTACCTTAAATTTTGAGATTCGGACGATTCTGCACCCAGATCAAGTGATCATTTTTCCATTCAAATTTTCGGCTTAAAAAGAAACTTTAGGATCTAATGCTGTTAGATTTGGGTGTGCCGGGTCCCCGATGTAAATTGTTGTAAGGAACCCTACTTTTGGGACTCGGATAGTTTCACCAGCTTAGGCGAATATGTTTTTAGTACTTTGGATCCAAAGCGTAAGTCAAACGACCTGATGCTGTTAGATTATGTTGTGTCAGGTCTGATCCCAATATAAGACGGACATTTTTTTAAGTCAAATGACGGACCCAAAAAAGAATGCTGGGGATCTGATGCTGTAAGGTTAAACTTATGAACATGTTTTGCCTTCTCAAGATTGGATCACATGAGTAGGTCAGTGATGTACTTGCATAAAAAGGAAAAGAAGATTGGACAATGTGTGAATGACTTAAATGACCAAAACATAATTTAGAGGACCCAAGTCTTTCACATAAATGCCACAACTTAAATTATGAACAACTCCGTTGATTGAGGTGTCAAAATTTTCGGTGCTAGTTATATCGTCAACTTAAATTAGGATATAGAGAAATGTGGAACCATCTGGAAAAGGAACAAGAGGTGTCAATATTTTAGACCTTCAAACCCAATTATATCAATTGTTAGAGACACGAATGTACCAAGCATGTTGGACCTACTTAAGGCCATCGAGAGACTTGTGATGTTTACACACATGGAAGGAAATTGAGGGTGCTGAAAACCCAATCACTGAAGTATGTAAACAACTTTTTCAAGAAAATCATGTAGAAATGCATTATGAACGTCAATTTAACGCAGATGCCACACCAAGGGAAATAGCAAGTGACAAAACCAATCGAATAGTAGTGGCTTGACAAACGGGAGTAAATTTGATCTTTGTCAATACCTTCTTGTTCCTCATAACCCTTGGCGACAAGACGAGCTTTGTGTTGTTCAATACCTTCTTGTTCCTTATAACCCTTGGCGACAAGACGAGCTTTGTGTTGTTCAATGGAGCCATCTGCTTTTCATTTGATACAAAAAATCCTTTCACAGTCAATTGCTTTAGCATTTGATGGAGAGGGAACTAGCGTCCATGTTTGGTTTTGCATTGAAGCTCTTTACACTTTCACTAGAAAAAAATGTGATGAAGTTTAAAGAAAACATTTTTTGCACTGGTAAATTCAAGTACTGATACAAGATTCTTTTAAAATTGAAGGAACAAGCAACATCTTCTTTGATTTAAGTATTTTTTTAGAGGAATTGAATACTGAAGAGCCAACATGTTGAATTGCAAACTGTTACCATCACCCACTTGAACTTGATTACGACCAGGTTCTCGAGGGCTACCAATTGTTCAAGTCATTTGTTTATATGGTTGGTTGCACCAGAGTGTGGTTACCATGCAGGGTCAAAACTAAAAGTCGGGAAAAAGGGAGAAGCAATAATTAGAGGTAGATTGCTCATGCAATTAGGTTAATATGGGCAAATGTTGATCTGGTTGATGTTAGTGTGCAGTGAATCAGGGAGTCACTACGGGGTTAATAAGAATACAGAAAGAAAGATATCATCAATGGAGAAGAAGGATTAAGGAAGAAGAAAAGAGAAAGAATTTCATTTCATAATTTTCAGATTGATTCTTGCAATTACTCACTCCTCTCTGTTACATCTCTATAACCACCTAATAGAAATTCAAATATCATGGCAGTTTATACGGTGGGAACACGTGTCCGCATTGGCTAATCTAACTCTATTGGCAACTCACTAAACAATCAATGGCCATCTGACACGTCAACATTTATTGACACTAGGACTACCAACTTAGCTACAGGTAGTGACTTGGAAACTAACATGTTTATTCTCATACTTACTAGTAATGGCATTGTCTTGCCCCTTCAAATCTTGGCTGTTGATTTAGTAGCCATTAAACCCTCTTCGATTTCAGCAGCTACTGAATGTAGATGGCATTCTTTGTCTCTGATCAATGGCCGGACAAAGCTGGGCATGACATTCCCCTCCCCTTCGCCTGGCCCTTGTCCTCAAGGGTCAAAGTTTGGGAATTGTCACTTAATGAATTCCCTATCTTTCCGTTTCTTCACCATCCTCTTAGCTGTATAGGGGTGAGACAGGATACAAAACGTGAGTACTTTCTAAACATGTATACCACCACCAATATGACATTCTTACCTTGAGAGCTTGGCAGGCCTTCAACGAAATCCATGCTGATGTATATCTGCTATTGATTTGGGATTGACAGGGGTTGTAGTAAGCTAGGCATGTGAACATGCTCAGATTTTTTTTCTCTAGCATATATCACAGTGACTGAGCAGGAGTTGAATGTGTTGCCTCATATTTGAAAAATAGAAAAGGGTAGATATTATCTGTTGATTAGCCTTGATTCTAGAGTGACCACCTGATCTGCCTCCATGTAGCTCACTTAAGATCATATCCTTCAAATTGTTGCCACTACCCACATTAACCTTGCCTTTATATCTGAGAATTCCATCATGGTAGGTATAGAAGCCGGTGGCTATAGGGTCCATGGTAATTCCATTATGGTTTGTTAGGCTATTGTGTCATTGACAAGATTGGTGATAATCTCTTTCACCCACATAGGCACTAGGAGAGTAATAGATGCACGCTCTAGTCCTCTTGAGCTTCTGGCAGCCTAAAACCTCTATTCTCTACCCTCTTCTCGTGTTGGATTTAGAATTCTAAACCTAGCAACTTGGACAGATACTTCTATTGGATTAATGAGGTCACCATTTGCCCCAAAATATATTTGAGACTACTATGATCAGTCCTCAGAATGAAAGGTTGGTAACTGAGGTAGGGACCCAACTTTTCTATGGCTTGAACCACCGCCAACAATTCCTTCTCATATGTAGACAATATTTCATTCTTAAAGCCTAATGCCTTGTTGTAATAGGTAATAGGTCTACCTACCTGCATCAATACTGCTCCTACTCCACTGTTGCTAGCATCTTCTCCACCTCAAATGAGTTTTGGGAGAAATTAGGGAGAGCTAACACTGCGGTTAAGGGCATAGCTTGTTTGAGGTGTATAAAGGCCTGCTCAACCTCAGGTCTCCAACGATAAGCATCTTTCTTTAGCAAAGCTGTTATGGACCTGCTAATTGCTCCATAATTAGCAAGAAATTTTCTGTAATATCCTATCAACCCTAAGAATCCCCTGATATCTCTTAGGGTTCTCGGGTGTGGGCCATTATAGCATGGCATCTATTTTAGTATTGTCTACAGCCACCCACTGTAGAAGACACTACATGTCCAAAGTATTACACCTGATTTTTTTTACAAATGAGCACTTTCTCAGCTTAGCATACAACTGGTTATCTGAGTATCTACAACACTACCCTCAGATACTCCAAATGATTGGCCAAGTCCTTCCTGCAAATTAAGATATCATAAAAAAATACAAGGATAAATTTCCTGAGATAGGCCTTAAACACACTATTCATCAACATTTGGAAAGTAGCTGGAGCATTAGTGAGCCCAAATGGCAACACTTTAAATTCATAGTGTCCAGTGTGAATCCTGAATGCAATCTTGTTTATATCTTCGTCTACCACCCTAATATGGTGATATCCACTTCTGAGATCCAATATAGAATAAATACTGGACCTATACAATTCATTTAATAGCTCATCTATGATGGGGATGGGGTACCTATCTTTCAAGGTCAACTTATTCAATGCCCTATAGTCCATACACATTCTCCATGTACTATCTTTTTCTTGACTAACATGACTGGGGTTTTAAAAGAGGAATTGTTTGGCTGTTTGACTCCTGTCGATAATAATTCATTGATGATCTTCTCTATCTTAGCCTTTTGAAGGTATGTTACCCTGTAAGGCCTGATATTAATGGGCTGTGCTCTTTCTACTAATTAAATCTTATGGTGCTGCAGTCATGGGGTGGTAGCTTCTTGGGTTCGCAAATACAACATCAACCTCAGTTACCAAGGCTTGCACCTCCTTTGTTGGAAGCCCACTGAGTGTTTTGGTAGTGACTGCTTACACCAGCCCAAATAAACTTTCAGTATTGTTGCAAAGTAACTTGGTCACAGCCTGGCATAAGATCATTTTAATGGTGGTTCTAGGTATACTACTGCTAGTTAACAACACTTTCTGGCCTAAGTAGTTGAAGGCCATAATATGCTTGGAGAACCCAAAATTGACACTGCCAAGGATCTTGAGCCATCGCATCCGAAGGACACAATCACGCCCTCCTAAGGACATCATGCTAGTGTGAAAATTTTTTCCTCCCATATCCCATTGAAACCCTTAGGATGCTGCATTGCTTGAAATATTAGTCTTACTAGCCAAAATCCCTGTGAGGGGGTAGGTTGAGGTTAATCTACAGTGCAGCCTTACAGTTGAACTAGGACCCATCAAACTATTTGTGGACCTTGTGTCAATCAAGACAGTGAAGGAATTCTTGTTCACCCAACCAAGAACTCTCATGGTAGTATGAGAGGTGTTACCAGCTAAGCTTGAATGCTAAGCTCTATGTTCCACTGGGGCAATCTTGAACATCCACCTCTTCTGTCGAATCCACCTGCTCTGGTATATGATCAGCTATAAGCATAACTATTGATCTCTTAGGACACATCGTTTGAATTCCAAGTGTAAACTTTCCATCACACAAAAAAGTAAGCCTTGTTCCTTTTTGAGCTGATATTCTTCATGTGTCATGCATTTCATAAGTAAGGTAGGTCTAGATGTGGAAAAATCTGGGGTAGCAAAAACTCCTTTAGAATTGGGGTTAAGTGGGGGGGGGGGTGGGGGGTTGGCTTGTATAGGCTTAGGGGGGGTGTTTGCCATTGCTGATGGTTTGTGATTGAAGGTACTAATGGACTTGTAATTATGTCGGCTTGATTGTTGGGTAGTGTTTGAAGAGATTGGTTATAGCAATTTCTTCCTTCCTTTGTATTGCTTTGGATAAGGTCATGACTTCAAACTGCTCCACTCTACTTCTTACTTCAGGTTACAATCCCTTAATGAAACTCTTGACAAAGTAGCCTTCATCCATTACTCCAAACTACTCCACCACTTGAGCCCTCAATTCCTCAAAATTGCTACAGTATTCCCCTAACATAGCCACTTGTTTAAGCTGGTTAAACTATAAAATAAAACTCTCTACTCACGCTCGAAGACCTGGCATATAGGTCATTGACAAATTGACTCCATGGCACATTGCCAAGAGGTTATATGTATGTTCAGTACCAATACTCAACCTACTCATCAAAAGTGGACAGATGCGTAAGCTACTTTATGTATTGGACATAATTCAAAGTACTGTGCATATTTCCGAACCCAACTCCTACGATTCTCGCCATTATACCTGGGAAACTGGTTTAGGCAAGGAACTACCTGAGTTTTGAGTTTGTTGATTCGAATAAGGAGAGAAACTGTTAGTGTTACCTACTTGAGGTGGTGGGGTGTGATACCGTTGCTTGTGGCAACTTTTGCTTGGTTCTTGGATTTCATGAGAGCGTCTAACTGACATTAAATTGAGTCACAGTGGATAACATCTCAAATTTCATGTCAGAATAGTTTTTCTGCAAATCCCCTAATGTTGCATCCAAGGATCCAAAACGCTGATCATAAGTTTCAAATCTGCTTTCAAGTCCATCTAAGGAACCCATTAGAAAATTTTCAATGTGAGAGGTTTAAATGATCTACGCATGATTGAATTTCGTCTGACTCTGAGATACCAAATACAATGGAGCATCCAAATAAAGACCTTTCTTCTTAGTCAAGACGTTTGGGAGGCCATAGAAGAAGAATACGTGGAACCAGAAAACTTGGCCGGAGCTAGTCAAGCCGTGAAGAAGGCTGTCGATAAAGCCCGAGTGAAAGATCAAAGGCTCTTTCACTCATCCAACTTGGCGTCAATGACAATATTTTTGAGAAGATTGCGTAGGCCACCACTGCAAAGAGAGCATGGGATACATCGGAAAATGGTTTCAAGGGCATCAACAAGGTGAAAAGGGTGTGACTCCAAAACCTTCGAGGTGAATTTGAGTCTTTACAAATGAAAGACTCCGAAATGATATTTGACTACATTTCAAGAGTTCTCTCGGTTATGAACCAACTTGAGAGAAATGATAAAGATATGGAAAATAGTCGCGTGGTCGAAAAGATCCTTCGATCTCTCGATCCAAAATTCGACCATGTAGTTGTTGCCATCAAGGAGTCCAACGACATCGACACTATGATAGTCGATGAGCTATCTGGAAAATTGCAAGTCCATGAGGACAAGATCAAGAGGAGGAATAAAAAGCCTATCGAGCAAGCTCTTTATGCCAAGATGAATATCAACGAGAGGAAAGATGACCCCAACAGGAATCAAGGTGGTCGAGGCAGAGGCCATGGACGAGGTCGTGGCAGAGGCCGTGGTGGACAAAATTAATACAACATTAATGAATTGTGTGCGGAATTTCGTCCATCGAGAGGACGAGGTTGGGGAAGAGGTGGTTATTATCAACCCCAAAATAAGAAAGACGTTGAATGTTTCACATGCCATCGATACGGACACTACTCTTGGGAGTGTCAAGACGATCCAAAAGAGGAAAATGTGAAGGCTCACTATGCAAGAAAAAAAAAAGGTGGGCGATGACGCGGTCCTATTAGCACACGATGGATCAAAAGAAGAAAATGAGAATTCTTGGTATCTCGATACTGGTGCTAGCAATTACATGTGTGACTACAAACACATGTTTATCGAGATAGATGAATCGGTGACGAGAAATATCATCTTTGGAGACATGTCCAAAATCCCAGTCAAAGGCAAAGGAAAAATTATGATCAAATTGAAGAATGGAGGCCATCAGTTCATCTCAAATGTTTATTATATTCCCGAGATAAGGCAAACATTTTGAGCATGGGCCAGCTGTTGGAGAAAGGCTACGACATCCATATGAAAGACAAATGTCTTTATTTGAGAGATGATAGAGGGATCTTGATCGCTCATGTTCCGATGTCGAGCAATAGGATGTTCTTAATGAATATCCATCATGACGCCCCTAAATGTTTGAAGGCCTATTTTGATAATCAATCTTGGTTATGGCAACTAAGGCTTGGACATCTCAATTTTGGAAGTCTGAAATTCCTATCGACGAAGAGTATGGTGAAGGGATTACCATCAATAGATCAGCCAGCTCAACTATAGGAGGGTTGTCTTATCGGAAAGCAACATCGACACAGTTTCCCAAAGGAGTGGATATCGAGAGCAAGGGCGCCGTTGGAGCTAATACACACTGATGTTTGTTGTCCGATCTATCTAGCATCTCTTGGTAAGAATAGATACTTTTTACTGTTCATTGATGACTATAGGAGAAAGACTTGGGTTTATTTCCTCAAGTAAAAGTCAGAGGTGTTCTTAACCTTCAAGAGGTTCAAGGCTCTTGTTGAGAAGCAAAGTGGATATCAGATTAAGGCGATAAGATTTGATCGAGGTGGAGAGTTCATATCTAAGGAGTTCAAGGCATTCTATGAAAAGAATGACATCCGTCGACCGCTTATCATTCCATATTCACCTCAATAGAACGGAGTGGTGGAGAGAAAGAATCGATTGATAGTGAACATGACTCGAATCATGTTGAAGAGCAAGAATTTGCCCAAAGAATTTTGGGCTGAAGCAGTGGATTGTGCTGTCTATCTATCCAATCGATGTCCAACAAGGAGTGTGTGGAATCAAACACCACAAGAAGCTTGGAGTGGATACAAGCCAAGTGTATTCCACTTGAAAGTATTTGGAAGCATTGCATATGTGCATGTTCCTAATCAGCAAAGGAAGAAGCTTGATGACAAAAGTGAAAATTTCATCTTCATCTGTTACAGTCAACAGGACCACGAGACAAGAGATCTCTAGAGGAGATTTATGACTTGAATCAGAACCAAAGCATGTTCGTCTCTTTGTCAATACTGAGCCAATCGATTTTGATGAAGCATCAAGAAGTGAAAAATGGAGGAAGGCCATGAATGAAGAGATCAATGTGATCGAGAAGAATGATAATTGGGAGCTGACCACTCATCAATCGGATAAGAAGCCCATTGGTGTAAAATGGGTTTATGAAGTAACGAAAAATTCTAAAGGCGAGGTTGAGAAATACAGGCAAAGGGCTGGAATTGACTATGATGAAGTCTTCGCCTCAGTCGCCAAATTGGAAACAATACGACTGTTGATATCTCTTGCAGCACTAAACAAGTCGAAGATCCATCAGATGGACGTGAAATCAGCCTTCCTTAATGGTTTTCTTGATGAAGAAGTCTATATCGAACAACCAGAAGGATATGTAGTTCGAGGCCATGAAGACAAAGTGTTAAGGCTGAAGAAAGCCCTGTATGGGTTAAAGCAAGGGCCAAGGGCGTGGAACAGTCGCATCGACAACTATTTTCAAGAGAGAGGCTTTAAGAAATGCCCACATGATCATGCACTCTACATCAAGATGAATGGAAAAAGGTGACATATTGACAATCTATTTATATGTCGATGATTTAATTTTTACTGGCAACTGTGTGAAGATGTTTGATGATTTCAAGAAGGAAATGGCCAAAGAGTTTGAAATGACTGATATCGGTTTGATGTCATATTATCTTGGGATCGAGGTAAAGCAAAGAGATGATGGAATTTTTATCTCGCAAGAAGCGTATGCAAAAAAAAGTGTTGAAGAAGTTGAATATGAAAAAATGCAACCCAATCAGTATCCCCATCGAGGTTGAAAAGAAGTTGTCGAGGCACATCAAAGAAGGTCCGATTGATCGAACCTTGTTCAGAAGCTTGGTTGGTAGTTTGATATATTTGACGTGCACAAGGCCCGCTATCCTATATGCAGTCGGTTTTGTCAGTTGATTTATGGAGAATTCGACAATTTATCACTTCAAAATGGCCAATGAAGAGGATACTTCGGTATATTAAAGATACTATTGATCTTGGCTTATTTTATCCTGCATTAGGTGACAAGAAATTATTGGGAAATAGTGACAGTAATTGGGCTAGAGACGTGGATGATCGAAAGAGTACAACTGGATTCGTCTTTTATTTTGGTGAAGCAGCATTCACATGGACATCAAAGAAGCAATCGATAGTGACTCTATCGACATGTGAAGCAGAATATGTGGTTGCAACTTCGACTCTTAGCCATGCGATATGGCTACGAAATTTACTTAAGGAGCTCAGTTTTATTTAAGATGAATCGACACAGATTTATGTCGATAACAAGTCAGCCATAGCTCTTGCTAAAAAGCCAGTCTTTCATGATCGAAGCAAGCACATCGACACACGATATCATTTCATCTGTGAGAGCATTGCCAAGAAAGAAGTCCAAGTCAAGTTTGTGAAGTCTGAAGATCAAGCTGCAGATATCTTCACAAAGCCCCTGAAAAGAGAAGTCTTCGAGAAGCTACGAAGTCGACTTGGAATGAGAGAATCAAGCTTAAAGGGGCGTGTTGAGAGTTAATCTTAATTCTATATAGTTACGGCACTTGATGTGGAAAAATCAAGACATGAATAGAGGATAAGAAGATAGTAGAGTTATCTTTAGGATATGAATGAGTAGTTAATGTCTTGAGTAAAGAAAAAAGTCTAAGAAAAGTAGTAGTGTGACCGATCTAAATAATGAATGAATAAGTTGTTTTATAAGAGAAGTGTGGGGAGAGGGAGAGAGAGAGAGAGAGATACTATCTCCTTCGTATTGTGCCCATCGTGCAAGAGAACTCTGATTCTGATCAATTGCCGGACACAGCTAGGCATGACATAGTGGTGGCAGACAATTACGGAGGTAGACTTACGAGATTGGGAGGGAGACGGAGATCCATGAGACCCATACTGTAATAGTTTACGGTATTGGCCCCCACCACAAGATTGTTCCTGCCTTTGTGATCGCCGCGAGCTTGGGATGAGTAGGAAAGACGGTGATTCTGCAATGAGGCTCAGGGGTTGTAGTGGTGCATCACCAGCAAGTGAGGGGGTGATGACTGCACCGTCGGGATTCTTCGTTTCAATTTCTGTAGTGGCGGGATAGTTGGGATGAGAAGATGCAAATCCATCCACAAAACCCACGAGATCACAGCCACAAAGTAAGGGCAAAAACTGACTCTTCCAAAGAAGGCAATTTCCAGTAGTGAGTTCGACAGAAAATAGGTTTTAAATATGATCTGAGGTAAAGAGAAGGTTGGAGGAGTCAGCGGAAGGTGCTGTTGCGATGATAATGAAAGGCAGTCATGTGACCAAATTGAGGGGAAGAGAATCTGATGAATTTTTGCCTCGCACATACTTTAGTATAAAATGGATAAGATAGCATACTGAGAAGGCTATCCGGTATATTGTTTTTATTCCAATTCAAGTCTTGTTACTTGACAGACTCGTGATCTCAAATTGAGGGGCTTGGTAGGTTCTCTCTCATGACTTGTGAATTCCAAGTTAGACCCGACTGTCATACCATACAGGAGCTCTTTGGATTAGGGAAACTGCAAACGTGATTACACAAGAAACCAATATCAATGCTTTGTGCCGAGGTCTGTTCCCTGGTCCCTTTCAACACAGATAAACTAAGTATACCCAACATGGTGTGCGGCAAGCATAACATGGCATGGCCTGTCCTCCGGTTAGAATAAAGTGTGCATGACCATGCGCTCGCTCGCACCGCGCCTTACGTCTATTACTCAGCATTAGCTTCTGTTACTTCTTCTTCTTCTTCAGATACTTTAAGCTTTGACACCCGGAATATAGCTAGATTGACATCCCCTGCAGCAGCAGTTCTCATTTCAGGATAACAAGGTGGGAAATCTAGCTACAACGGAAAATCATAAGTATTGCAAAGCTCTACACAGACTGTCTCCATGCAGTAGATGTCATATCCAGATATTTATCAATTTGGAACTAGTTGAACTCGGCACTACCAAATTTACAACCGAGTTCCTAAAATTAAAATATTAGAAAACTACTTTATAGGACATGTTTGGTTTATTAAATTTAAAATTCATTAAAAAGATGTCACTAAAATACATCCTAGAGACCACACTTGATATTACGAACTACGATATTGTTAACCTCATTTTTGCACGGGCATCCCTTACGCTCGATAACTAATGCGAGATTATTGGGTGCTAGGGCTTAAGAAATTTGCAGGACTCCTAATTGCCCTTTTCAAAATTGTCAGAGGTGACCCCGAGCCACGCCAGACCAGGGCTCTACCCAACCCTCTAGATCACCTGTTTGTCATGTTATTATCTGATTACCAGTCAAACTTCCTTGCCTCTGAGGTGGCTCAAATGGTTTTGACGGAGAATTTAGACCCTTGTTATCGGATCCAGTGTTTTGTCAAAGTCTCCCCGACCTGAAGAGCTTGCTAATAGAGCTGCTCATTGGGAGTTCAGTAATCAGTGTGTTGAAGAAACGAGGAAGAATTTCTCCATGACCCTTTTGCTGCTGTGATTCAATGAAAATGAAGATAATTGACGTCAAAAGCATATAAACATGTTCAAGAAATCTTAGCGCGTTATTTTCACTTACATCACAAATAAGCCACCACCTACACAAATGAAGTTGCAGGGAACGATAAAGAGATTTACTATATGCTTGTGGAAACGTTATAAACCACTTCAATACGCATAAACTGGAAGAAAAGGATTAAACTGGAGGAAGGTGCCATAAGAAGTAGAACTTCTGGGTGGTATAGTGGCGATAATCCACAGAAAGAAAAGGCATCACTCACCTACAGGTTAAAAAAGCTATACCTCTCTGCCATTTATTATACACTTTCAGGTTCAGAATGTATACCTCCAACACTCCTGTGCTTTTTGCTCCAAAGATATTCATGTGGAAGCATTGGATCTAGAAAAGAGAGCCTATGGAAGAAGAGGAATGGCATCCTTATTCCTGTGTCGTAGATAAGAAACATCTTTTGGAGACCATTGACCATTTCTTTCTCCTTTGCCAAATCTAAAGGTTGTTAGTTCAGTTATTCTTCAGACCCATACAGCCACATACGAACTATACGATGTCGATTTAGAAAGCACCATATCATTTAAATATGTGTACGTAAGATACGTATCGCATATGTGATAAACTGACTACTATGCTTTGAGCTGCTCTTCTACCATCTAGCGAGAAGGTTCATGCCTCCATCCCTAAAGATAGTAAATAATCATGACCTTCCTGTTCCATGAATTACTAAAGCTTGCTAGATAAGAACCTCCATGATGGTAGCCAAGGTATTAATAACTGGTGGTGGTGACATTAGCTCTAATGGAAAGGGACGTTCTGAAGAGATCAGATTCCTAAAACAACCTACTCTGACAACCAACCCCTCTCTTGAAGTTCTTTTTGTGACTGAAGCTTTCAAACTTAGTTTTCTGGTTTTAGCTGTTAAAAGGTTTTATTTAGCTTAGAGCCGCTTGGAAGTGTATGTGCTTAATGTTCATCTATAATCATACACATATGCGTAATCTGCATAGCTGATATACCCACCCACATCCGGAACCATTGAGATTAATCCTCCTGATATCAGGAAATTATAGGGAACACCTGTCCACCTACAGCATAACACCCCTACCTAAGTAACTGATTGACCTACAAACCAATGAATTAGAATTTTAATCTGTTTCTAGTGGCTATCCTTCACTCACAAGGTTTCCAGCTTCTAGAATAGTTGAGCACATGTTCAACCTCAATGTTACTGCAATGCATTAAGAAACTTAAAAGATGCAACGAGCATGTGGACAAACTCAACAATCTTGGCATATTCTTGTCAATTTCATTTCAGATAGCAACCATGTTTTGCATGCCTATGTGATGCAGAAAGCAAATACTATTTTTGATATCTCATGAGAAATGTTATGTGGCACTTCAGAAAGCAGAACTTTGGAAGAAAGGGCAAGGTTATAGCATGGTACCGAATGTAATAGAACTTCCAGGTGGTATAGTGGCGGCGACACCAGGACTAAGTCGCTTGTCATCAATGAATGTTCCATTCGTGCTGTTCAAATCTGTGATTAGAAGACTTCCTTCCTTCTTCTGAATGCGGGCATGCACACCAGACACTGTTTTGAGTTTGGGGTGGAAAAGAGAGAAATGTAGCACAGGAAAGAGACAGATTATATCAATATGCAAGAGAAGAGGTGCGACCGTTGTTAAAGCATTAAGTCGATCTCTGACTTCGCTAATAGTTGAAAAATTTTGAAAAGCAGTACTTTTGGCTAGAGTACTTCAGTCAACATGAAATAAGGACTAAAATGGTCTGAGGCTAGTGATACGACATACTGAGTCAGCAAGAATATCGTGTACTTCTTCTCCATACATTTTGGAAAGATAAAAGAGTCCGAGTTCTGTGTAATAAATTTCCAGAAAAAGCCGGAACGTAGAGAATGAGAAACTCAGGAAGACTCGGTTACCTGTTGCCACAGGAATTACCAGGTCTGCTTTCTCAGGAACACGTCCAACTGTCACAACACTCTAATGCATTTTCCACAATTAGGCAGCTAGCATTGTGCACTTTCAGCCATCTCAGAAATAACTAAAGGCAATAGTGGGACTTACTGAAGCTATCTCAAATGGACCTGGCATTGGAACCTTATAACCGATGTGTCTTGAATCACCATCACCTGCGTGCCACCAACATACAACTATTCTCATGACCAAAAAATCTGTCCAATTGGCAACTCAGAAGGATGAATTGTAGCCAGCTGATAGGTGTATACCAGCAGCACCAGAAAAGCTGTGAAGGACTTCTTTGGTGGAGTTCATAACAGTACCAAAATACCCAATAAATTTCTCCTTATTTGTTCATTGCTTAGCTACAAATAGGCAGCCGGTGCATGAGGCTAGCGCTATAGCAGGGTCTTGCAGGGAACAATCTACAAAGCCTTACCCTTTGTACCCTTGACCGAGACCTCTCCCTTGCCCCTCCAATTGGTTATGCAATTGAGACACATGAATAGCTGGAAAAGTTAGGGTCTGACAGTCCCTATGATAGTTTAAATCCGAAATAGAGAAGAATGGAAAAATGAGAAAAGGGCTTCTTAAGCCAGCAAAATCTTACAATGGACTAGAGACAAGGTGTATGGCATGCAAGAGTAACAATGAGAAGCATTCTCAACCAACATCCGCTGCAGTAAAGGGTTTCTATAAAAACAAGAGAAAGAAGAGAAATCACTCACCTACAGGTTCAAGAAGCCATCTCTCTCCGTCATCCGTTGTTATGCTTTGGACCTCAGAGGCATGTACAGCTCCAAAGTTCGAATGTTGCTTCGGCTTTATTTCACAGAACTTTAGCTTCTTGGGTGAGCTCGAAAAACAGATACAGCCGGAAGCAAGCAGAGAAGCATTACAATCAAACAGAGTTGGACATAATTTGGTATAGAAGCTTGCAGGCTTTGGAAGCATTGCATAAGACAGGGATTGGATAGTTAAATCCATTTAATAGAATTTGATCACTCCGTGTGTGTGTTTGTGTGTGTCTGAACAAAGCAGTTTTCTAACTTCTGCTGTAATCGGTAGGCGTTGAAAGTGGATAAAGTGACTATAAGCCAGCATAGGGGGGATAATATAGTATGTGGCATCCATTTAAAGCTTATCACAAGGGTTTTGGATGATAATCATCTTGATTTCGGTTCTATTGAAAATATATAATATATAGTAACTATAATTTTGGTCTTTCGGAACAAAAGAATTTAACTCCTTGAGAAATCATATCAATGACAAATAAAATTATAGAGAGGATATGTTTTGGTACCATTTTCCAAGCAATTGAAAGCACAGAAAATTGGACGAGTAGCTAATTTGAAGGAGAATTGCTGCTAGAAACTAGGTCGGAAACTACGATTAAAAATCAAGGCCAAACAGAAAAATAGAGATTGTTGATAGGATTCTAGCTGCGGAATGCTAAACTCAGAGGCCGGTTAAAGGCGTAACAAGAACATAGAGGTGTTTGTGTGTGAGCTTGTCTCGTGACCCTCTATATAGCCATGGTGTTAAATGTAATACCCCGCCCGTAAATGTAGGCTTCACTTATTTTTAACCATTCAACATATACTTTTAACGACCATCGTGACAAGGTATAGCTTTGTGGTCTTAAGCAACGCATTTATTATCTTGCTATAAAGATTCACTGGGAAAATGTGCATGGAGTTTGAAGATAATATTGTAATGGCGCTGTTACTTTTGGGTTGCTAATTGACTTATTAGTGACATTAAAATTATGTGGGTATCTAGCCTGTTTACTATTGGAAGTAGTAGAATAATTTGTGGGGTTAATGCATGTAACAATAACAACGAGTAATGAGCTCTAAGTTTTGTAAATGTATGGAATTAAAAAGGTGGAAATGCCTTATCATTATTGCTATTAGCAGTTAAGTGCAATGAAAGGTAGCGCCACTTTTTACACTCAGTCTGTTTGGAACCACAAAATTGATGCAATTTCATTTCAAATACTTAAATTTTGTTGTTTAAAACATTGAAAAAGGAATTAGAATTAGATTTCTTAAGAATTGATCGGATTTGTTTATTTAGTGTAAGGTCCGATGAGAAATAGTCGGATTTCATAGGATTTGGATTTACATGAATTAAAAAAACTTATTTACCTCTCTTAGAGCTGTCTAAATTTCTACACCAATGAACCCACCAATATTATCTTCATTACCGTTACCAGCACACCACCTTTATTACCACCGCCGCCGCCACGGCTACTACCACCATTTTATTCTTCGAGTCTCAAAATTAGGGTTCTGGACGCCAATATTCAACGGGGACTTAGACACAACCTAATCTTACATAATCAAGTCCCCTAAGTTGCGTTTTAGATCCAAATTACAGGAAAGTTGTGAGCCTTATTTTGGGGCAAAAATGCCTGAGTCCAAGAATAGGATTCTGGACGCCAATTTCCATCATTGACATGGCAAAACCCAATCTTATACAGTATCAGGTTCCCAGAGCTACGTTTTGGTGGCACCACATTTAACAGTACATTTGCTCGCAATCTGGGGGGCAAACACCTATTTTCTTTGGGAATCTGACACTAGTTAATTTTACACCATCAGGTACCCTGAGTATGCTCGCTTTTTCTTGGGCAAAATTGTTTGAGTCCCACAACTAGAATTTTGGATGAAAATTTTCAAGTGGTCCAGGCAAAACCTAATTTTACAAGATCAGGTCCCGGAGTTACATTTTGGGACCAAAACTTGAGAACAAATATGTTACGCGTATATTGGGCAAAAAATGCACGAGTCCCAAAACTTGGGATTCAGATGTTAATTTACACTGTGAGGACTTGACACAACCCAATCTTACAACATTGTTCCCTTGAGCTTCGCTTTTGATATGAAAGATAGATAGAATGATTGCCTGATCTGGGATCAAAATCGTCTGAGTCCCAAAACTATGGTTCCGGATCTACAATTTTTACCAAAGACCTGGCTTTACATAACCAGGTTCTTAGAGTCGTGATTTGGTCCCAAACTTTGACAAGACAAATGTTGGCCTCATCTATGGGCAAAACCATCCAAGTCCTAAAACTAGAGTTTTGGACGCCAATTTTCATCATTGGCATGACTTAAGCTAATCTTACAGTCTTAGGTCATCAGAGTTGTGATTTATGCTGGAAATAAATTTGACGGAAAAAGTGTTTGCCTGATCTGAGGTAAAAGTGCTTGAGTTCCCAAAACTAGAGATCCGAATAGGAAATTTATTATGGACCAAGCCTAATCTAGTCTTATAGCATCGATTCCTCAGAGTCATGCTTGCGCACGAAATTTGACAGAAGAAATGTTTGCCTGATTTGGGGCGAAATTGTTTGAGTCCGACAACTAGAGTTTTGGACGACAATTTTTTTTACGGACCCGACACAACTTACTCTTATAGCATCACATCTCCAGAGCTGCATTTTGGGCTAAAAATTTGACAGAAAATTGTTCCCCTGATCTGGGGCAAAACTGTTCGAGTACAAAAATTAGGGTACCAAACAAAATTTTTCTTCGGGAACTTGGCACAACTGATCTTATAGTTTCAGGTTTCCAAAGTTACGTTTTAGGAGCGAAATTTGACAAAAAAATGTTTGCTTGATTTGGGGGCAAAACGATTCGAATACAAAAACCAGGGTTCTGGACACCAATTTTCATCAAGGACTTAGCACAACTTATCTAACAATATCAGGTTCTCATAGTTGTCTTTTAGGCCTGAAATTGACATAAAGCTCTCCGTCTGATCTGGGGGAACATCGTCCGAGCCACAAAAGTAGGATTGCATTCCATAAATTTTCATTTTTGACTTATTGCAACCTAATATGACGCCACCAGGTCCCCAGAATTGTGTTTTAGACTTGAAATTTGATTGAAAAATGTTTCCTAGCTTGATATGTGGGCAAAACTATTCGAGTCTTAAAACTAGGGATCCGAACAATAATTTTCATCCAGAACTAGGCACAACCTAATCTTACAGTATCAGGTCCTCCATGTTGCGTTTGAAATGAAAACAATTGCATTGAGGTGGTGTCCCTCCAAAATGGGAATCTAGCAGACTGCATTGTATTGTAGTCAACTGTCAGCCCTAGAATTCAAGATAAAAGGTAGTTTTTGCTTAAGTTCATGCTTAATCTTTCTATAGCAGCTATATTTCAAATCAAAACATTACAATGGTTTGGAGCTTCGTCACATACTGTATATGGAACTATATTCTAAGTCTCCATCTACTAGAGAAACATTGAGGCTCAAGGACTAATCTCTGCATCTTCATTAGTTTTTATCATTATAGAGAGTATCTTTTTGAATAATATTTTTAATTGAGAGTAAGCATTTCAAGTTATCAATTCTCTATTTTTAGAGCTTTGATTGTACCCATCATATTCCTTAAGAAGGCTACGATTGTGCAATAATCAATTTAATCAACTTATGGCAAAGCTTGGTGTTGTTGAACTTTAGAACTTTGGGGTTGTCAAAGCCTAGTTCTCAACATGTGTATATCAGCAAAAGTATTGTATGGTGTTTAGGTCTTGACATAAAGGTAGAGCATAATAGTTGATTCGAGGATTCTTATAAGAGACTTCCTTAAAGATGTGGACAAAGTCTTGATTGTTATTTTAGCCAAATAGTTTGAATCCCTTTGTCAAGTATATCTAAACTCGACCCTTTTACTTATTCTTCTTGGTTGTTTAACATTTGTGGTTAGCATGTTGGTTGAACTTGTTTAATAGGTTTGATCAAAATATATGCTTGTGATTTGTTCTAATATCCTCACTGCACCCCCACATTTTATTTATTAGTAACAATTGGTATTAAAGCACATCACGAATTCAAGTCTCTTTAGGTGTTTCCTGGGGAAGGGATTGCTAACAGACGAGAGTTGGGTCAGGTTCATCAACTTCCTAGTGCGACCATGTGTCCTGGCTGCAATGCAGGAGTCTAAGGGTATAAAGTTGAGCCTTTACTAACATCAAGAACACTTGGTACATTGATAAACGCTTGATCCTAACAATGACAATAACTGATGTTTTCAACATCACTAACGTACATTAACCAATTCCGAGTCACACCCACTGGAATATTAAAGCAATGTGTATTATGAAATTAGAGTTCATCATAGTCTTAGAATTATGAATCTTCACATATTAGTATTTTTTGATAACACAATAAAATATATTCACAATGATTTCGTTCAATGCACTACACTAACGCACTAGTACTTAGCTTGAAGTCTCTACTTCCATGTCAAAATAAACCATCTCATTATACACTGCAACATACAACATAAACATCTGTCACTGAAGTCATACTTCATATGATATTGACATGTCTGGCCCCGCTACGCACTGTCATGTCCTTTCCTTGCATCTTTCGGAAGCATGGGAATGCGTAGAGCCAACTATAAGATGATTCAGCAGCCCCCAAGATCTCAACCCATGCTTCCCACTTAGATTCGAATCCTCCCTGTCGCTCATGTTGTCGCTCATGTTGTTGGTGGCAAACTTAAATCATCGCCCTGCATGTACTCCACATGCTGGTTCCGTGTGCTTTGGTTCTGACATAGATGCCGGAATCGGGACCCCCGATATATGTGGTGGCTAGTCTCGTAGGTCCCTGATAGGCAATACTCCCTGTCAGTTAGATCACAGCTATACATTTCACTATTTTCTTTACCCCTAAAAAAGGAGATGCTATCATGAATCCCTATTTCTTTTGTCATTTTCTCTTGATGTAATCATTCCTCCTAGCAAGTAGACAAAAGTAAAGGAAAGCGAGGCAGAAAGCGGGATATGTCGTAGAAACTCAATTGGGCAAGTTGTTTTGGGGTGGTTGTTTTCTTGAGAGGGGAGGGGGGAGGGGGAGGAAGAGGAGGTGGAAGAGAAACAACCGTGTACCTGAGTCGGCTATGATAGTTGCTGAAGACAACGCCAACTGTCACAACTATTCCAATGAATCGTCTACCATAATGTAGAAAGAGAACAAAGGATCCAGATTAGATCATATTACCAGCATCTGTATCCCTCCAGCCTTACTTCATTAGTCTAGAGTTTAGACAATCAGGGCACAAACTGGAATACTTATTAGGATTTAGCAAGCATGAAGTAGAACCATGATACAACATCACTTTCCATACACCAAAAATATGGAGAGTTTCCTTGTACCACCACTATGAATGAAAGAAGGAAGTAAATTAGGAGTAGCAGACACCAGTCCAAGAATGTGATTCGTGATTATTCCCCAGTTGCCACAAAAAATGCCGCGAAAAGAATATATAGATGATGGCACCAAAATGCTCAGCCTCAATATACTTTAGACTACTGGTGCCTGCTACCATACCCATGCGATTTAATAAGCAGTTAGATGAATAATTCGTTCTGAAAAAGGTTCAAACCCTTCTCGTACCATCTCTTCCGCGCATCTTCTTGCCTCTGCTGTTCTGCCATGCTTGTGTAATCCATTCACTAAAATGTTGTAAGTCCACGCATTCGGCTTATGCCCTTTTTGACATAGCCTATTGAATAATTTGCAAGCCTTATCCACGTCGCTTATGCTCACTTTTCTCAACAACATGTTGTAAGTATACAAGTCAAGTGGGAAGCACTGTTCGATTACTTCCTCCAACTCTTCAATTTCTGGGTCACGTCTTAGATAATCAGGAAATACACCAATTAGCCGGCCAAGCATCCAACTGCGGGAACCCTTATCATGCAGATCTCTTGAACGTACCAAGGCATCGTAAAGTTCTCTACTCTTTAAAGAGTTCCACAGAAGTGTATTACCGAGGAAGGATGATGTAGGAATGCCTTCTTTCATGAAGTCACCCAAGAGATTTACCACCGGATCGAATCTCTTATGTTCACAGAACGACTTAACAAGTTCCTCATAAGATTGAAGACTGGGTCGTATTTGGTTCTCCCTCATGTCCCGGAAGATATCCAATGCAATGTCTGGCTTATTTGCTCTACAAAGACCAATTACCATGGCATTGACCCATTTCCTTGCAACCGTTCTCCTCGAGACATCATCAAAGAAATTTAGAGCGTCAAATATCCTATCACTTTTTAGATAACTCTGCAACATTAGCAGGTGAGAACTCAAATTGGGCCCCATGCCACGTCTCTGCATCATTACATAAATTTCTCTAGCCAGTTCAGGTCTCTTGGCATGTCCAGCTCCATCAATGAAGAAGTTGTAAATCTCACACCCGGGCCTAAGACGGGACAAATGCATCTCGAGCAACCTGAAAAATTGCTTCTCTGGGTCTTCCAGATCGCATAAACACTGAATGACGGATCTGAACACCTTCCGATTCACACTGTGGCCCTTTTCTTGCATTTCTATAAGTAGTCTTGCCGAGATATCTCCCCTACCGGACTTGTTAAACCCTTCTACCAAGTTAAGGTAAGCACCTTTACTGGTAACTTTATTTAACCTGTTGAGTTCTCCATGAATCAAATAACCATCTTCCACTCTCCCAGTCCTACACAAACCCGATATAAATTTGTCAAAAACAGAATCCTCAGGCAGAAAATTCCGCTCCAGAGCAACAAGAACCAACTCCATCATCTTGTCAAGCTTCCCCTCCCTGCAAAGCGCATCAACAAGAATCGAAAACGTCCTTCTCCCAGGAAAAGACCGCTGCTTAATCAAATTCCTAAACACCCGATACGCTTCATCAACACTTCCGTCCCCGCAGAGCGTATTTATCAGAAAGTTGTAAGCCATGCCACTCGGCGTTAGCCCAAACTCCACCCTCGAATTGTACAACTCGAGTGCAACCTCCACCATCCCCACCTTGCAAAAGAAGCACAAAACCGAATTCATGGTCATCTCATCGGGACATATCTTGTGATCCTTCATCTCCATCAGCAAATCACAAACTTCCTCGAGCCGATTTTCCCTCAAAAGCCTACTGATCAATGTATTGTATCGGAAAACCTCAGGAATGTATCCTTTCCTCCCCTGCAAAAACTCCAACGCCCCTCCTACCTTGCCCAATTTAACAAGGTTCCTAATCCACTCCCCATAAGCATGCTCCATTGGAACCCCACCCAACTGCCCAAACTCCTCAACCAGCTTACCCGCCTTGTCAGCCTGGCCATTCCTACAAAACGCGCCCACCAAAACACCCAATACATGCCCACTTAACACCACGCCATTCTCCACCAACCCGCGTACATACGCTTCCGCTTTGTCCAACTCGCTTTGCTTGCACAAGTTCTTAACCAATATGGAATGTGTTACCTTGCATTCGAACCCCCTCATCCTAATCTGCCTAGCAATCATATCAACAACGTCGAAATAACCCTCTTCCACCAACGCATTCAGCAAAACGTGATAAACAAAGCCGTCTAGATCAATTCCCCCAAAGCGCATTTTGCCGAACAGTTGGAGTGCAACCTCGAGCTTACCCGAAACGGCATACCCCATCACCAGCGTGTTGTAAAATCCGTCCCTGTACGCGCTTCTGTGCTTGGTGTAATTTTCTAAAAACTCAACCATTAGGGACATCAACTTGGCCTTGGACAGAATCTTGAAAATGGCATGGAATGTGGCTCGGGTGTGGTAAAAACCCGGCTGCCGACCCGCCCAGTCGAAGAACTTGAGGCAGGGCAGCACGTCCTTGCGGTAGGACAACACGTCGAGCACTAGGGATTCGTTTAAACGGAGATTGAGACGAAACAATTGGATGGAAAGCTGTTCGTCGTCGTTCTCGGCGGAGAGTATCTCGAAGACTCGGTCGAACAGTGGGTCACTGGCGGACTTGAACCATTCGCGGAAGGACAGGGCCACGTCCTTCGCATGTAGCAATTCGGCGGCGGCAGTGGTTGACGGCGGAGACGAGTAGGCGGTGGTGCTGGTAGAAAAAAAGAGCAAGAGGAAGGTGTTCTGGTGGTGGTGGTGATGAATGGTGGTGACGGAGATCGGGGTGGGGATAGCAGAGAGAAGGGGCCTAGTTATCTTGATGCATCTGAGTCTTAGCATGATTTTTACGGGGTGATGGGTGATTGGTTTTCTGGGTTTACGATAGAGAGGCGGAGGGGGTGATTGGATAGTTCATCATCATCATCTTCTTCATTCTTCTTCTTCTTCCTCCTGGTGGTTTCAGTGATCTTACTGATTTGCAGCAGAAGCTGCAAGGAGGAATAGTTAAAGTGAGCAGATTGTTGAACGAGGTGTTCGCAGGAAGAGGAGAGGGTGTCTCAGAGGAGACGCTCGGGGACATTTCAATTTAATCTTTTTTAGAGAGCGTGTTCTAGCTATTTTAATAGTTTGTCAATTCTAAATAGTAATTTCAATTTAATCTTTTTTAAGAGCGGTTCTAGCTATTTTAATAGTTTGTCAATTTAAAATAATTAAGAAATTACATAAATCCAAGTAGACTGTGTCAACTTTTTAATGAGGTTAGATACGTGAATTTGTAGTAAAGAAGAAGTCCAGTCCAGAAGTACTCAGAAAATCGGGATCTTGATTTCTATTCAAATGTGGCCAGCGAGATTGTTTCTCTCGATTTTCAGTGTCATTCAGCGTGGATGGAAAGATGTACTAACACTAGATATGTATCACATAATATTGACAGGTGCTGACGTGGTGTTAAACTACGGCTCTTTGCGCTTGTTATTTGATCAACTGAATGCTTTGAATTGGTGTACATAACAAACTCGCAGCCGCGTAGACTAAAGATGGTATTGATATGATGTTATCGTTTAATGTTTATGTTGATCTAATCATTATCACGGAAGCAGAAGAAAGCCTTTTTAAGAAACCATTTCGGAATATAAGGATTGTTCTCTTGGTGTTAGCTAGAGGTATCAAAAGGGTCGGATTGCTCGCGGGCCAGCCTGATTTGGCTCAGGGCTGGCCCGGCCCTAACCCGTAGGGCCTTGGGCCAGGGCTGATTCTTCCAAAATTTTATTTGGTCGTTTTTTAAGGCCTGGCCCGGGCTTTTTTAGGCCTGGCCCAAACCCGGCCCGATTTTGGACCTAATCTGGCCCGGCCCTTTGGCCCTAAGTGTGGCCCTATTTGGTTTTCACCTATATTTTAAGATAATTTCCTTTATCCAAGGTTTATGAATCTGCAAATGCAATCACTCAGGCCCAACTCATATGTAAATGACCCTTTTGGAATTGGAATACATGTAAGAAGTAGTGAGACACATAAACAGATGAATGTCTTTGAGTAGATCTGAAAACTTATTTGTTCGTCTATTTTGATTTTTGGTACATAAAATTTTTACAGAATTGGCTAGCAGCTTGCATTAATATGTTGATTAGCTGTTACATGGACTATAACAAAGAACCTGAAAGTTCATGCATGATATAACAGATATTTGATCAAGTACATAATCATTGGAGAATTTACCTTAAATGCAACTAGAAAAATATTTGCCCAATTAGAAATGTTAATTGCTCTTTCATGCCGCGCGTCTTATCTACGGTATAGCTCTTCATCAATGACATTGGGAGAATCTAGAGAGTCAACTTCCTCAAAAGACCTTAATGTCGCAAATTAAAATGCTTTTTGTAGTATTCTTTCTCCCCTGATACAAGTAGAGTTACATCTGATACATAGCTTCACTATGCCACATGAAAAAGTGTCTAAAATAAACAATGCACTTGAAAAAAATAGAATAGTTATTTTTCTTCACCTTTTTTTCTTAAAAAATAGAATAGAATAGATATTTTTGCAATACAAAACTAGAAATAAAAATAAAAAAATTAAGCCCGGGCCCGGCCCTAAAGTTAGGGCCTAGGGCTTGGACAGGGCCTCCATACCCCAATCTTGGGCTCAGGCTTGGCCCGACCTTCTTTCCATGGCCCTTAGCCCGAAAGGCCCGGGCTTCCACTTAGGCCCGCTGGGCCTAGGCCGGCCCTGCCCATTGACATCTCTAGTGTTAGCTTGAGTTCCACCGTGAGAGGCTCTGTGGATACTCAATTTCTTTAACTTTTGGTGCTTTCATGCCTTGCATGTTATTCAGTCTTTTTCTGAGCTAACTTGGTGATTTGGTTATTTGATGTTTTGTATGCTTTGGCCTTGGAAGAACGGAAACTAGCCAGAGTGGGGTTGGGGGCTAATTTTGAAAAGTACCAACTACCTATTTTTCATGACCCAATCGAGCCATCACACACACACACACACACACACACAGAGAGAGAGAGAGAGAGAGAGAGAGAGAGAGAGAGATAGTAGGAATGTACTACCATTCTCCGAATTGCTAGCTAAAGGTACTTCAAACTTACCGATGATGGGATCTTTCTCTCGCACTAGATTATGGAGATATTTATATCTGGTTATTGTAGAAGTACTCTTTATAAACAAATGCGTGAACGTTGTCTGGCGATGATTATAATGCAATGCCTCCGGTTCTTCAAAATTAGCATACAAGTGCTCTGGAAAGGCAATGATACCATGTAACCTGTTTGTAACATTATTCTACCCGTGGAATGTGCATCACAACATACTAGAAAATTGAAACTTCAAGCAAACACATGTCACTATATTCGTCTATGTGCCATGGTAGACATTATACAGTTTACGCACTTTTTCAGGGATGAGGTCGTTCGTCAAGGAATATACTTTGTATTAACGTGTGCTCATTGTAGCCACCTTGTGTATGTTGTATCGTCCCAATTTTTGTAGCTTTATTTGTCTAAACATCTCCTTCGTATAGACTTTTGCACCATTCACCTCCAATGGGATCTCAAGCAGCTTTTTTCTTTGTTTTTACCTGCTTGCAAAATTCGTAGCTCTTCTTTTCACGAATGTCTGTGCAATTTCTTTTTGGGCATTCATTACAAAACTCTTCAAATTCGTAACTACACCTACATAGGGATTGAACATGGCTTTGTAAATTCACTCATGCTTGTCGTTCGCATGCCCGTCGGTCCATTTTCCTTGAGTTTACACAATGATTGGATCCGGTCATTATCTTGCAATGAGCTTAATTCTCACCTCTCTTTAAATTCCTTAATTGTTAACGACTTGTTAACACACCTGTCAAAATATTTTTTATATGATGCAAAACGCTTAGAATATGTGTTGTTTATGTACCAAGTGCACCTGTTGTGTCGAGTCTTAGCGAAGATGGTAGTAGTCGCATTATTCATTATCAAATCTTGATCGGTTATAATAACTTTGGGTACTTTGTAGTTCACTGCTTCCAGTCACGTTTAAAACAACCATACAAAAGAACTTTTTCTCCCATCCCTTAACCATTTGAATCCAAACAAGATGGAGTGATAATGATGATTAGCACCTTTGGAAGGAGTGAAATACATCAAATACTTGTTAGTACGATAGGTGGTGTCAAAAGGCACAACATTCCTAAAATTTTGATAAGCATGTTTAGAATGCCCGTCAACCCAAAAAATTATTCATAACTCGGTGCTCGTCCTTAAGACTAAAGTTGTATGTAAACCCCAGGTCCTCCATTTGAGCTCGCTTTATTAGGCTCATTATGGCTTGAGCATCATTCACGTCAAATGAGTTTCATGTTTGGGTTTGGACCACGTTACGAATGTCTATCAAATTAAAATTTGAATTTTGAATTCTCCCAGCTTGTTTAGCAAGAACATTAACAATGTCTGTAGGTCCTATCCGTGCTGCACACATTATATGAATCAGGCTCTTTGCAACATTACTCATCTTCCTGTGTTGAGTCTTTTGACTTAACTTTGAAGGCATTATAAAATGAGTGATTGTGCCCAAATTCCAAGCTAGTAATAACCCAACGATCTTGTTAGATTTTATAGCTTATAACATCTTGACCTTGCAATCTAAGCGCACAAAGCAGTCCTGCCTTCTAGGCGCATGTCCCACTTCATCATAACCATCATCATCATTGACATGTTACTTTCCTTGTTTATGGTACTTATTCTAGTTGTCTTGATTCTAATGCCAAAACCAACTATTAACGAATACATTAGAAAATATTGTTCAACATCTTCCAATGTTCGAAATATTCGTCCTAGATAAGGGTCACTAGCATCTAGTGGTGTGTTCGAGCTTGCTTCAAAATAGGACATTGTAAAACAAGACCTACTAAGAAAACAACTTATATTTTAGTTTCAAATTATAACATTAATTAAAAAATTATAACATCCTATTAAACAAAACAAATAAAAATTGATAAAAGAGTTTAATAATTTAGACATGACAAATGCAACAAAAATAATCTCACAAACTTTCCTAAACATGACATAACTTTCTTTAATTAAGACATATACACTAATAAGTCATTAAATCACAAACTTACGATGCTTGAGTGAAACTTGGAGCGTCAAGGGTTAGCTTTGAGCTTGGAACTTGAAGGGCTTTAGTGGAGCTGAATATGGAGGCAAGTGGAGCTCCATGGAGAGGCAAGAAGATGACAATTAGAAGGAAAAATAGTTGATAATTAATGCTTGAGGATATAAATACCGCGCCACATAATATAGCAGATAATGACGATTCAAAATTTTGAACAGTGCCTCGTTGACCACTACATTATGTAGCGGACGAGCACTGCTCTACTAAGCTAGAGGGGCATTCTGGTCAAATGGACGTCCGCTACATTATGTAACAAACAACAGGATTTTTTTTAAAAATAAAGTTTGAATGGTCTATCCATCTTTGATTGATGGACGACTATATGGCGTTGACCACTTAACTAAAGTTGCCTGCGGAGGCAAATGATCAGCTATATATATATATATATATATATATATATATATATATATATATATATATATATATATATATATATATATCCCTGTCTACCGGTTGAGAAATAATAATTTTTGCACCATAAATCTGGCCATCCATGTGTACTCGTGGATGGCCCAGATCTACTTTTTTTTTTTTTGGAAAAAGTTGCAACCACCACTCTTTAAAGAGGTTGCAAAAATGGACAAAAATGCCCCTAGAAGCAGAAAAAAACCCAATCGCTAGAAAGACTAGCGGTTGGGGCCCCACTAATTTCCTCCCAACCGCTACAAAGTGTAGCAATTGGGAGCACACCCAACCGCTACACTTAGTAGCAGTTGCTATCATTGCTATTTTTTAAAGCCTTCTTTCGTGTAGCCACTTACACAAAGAAAAAGTGGTCCCACCATTCCCCAACCACTACTAAGTGTAGCGGTTGGCATCAATACCCGGCCCCACCACTCCCCAACTGCTACAAAATTGCCACCCTCCTCAGTCCGTTACTCTGTGTAGCGGATGACTTTTTGTCCTGACAGTTCCTAGTCAAAAAGTCATTTGCTACAGTGTGTAGCGAACTACTTTTGACTGACACACGTCAAGTCATCCACATCCCCCCTGATAGTTGTCACATCAATCCTGTCGCCGCACGACATTCTAGCCGTCCGCGACTTTGTATAGCGGACATGCTTTAATTATGTACAAAATCAATATCGTCCGCCATATTGTGTCGCAGACGGTTTTATTATCCGCTTCTCTACAAGGTGGACGGTCGTTACTGTCCTCTACTTTATGTTGCGGACGGTACATATAAATAACCTAACTTTGATACTCTTACTCTTTCTTCTCACAATTAGATTTTTTTAGCGGCATTGGCAAGAAGATCTGTACAATTGAAATTCTTTAATCGTCTCATCAATCACGTAAGTTCATAAACCATTTATTTATTTGTTCATAATCTAGAGTTGTTATGAGTATTGCGGCTTATAGATTATTTTGAATATGTATTGAGCATGTGCTAGCATTTGTTATACACACACACACACACACACACACACACACACACACATATATATATATATATATATATATATATATATATATATATATATATATATATATATATAGCATGTGAACTTATGCGAGTACATGCTAGCATTGTATGTATTATGCATGTGCTAGTGTTGTATGTTTGAGAGCGTTTGATAAAAGCTTCCAACCTTGCCGTTTTTCCATAATTTTAGTTGCAAAAAATGGATTTTAACCCTGGACCCGAAGATCCCTCTGTATTATACGACCAAGCAAACGATGTCAGTACTCTCATATGGGATGGTGGGGATAAGATACTTATTTTATCAACTTTCTTATTCTTACAAACATATAATACCTTTTGTTTTGGTTAAATTATATTTATTAATTCATAGGAAAGAGCACTTCTCAACACAGTAGAAGTATCCAATAATTTTAAAGCCTGAAAATTGAACAAATACCAGAAAAGGTTACTGCGTAGGATTGGGTTTGGGATTTTCACGCATGGACAGATCTTTCAACACCTTGACCGGC
Organism: Escallonia herrerae; assembly: GCA_033070095.1. Classification (NCBI taxonomy): domain Eukaryota; kingdom Viridiplantae; phylum Streptophyta; class Magnoliopsida; order Escalloniales; family Escalloniaceae; genus Escallonia; species Escallonia herrerae. The sequence continues at coordinate 371,982 of JAVXUP010000156.1, forward strand.
ACTTAATAGGTGCCCTTATTGAAAGGTGGAGAAGTGGAATGAATACGTTTCACTTCCTTCTCGGAGAGATAACAATTACCCTAGAAGATGTAGGGTTCATCTAGAGATGTCAAACGGGCCGGGCTTGGGCCGCCCGGCCCTGGTCCAGCGGGCTTTAAGCGAAATCGGGCCGGGGCCGGGCCAGGGCCGCAGCCATTCGGGCCGGGCCGGCTGAGGAGAAATCCTAGGCCCGGTCCAGGCCCAGGCCCTAGGCCCAATTTCTAGGGCCGGGCTTGGGCCGGGCCGGGCCCTTTTTTTTAATTTTTTTTAAATTTTCTTGTTATTCAATTTTAAATTTCATCTTTAGGCATGTCCAATTTTCAAATTTTGACAAATCTAATTTTTATCATTTTATTTCATTATATGTAATATTCATATATATATATATATATATATATATATAGATATATTTATTTGTCTCTCATTTTATTTTTTGCTATATGTTAAATCTTTTCTTACTCTTCTTGGTGATCTTTATTAATAAAATCTGAACACATAACAATTATTACTATTTAAGAGAGACTGTTTCTACTATTTGATATTTTACTTCAAACTAATTGGCTGAAAACCCGGGATTGATACATGTTAATTACCGAGACGATCTTTAGTAATAAGTATAGAAAAATAAATGTGTTCATAGGCCCTCCTCCTTTTATCCGGGCTTGGGACCGGCTGCTTGTAAACAAACAGGCGAAGTTACCTATTTTTTTATATATAGGAAAAATATATATCTTGCTTGTAAAAATTTATTTTATATATATGGAAAAAAAGTATATTTTGTGAAAAAAATTATTCTTAAAACTTAAGAGAAGGAAAATAAAAAGAAATTACCTAATCATCCGGAAGTACTTCAATATCCGAGTCACTGCTCTTCCTATCATCAATCGGTTTATCTTGCTCGCGGTATTTCGCATCAAGATAATCCTTCCAACATACACATAGCTCGAGCGACTCGGGGTTAAGACGACTCCTCCTGTCATCCAAAATCCTCCCGCTGGCTGAAAATGCCGACTCTGAAGCAACCGTGGAGGCTTGCACTGGCAGTACATCCCGTGCAATTTGGGATAAAGTTTTATACATGTTTTGATTTTGTTTTCAAAAATTTAACAAATTAAAATTAACCTGTTCTTGCATTGATAAATCAGAATAATGATCAGTATTTGCATATACACCAATCTCATTAAAAGAGGAAAAAGTAGACGAACCTGCCGAATTAGAAGTACCTTCACCTGGTAGTTGTCTTGCTACTAGATGTTCAAAGCCCTTAAGGTATGGCGCATAATACCTCTCAACAGTGGATGATGTAGCTCGCCCGCGCACGTCAGCAGAATTACGATAGAGGTTGAACAATTCCTCAAACCTCTTGCTCACTTTTGCTGTGAGTGCGGTTGTCTCCTCTGCTGTGTAGCACATTAATTTCGATATCTCTTGTATCGAGGCGTTCACGCCATGCAACTTTAACCTAGGATCTAAACAAGTAGCCACAGCAAAAATAACAGGCAGTCTACTCCAATATTTATTAAACTTTTTATCCATCACTTTTACTATTTCCCTAAAGGGTCCTATATATCTCCATTTTGTTAACATTGTAGCCATCTTGAGAATTTCTATTACAGCGAGAGGAGAGGTGGGATAGTACGTACCAGACAATAAATTGGTAGACGTGTAGAATACCTCCAAAAATTCAGCTAGGTATGTGGCCATCTGCCATTCCTCTTGAGTTGGCAAGCCGGCTGGGAACTGGGTTAGTAGAAAATGCGTATAGACTTCTCGGTATGCCAGAATGTGTAAAAGCATATGGTATGTAGAGTTCCACCTGTGGACCACATCTGTAACTGCTCTCCTGCGAGGCATATTATATTCAACACACAACGTTTTAAATTGTTGTGTTCTCGGACTCGAGCTATTAACATACGCTGTCATACCCCTCATTTTGACAAGAATATCTCCTGCAGCAGCTAAACCATCTTGAACAATTAAATTAATTATATGACAAACACAACGAACATGAAATAATTTACCAGAAAGTACAGGTTTGAGGCTCTCCTTTAAAGCATCAACAGCAGCTGTATTGTTAGAAGCATTATCAAAACTAATACTCATAATCTTATCCTTTAATTTAAATGTGGTACATGCTTTTAATATAAGAGTAGCAATGTTCATTCCATCATGCGGAAAAGGAAAGAGCTCGAAAGCGATGATTCTCTTGTGCATAACCCAATCTGCATCAATCCAATGAGCGGTCACACAAGAATAACTAACAAAAGTAAATGGAGATTGCCAAATATCAGAAGTAAGACTAACTTTACCGTCAAATTTATCGAAATAATCGATAAGGCGTGCTTTAGCAGCATTGTACTGTCGGAGTGCATCGGATCTAGTTGTGTTTCTATGAACCTTTTTGTACAAAGGTTGAACGTATGTGTTCATATATCTAGAGTGCTTAGGATTATCGGCAAAAGAAAAGGCTTGTTCATCGTGAATAACAAATTCAGCGAGACCGTCTCTTTGCTCTCGCTGATTATAAACAAATAACTTACCGTCAAAAGATAACTGCGTTTGGGTAGGTTCGACGTGGCCTTGTCGAGGTGCACACAGAGGGTAATGCCTGTTAAGATGTCCATTACCACTACCAGACGAAAATAATTTAGCGCAGTACTTACATCGAGCTTTTCGGATGCCGTCCACCGTAACTACATCGAAATGATTCCAACACTCGGCTTTCTTTTTTTTCCCCTTTTGGACTTCTGGCTCATTACCGGAGGCATTGCTCGGCCCTTCTTCATCATGACCAGGCATAGGGTTGAGATTATGCCACGGAGTAGTAGCTTCGCCAACCGAGCTGCGTCCTTGACTATAATGCGGGGGGTCTTCATCAGGCGTGTATTCAAAATCTGGAATGTTTTGATTGAACTCCCAATTGGCTTGGGTATCTATCATACAGCCTGTACTCATTCGTCCAGGAACGAATGGTTGTGTTGGTGCTTGGATTGGTGTTTGTGATGGCCGTGGCGCTGGCGCTTGTGCTTGCGATGATGATGATGTTTTTCGTGATGATGATCCACGCCTCAGTTTCTTCAATAATCCAGCCATATTTCACGCTAAACTTTTTTACTAGATTGGAAATCAAAATTCGTAAGAGTAACTAAATACACAAGTATAAGAGTAGTAATAAGAAATAACAATTAAAAGAATGAACGAGTAACAAATATTAATCACTGAGGATAATTCTGATCCAATTGGAGAGAGTTAGTAATTAAAAAGCATTTAGTAATAGTAATTAATAAATAAAAATTCACTAATTACTAATTACTAGACAAAAGAATTAGAGAGTAACAAATTAATAAGAGTAGTAGTTAGTAATTAAAATTTAGTAATTAAAATAGTAAGAGTAGTAATTAATAAACAAGAGTACTAATTAGTAAATACTAGTAGTAATTAGCAAGAGTAGTAATTGGAGAGGGAAATAGTAGCAAAGCTTGTAGAAATATAGAATGTTTAGATAAGAGAGAGTAAGAAGATTGGTGTGAAAAATTAGAGAGAAATGGTGTGAATTTATAGATTTTAGAAACTTCACAAAAGACCAAAATACCCCTAAAAACTATCCGTTTATAGTTGTTGGGGAGGGTAAGAGTGTAAAAACCTTTAAAGGAGTTGGAAAAATTAAGTTAGACTAAAATACCCCCCAAACTAGCCGTTATATTGCTGTTGGGGGGGTAAAAGTGGAATTTTGGGGAATATATCCGTTGGAGGAAAAGGGGGGAGAAAGGGGGGAAAAACAAAAAATTCAAACAGGTGGGGCCGAAACCGGGCCCAGAACTGGGCCGGATAACCGGGCCAGGACCGGGCCAGGCCCGGGCTTTCCCCCTAGATTTTTCGGCCTGGTCCAAGCCCAGGCCCTAAGCCCAATTCCTCCGGGCCAGCCCTGTTCATGAACGGGCCGGGCAGGCCCGGGCTTTTTTCGGGCTGGGTCGGGCCGGGCCGCGGGCCGCCCGGCCCGTTTGACATCTCTAGGTTCATCTTAGGGTTACCGATGACGGGGCGGCCAGTAATTGCTCCTCCGTCGGAAGTAATGAATAAGAGAATCGCTAGAGATTTCTTCACTTCAATACCTGAGGATCAATTTAGCACTGGTGGTATTTAGTTGAAGTGGCTGGTAGAGACCTACAAGGTTTTGCCAGAAAACTACACGGACGAGATGCTTATGATGTACACACAAGCCTTCCTCTTATGGGTGATGTGATCAATTTTATTCCCAACGACGTCGCAGAACACAGTCAGCGTGAAATATTTACCGTTGTTGGATAACCTGCGGGAGGTTGGGAATTATGCCTGGGGTGCAACAACTCTTGCGTACTTGTACCGAGCATTGCACAAGGCAACGAGGCCCGACTCCAAAACTATATGTGGCCCTGGTTGTGTGCCTGGGAGTACAGCTGGAATGACAGCCATTACCCGAGGAGAGACGATCCCCATCACATCATTACTTACTATTGGGGGGAGCTCGACTCGCTATCTCTGGGCCAGATGCGTTGGACACCGTACAAACATTTGGCGCGACGGGTGGGAGAGTCGTTCGTCTTCACGCTCTCCAGGTTATAACGCACACCCCTGATCCACTTCGAGGTCATAAAGTGGCAGCTGCCAGATTGCGTTATGCACCATTTTGACTGCCTGTAGGGGTTGCCAGCCGATGCCCTGGATACGAGGGTTAAAAGGAACCCACCGGGTGTCGGACGGTTTGGCAAGGCGAATGCGCACGACTTGTGCGCATGCAAAATTGAGGTTTGGAATTCCTGACAGGACACACTGGCGGCTATTATGTTGGAGCCTGTCCCCGTGATCAGTATCGAACAGTACAATGAGTGGTACTACCGCATCACCCAGAGTAGAGTAGCCCCAGTAAGGTTTGAACGCGGGGAGAAGTACCACCCTAGGGGTCAGATCGATGAGCATGTGGCATACGATCTGGTAAGTTGCCCAACAAGTGCTTTTAATTGAATTTGATGATTCTAAGTGTGTGTAAAAAGTTACTTATTGATTATTTCTTTGGATATAGGTTAATGCCTCGTTTGCCTTCTTCTATAAGTTGAGTGAACGGAAGGATCTGGTGGATGCAATGGGCGAGGAGCTTCGCCAACAGGCTGAAGCGTTGGTGTTTGGTTGCGGGAATTTTTTGTGCTAAGAATTGGGGCAGCCTTCGTGGGTCAGCCTTGGAATGGGTTATCTGGGGTGGCAGCCCCCTTATACGAGCGAGGGATACGGTGATCCCTCGGGACAGACTTCGGGGGTAAGCCATGGATACGGTGGTCCCTCTGTACCAAGAGTGGGTGGTGATTGGGGACCGCCAAGCACCATGGACATGCTCAAGAAGCGCCGTGGGAAGATTACAGTGCACCCCCGTTCTCTTTGCTTACGGACTCGAAACCCCAGCCCCTCTCTCAGAGTCAAGTCATGCAGGACTGGGGTTTCAAAAACATCAGTCTATTCGAGACACTGCCCATTATCCCATGGGCGGGACCATTTGTTGTCCCTGGAGGGTAATATCTCCCTGTCGACCCCCCGAAGGAGGATAATATCCCCCGGTCGACCCCCGTGGGCAATATCGCAAAGGGCATCCATTGAAGCCCCTAAAGCCGCATAAATGCCAAATAATTTGAGAGCGTTATTTTAGCGGGGCCCCCCCCAAGACAAAGCGTCGTATAGTGTGGATCATCTAGAGGGCATGGATTACTGTTGCTCGTGGGGAGAAATGACCTCGCTGGCTCCGGGGGATTGGTTAAATAGTAGTGTCATCTCGAACTACGTGGAGATTCTGAAGCAAAAGGGTTGGGAGTGGCTGGACGAGTATCCACACGTTTTTATGGTGGATGATTTTTTTCATAGCCTCCTAGTATCTAAATGGTGTGAGTGGGTCGGGCTAAGGGGGAAGAAACAGTTGAGCCAGTGGAGGCCGTCCGCTAACCTACGAGCGTATCTTACTAGGGATAGTCCAGTGAGCGCAAGGGTTGCCGACTTGTTTCGAATCCTATTTTTAGGGGAAAGCCACTGGTACTTGGTTTGCTATGAACCAACACAGAAGATCGTATCAGTTATAGACAGCCTCCATGACGATACCGTCCACATGCCTATGTTGCGGATGTACAAAACCCAGCTGGATGCTATGGTAATCTTCCGATTGTTGTTTAATGCTTAATGTAAATGTTAACTAGTGTCTCACGCCATTTTTTGTTTCTCGCAGAATATATTTTGTGCCATGGTCCACTCTATCCGTGATGGAAGAGTACCGGCGCGGCCAAAGCTCCAATACCGATTGAAGAAGAAGAGGCCCAAGCAACGTAATACTTCAGACTACAGTGTCTTCGTCTGCATGTACATGGATTACATTTGTTGGTCTGAGAGCCTCAAGGCGGCCGTCTGGAGTCAAGAATGTGTTGAAGGCTTTAGATATAGGATAGCCTGGCAAATTATACAAGGCCAGCCTAGAGCGGTTAGGTTTATTAAAAATCATTCTAAGAATTCGGGTGCTGATAAGGACCCCAGTTGACATTGTAACATTCAAATAAGTTTTTTTTAATAAATCTTGATTATCCAGTTGAAAGCTGTCATTGATTTGATTGGTTTGATTTGATTTGATTTGTGTTGAGATTAGTTGATTTGTATTGAAGATGACTGATTTGACTTATTTTCGTGGTTGAAATCAGTTGACATTTGATTTTTGATTAGATTAGATTTTTTCTCTCATTGAGACTGATTGAATGGTGGGAAGCAAAATGGGGGCAAGTCTTGTAAATGTTGCTGCTGCGCCGTCCGCTACACAGTGTAGCGGACAGGTAGGAAACCAAAAAATTTCAAGTGTTGGAGGTTAGAGACTCTACTGCGCTGTCCGCTACACAGTGTAGCGGACAGGTAGGAAATCAAAAAATTTTCTAAGTGTTGGAGGTTAGAGACTTTGCTGCGCCGTTTGCTACAGTGTAGCGGACAGGTAGGACACCAAAAAATTTTCCAAGTGTTGGAGGTTTGAGACTCTACTGTGCCGTCCGCTACACAGTGTAGCGGACATGTAGGACACCAAAAAAATTTCTAAGTGTTGCAGGTAGGACACCAAAAAATTTTCTAAGTGTTGCAGGTAGGACACCAAAAAATTTTCTAAGTGTTGCAGGTAGAGACTCTACTGTGTCGTCCGCTACACAGTGTAGCGGACATGTAGGACACCAAATTTTTTTCCAAGTAATGGAGGTTACAGACTCTGCTGCGATGTCCGCTACACAGTGTAGCGGACAGGTAAGACACCAAAAAAACATCTAAGTGTTGGAGATTAGAGACTCTGCTGCGCCGTCTGTTACATAGTGTAGAGGACAGGTAGGACACTAAATTTTTTTTCCAAGTGTTGGAGGTTTAAGACTCTGCTGCACAGTCCGCTACACAGTTTAGCGGACATGTAGGACACCAAAAAGTTTTCTAAGTGTTGTAGGTAGGACACCAAAAAATTTTCTAAGTGTTGGAGGTTAGAGACTCTGCCGCGCCGTCCGCTACACAGTGTAGCGGACATGTAGGACACCAAAAAAATTTCTAAGTGTTGCAGGTAGGACACCAAATTTTTTTCTAAGTGGTGGATGTTAGAGACTCTGCTGTGCCATCCGCTACACAGTGTAGCAGACAGGTAGGACACCAAATATTTTTCCAAGTAATGGAGGTTAGAGACTCTGCTGCACCATCTGCTACATAGTGTAGCGGACAGGTAGGAAACCAAAAAATTTTCCAAGTGTTGGAGGTTAGAGACTCTGCTGCCGTCCACTACATAGTGTAGCGGACAAGTAGGACACCAAAAATTTTTCTAAGTGCTAGAGGTTAAAGACTCTGCTGCGCCGTCCACTACACAGTGTAGCGGACAATGCTAACTCTATTATTGTTCTTATGAAATTGGCGACAGAATAATTGTTTTAGCGACGGAATCAGTGTTATTAAAGGCGCAGGCGCACCTAAGGCGCAAAAGGTCCCTGGAGCCTAGGCGCAAGGCGCAAGGCGCAGGCGCAGGCGCAGGCGCGCGCCTTTTCGAAGCGAGGCGCAAAATTAAAATAAATATAAATAAATAAATAATAGTGCATTAAAACAATAAAATTACATTTAAAAAAATATTTCTTTTTCAGTTCACATCCCCATACACATCCAAATTTGTACATATGTTTTAAGTCGTTCACATCCCCATTTTATCGATAATGAGTGTATTAAATAATATCCTCATTTTATGATTAAAAATCTATTAGCGACAAACGAGAATATAAAAAATACACATGACGTGAAAAATAGACAATTCTTATTTTTGAAAGAGCTAATAAAAATGTCACTAAAAGCATATTTACAAGCTTTTTTTTGTTGAGATTCGTGAGAACTATAACCACAAAGGTGTAAATACGTGGTCAATGAAGGGCATATCTGAAGTTGAAGGTACAATAAATGGAGAACTACCGGCAGTTCACTTTACACGAAGCTCATCACAGAGCTTGATGTGCTCAAAGAATGAGGCTCCAAAGAGAAATGGGATGTTTCCATGGGTGGTTGCCCCTCTCTGTCAAAGATGACCTTCATCTGAGCCCATGATTTCATCATCGTCCCTGAAAACCAACAGCCCATTTCTCTCTTTCTCTCTCTGTGTAATTCTATAGAGATACAGAGAGAGAGTGATATCTATATATATATATATATATATATACATACATAAAAAAACAGGCGCAAGGACGAACAGGGACTGAGTGAAGGAGGGAGGGGGAGAGGGAGAGGGGGAGAGAGAGAGAGACCAGCGGGGTTGAGGCATGGAGCAGCGGAGTAGCAGCGGCAAGAGCAGCGCCACGACGTCGACAGAGGCAGCGGAGCAACTAGCAGTCAGCGGCGGCGGCGAGGGGACAAGCAATGGCAGCGACGACGGCCACCGGTCACCGGAGCAAGGACGAACTGTCGCACGCAGAGTGAAATTGATTTGGATTTGGGGATTTTAGACTTTGGGAGCAAGGACGAACAGGCGCAAGGACGAATAGGCTCCTAGCTTCGCGCCTCCCGCCCCGCTATGCGCCTAGCTCCTGGGTGCCTAGGCTCACAAGGCGCGTGCCTAGTTGAACGCGCTGCGCCTAGCCTAGGCGAGGCGCGGGTTGTGCGCCTGAGCGCGCCTTGCGCCTAGGCGCGCTTTTAATAACACTGGACGGAATCAACAACCTCAATATCTCAAATGCATGATTAAGAATAAAAAATCATCAATTAACAACCTAAAATCAAAGATCAATAATCATAATTATCTAATGCAAAATTAACAATCTTAAATTAAGAACCTTAAATTAGTTCAAATAACATGTAAATTTTCAAATTACACAATTGTTCAAATAACAAAAAATTAGGGCTCAGAGTTCAACATTGGGGGAAAGCTTTTTCACAAGTGCTATGGTCAAACATCGTCACTTGAAAACGCATATGCCCCATGTGTTCAAAGATTACAAATTCCCCTAGATGGAGGTCATGCTGCTGCATGAACTTGTTCCAACCTTCTTCGAAACAAATTTGCTTTTGGCCGCTCATCTTCTTGATTTTAACAAGCCATGACTCCTTACGGCTGGTTAAAGTTGCTTCAAACCAAAGTGTGGTAAGCAATCTGCAAAAGGCTACCAGTATGGCCTGACATATTCATAATACAGTAAGACATGTAAGTTTTTAACCAAAGATAAAACTTTTAACACCCACAAAAACATAGAGAAAGAGGGATGGCCTACAAGTTCTGTATGGAAACCAGGCACCATGACCTTGAAGAAGTGTCTGCTGACTGAAACGTCCCTGTTCACTGAAGCAGAAGCCATCAGGACGGATCTGTCACCTGAGGTGGCGCCGCATCGGGTGGAGGATGGTGGTGTCGTCGGAGATGTGCGTCGCCGTAGAGGGGGTCACGAGTGGGTGAGATGTTCGAGACAGATACATAAATGGGAGAAAGAAGAATGGTCGAGGTGTTGGACTTTTAAACGGTGCAGGGATGTCCGCTACACAGTGTAGCGGACACAAAGAAGACAAACAGTTTCCATTGTCCGCTACACTATGTAGCGGACGTGGCAAATTAAAAAAAAAAAGAACTTAAACTAAGGATGACTCTCATACGTCCATCAGAAATAAAATTCCAGTCTTCAGTCGAATGATTATTAGAAAAAAATTAGAGACAATTATTACAAATGTCAAAATTTACAAAAAATTAAAGGTCCACTGCATCTTCTTCTTCCTCATCTTCGGCGTCATCTTCTTCCTCGTCTTGCAAACCCCCTGGACTTATCCCCAGTGCCTTGTAATGGTTCCGCTTGTCATGGTTGGTCATTTTGTTGCACAATGCACACCTTCTCAGCTTTTTAGGTTGAGTTGCCTGTTCAATAGAGCTCTTCATCCGCGTAGATCTCTTGCGGCCTTTCGTTTGCGATATAATTGGATCCAAAGGCCGGATATCATTGTCGTCTTCCTCCCCCGGCTCGTCATCTTCTGATCCCGTTGTAGGCTCGGTGTCAACCGCATTGCTGACTGAAGCTGCTTCCAACTGGTCGACGATGGGCTCTTGCTGCTGAGCTACCTCGAGGAGATGTTTATATCCGGTCATTGTAGCAGCACCCTTTACGGACAAACGGGTGAACATTGTCACCAGATGATTATACCGCAACGTCTCTGATTCTTCAAAGTCAGTATACGGGTGCTCCGGAAAGGCAATGGTACCGTGCAACCTGTTTGCACCTTTCGTCCACCGTGGCAGGACATATTTATCGGGGATTGTCCTGATATTCTTCTGGGTGAAAAACCGCAGAATGTGTCTACACAGGATGCCATGGAACTCAAACTTCTTGCAAACACATGTCACCGAATCCGTCAATGTGTCGTGGCTCACCGTATAAATTCTGCGCAGCTTCTCAGGGACGAGGTCATTCACGAGCGAATAAACCTTGTACTCACGCGTAGACTTTTCTGCCACCTTGTTTATACTGTATCGTCCCGATTTTCGCAGCTCTACTTGGTATAGCAGGAAGATCTCCTTCGTATAGACTTTGGCACCGTTCAGCTCCAGCGGGGTCTCAAGCAACCTTCTCCTTTGTTTGTACGTGCTTGCAAAGTCTGCAGCCCTTTCTTTCACGAACAACGAGGCAACCGCTTTTTGTGCGGATGTGACGAAACTCTTCAAATTGGTAGCTGTACCCACATAACTATCGAACGTGGCATTCATAGATTCACTCCTGCCCGTCGTTTTCATGCCCGCAGAAAAATACCTCTCGTGTAAACGCCAATCCATTGCTCTTTGAGCTCGTACAAGTGCTGGAGCCACTCGTTGTCTTGCAATGAGTAATCCCAACAAGCTTTTCCCACCTCTCCTCGAATTCCTCAATCGTTAACGACTTATTAATGCACTTTTCAAAATCCTGTTTAAAGTCTGGATACTTTGCATACACGTGATGCAGACGTTCAGGGTATTTGTTGCTTATGTGCCAAGTGCACAAGTTGTGTCGAGTATCTGGGAAGACGGTAGCAATAGCCTTCTTCATTGCCAAATCTTGATCGGTGATGATAACTTTTAGTGCTTTGAAGTTCATTGCTTCCAGCCACGTCCTAAACAACCATTCAAAAGAACTCTCGCTCTCGTCCCTTAACAAGGCGAACCCGAACAGGATGGAGTGATAATGATGATTGACCCCGTGAAAGGAGCGAATGACATCGAGTACTTGTTGGTACGGTATGTGGTGTCGAAAGTCACGACATCCCCAAAATGCTTATAAGCTAGCCTCGAACGACCGTCGACCCAAAAAATTGTACTAACTCGATGCTCGTCGTCAAGTTTATAATCGAAGGTAAACTGCGGGTCCTCCATCTGCATCCGTTTCAATAGGCTCATTGTGGATTGAGCATCATTGAGGTCATACGCGGCTCGTCTATGGGTTCGGACCGCGTTACGAACGTCTGTCGTGTTAAAGTTTAAATTTTGAATTCCCCCAGCCTGTTCAGCAAGAACATTAATCATGTCAGTAGGTCCCACCCGCGCATTGCTCATTGTGTGAATTAGGCTCCTCGCGACCTTACCCATCTTCTTGTGTTGATGCATCTGACTCACCTTAGAAGCGGTTACTAACGGGTGATTGTGTGCCAGTTCCAGGCTGGTAATAAGCCAATGATCTTGCTTGAGTTTATAGCTTACGAACATCTTGACCTGGCAATTTGTGCGCGCAAAGCAGTCTCGTCTTCTATGCGAATATCCTATTTCGTCATCACTGTCATCATTGCCTACGTGTGTCTCATTTTACTGTGGGTTTCTGCCCCTATGACACTCGTATAAGCGAGAGCATATCTTTTTTGTTACATTGCTTGTTCTTGTAGTCTTTATTCTAATGCCAAAACCAGCCCTCAATGAATACGCTCGAAAATATTCTTCAGCTTCTTCCAATGTTTGAAACGTTTGTCCTAGATACGGATCACTAGCATCTACGGGGGTGTTGGAGCTCGACACGAAATCAGACATTGTGAAACAAGACCTATGTAGAAATAGACTACGCTTAACAATCAAATAGCATTTCTAACTGAAAATATTACCTCAAAATTACCGTGGCAAATAGACCAATTTAGGATGACAAATATACCATATATATAATCTCAAAAGTGTCTCCAATTTAACAATTATTAATTTATTGAACATAACAAACTAAAATTACTAAGATAAATAGACAAATTCATCATGCCAAAATACAACAAACATATCTCAAAAAATCTGAATTTAAATAGGATAAATTTTTCTAAGTTAGCGAACCTAAAAAAAATGAATTTGTTTAAAGTTAACAAATTAATTTCTAGAATATCACAAATTGATGAATAGAGTGACAAATTTCTAGAACATCACAAAAAAATTATATTTTTTTGTCCAAAATTTTTTTTACTTTATCAGTCAATCCGGCAAGAAAACTTCACTTGTTTGAGTGAACCTTTAA